>OY783210.1:5013744-5627580 GCA_963678705.1 Panorpa germanica
CTCATATAAACACTACAAATATACGGAAAACAAAAGGTTGCTGTTCACTATCAAGTAAGTCAAATAACATTACCTATAAATAATATTAAAACATAACAATTAGTTTATACTCGTATAAAAGCGAGTTTCAAATAATAAAGAGAGTGTATTAATTGTTATAAGTAAACAAAATACATGGTTTTCTTGAAAATTGTGACTGATTGTTCATGAACAATCACACTATACCAAGATAACGAAAAAAAAAACAAACTTGTCGCATATTATAATACTATTTAGAATTTATAGAAATTCCAGGGTGCCTTGAATAATGTCTGGTGGCCAAAGTGCCCTTCGAAGAATTAGCCCGGCAAAAATCTCTAGGAACTTTTGCTGCACTATGGAGAACTATATTCATTGTTAAACATTAATTTTACAAACCGATTACCGTTCCATGAAAAGAGGCAACTATCTAATGGTTGTCCTTAACTCTGGATCATGGTATTCGACGAGGACTGTGTTTCTTACTCGAAAGGTTGTGTAAACGTATGTTTTGCCGAATAATAGAGTGATCCTTGTCGGTGCAAATAGAAGAAAACAACTAGAAAGCCGTTCTTTAGCTTCTATAGATAAAATGTGTGGTTTCTTGAAGCTACACAAAATTTCTATATCTTCAAGTAAAACAAAGAAGATGATCCATGCCTTTGGCAAAACAGATGGGACTTAACAGAAAAAGGAAGAACTACATATTGGTTAACAAAGACGTTAATTTTGATTTGCAACACAAGTGGTACCTATCTACTGTGTGTGTGTTCGATCGGCTCCTGCTACTTTAGGTGAAAATAGTGATTAAAAGTTAGAAATTAATTACGGAAAAAAATTAAATATATTATATAAATACTTCTTCTTACGAAATGTATTTAAGTTTATTTTAATATTGTGCTAATTTACTCTAAAATAAGTGTTTTTAAAAATGTTTTACAGTTAGAAACCAGTGTTGAAAAATATAACTAAAAATATATGAGGCGTACACGCGGTCTTATGAAAATAACTTCAAAACTGTAACTTTGTCGTTTTTGAGATAAAACAATAATAAGTGCGATAGACAAAGAAATTGATAATAATTAGGTTAGTGTGAGTGCTAAAACATAAACTGGTTAAGAAATTCAAGAAATCTGTAGACCTATATAAGGAAGACATCATATAAACACTACAAATATACGGAAAACAAAAGGTTGCTGCTCATTATCAATTAGGTAAAATAACATTAACTATAAATAATATTAATACATAACAATTAGTTTATACTCGTATAAAAGCCAGTTTCAAATAATAAAGAGAGTGTATTAATTGTTATAAGTAAACAAAATATATGGTTTTCTTGAAAATTGTAACTGGTTGTTCATGAACAATCACACTATACCAAGATAACGAAAAAAAAACATAACTTGTCGCATATTATAATACAATATTGAATTTATAGAAATTCCAGAGTGCCTTTAATAAGGTCTGGTGGCCAAGTGCCCTTCGAAAAATTACCCCTGCAAAAATCTCTAGGAACTTCTGCTGCACTATGGAGAACTATATTCATTGTTAAACATTAATTTTACAAACCGATTATTGTTCCATGAAAAGAGGCAACTATCTAATGGTTGTCCTTAACTTTGGAACATGGTATTCGACGAGGACTGTGTTTCTTACTCGAAAGGTTGTGTAAACGTATGTTTTGCCGAATGATAAAGTGATCCTTGTCGGTGCAAATAGTAGAAAACAAATAGAAAGCCGTTCTTTAGCTTCTATAGTTAAAATGTGTAGTTTCTTAAAGCTACACAAAATGGCTTTATCTTCAAGTAAAACAAAGATGATGATCCTTGCTTTTGGCAAGACAGATGAGACTTAACAGAAAAAGAAAGAACTACATATTGGTTAACAAAATCGTTAATTTTGATTTGCAACACAAGTGGTACCTATCTACTGTGTGTGTGTTCGATCGGCTCCTGCTACTTTAGTTGAAAATAGTAATTAAAAATGAGAAATTAATTACGGAAAAAAATTAAATATTTAATATAAATACTTCTTCTAACGAAATGTATTTAATTTTATTTTAATATTGTGCTTATTTACTCTAAAATAAGTGTTTTTAAAAATATTTTACAGTTAAAAACCAGTGTTGAAAAATATAACTAAATATTTATATGAGGCGAACACGCGGTCTTATGAAAATAACCTAAAAACTGTAACTTTGTCGTTTTTGAGATAAAACAATAATAAGTGCGGTAGACAAAGAAATTGATAATAATTAGGTTAGTGTGAGTGCTAAAACATCAACTGGTTAAGAAATTCAAGAAATCTGTAGACCTATATAAGGAAGACCTCATATAAACACTAGAAATATACGGAAAACAAAAGGTTGCTGCTCACTATCAAGTAAGTCAAATAACATTAACTATAAATAATATTAATACATAACAATTAGTTTATACTCGTATTAAAGCGAGTTTGAAATAATAAAGAGAGTGTATTAGTTGTTATAAGTAAACAATATATATGGTTTTCTTGAAAATTGTGACTGATTGTTTATTAACAATCACACTATGCCAAGATAACGCAAAAAAAAACATAACTTGTCGCATATTATAATACTATATAGAATTTATAAAAATTCCAGGGTGCCTTTAATAATGTCTAGTGGCTAAGTGCCCTTCGAAGAATTAGGTCGGCAAAAATCTCTAGGAACGTCTACTGCACTATGGAAAACTATATTCATTGTTAAACATTAATTTTACAAACCGATTACCGTTCCATTAAAAGAGGCAACTATCTAATGGTTGTCCTCAACTCTGGAACATGGTATTTGACGAGGACTGTGTTTATCACTCGAAAGATTGTGTAAACGTATGTTTTGCTAAATAATAAAGTGATTCTTGTCGGTGCAAATAGTAGAAAACAAATTGAAAGCCGTTCTTTAGCTTCTTTAGATAAAATGTGTAGTTTCTTGAAACTACACAAAATAGCTATATCTTCAAGTAAAACAAAGATTATGATCCTTGCCTTTGGCAAGACAGATGGGACTTAAAAGAATAAGGAAGAACTACATATTGGTTAACAAAGACGTTAATTTTGATTTGCAACACAAGTGGTACCTATGTACTGTGTGTGTATTCGATCGGTTCCTGCTACTTTAGGTGAAAATAGTGATTAAAAGTTAGAAATTAATTACAGAAAAAAATTAAATATATTATATAAATACTTCTTCTTACGAAATGTATTTAAGTTTATTTTAATATTGTGCTAATTTACTCTAAAATAAGTGTTTTTAAAAATGTTTGACAGTTAGAAACCAGTCTTGAAAAATATAACTAAATATATATATGAAGCGTACCGCACGCGGTCTTATGAAAATAACCTCAAAACTGTAACTTTGTCGTTTTTGAGATAAAATAATAATAAGTGCGATAGACAAAGAAATTGATAATAATTAGGTTAGTTTGAGTGCTAAAACATCAACTGGTTAAGAAATTCAAGAAATCTGTAGACCTATATAAGAAAGACCTCATATAAACACTACAAATATACGGAAAACAAGAGGTTGCTGCTCCATATCAAGTAAGTCAAATAACATTAACTATAAATAATATTAATACATAACAATTAGTTTATACTCGTATAAAAGCGAGTTTCAAATAATAAAGAGAGTGTATTAATTGTTATAAGTAAACAATATATATGATTTTCTTGAAAATTGTGACTGATTGTTTATGAACAATCACACTATATCAAGATAACGCAAAAAGAAAACATAACTTGTCGCATATTATATTACTATATAGAATTTATAGAAATTCCAGGGTGCCTTTAATAATGTCTGGTGGCCAAGTGCCCTTCGAAGAATTAGGCCGGCAAAAATCTCTAGGAACGTCTACTGCACTATGGAGAACTATATTCATTGTTAAACATTAATTTTACAAACCGATTACCGTTCCATAAAAAGGGGCAACTATCTAATGGTTGTCCTCAACTCTGGAACATGGTATTTGACGAGGACTGTGTTTATCACTCGAAAGATTGTGTAAACGTATGTTTTGCCGAATGATAAAGTGATCCTTGTCGGTGCAAATAGTAGAAAACAAATAGAAAGACGTTCTTTAGCTTCTATAGTTAAAATGTGTAGTTTCTTAAAGCTACACAAAATGGCTTTATCTTCAAGTAAAACAAAGATGATGATCCTTGCCTTTGGCAAGACAGATGAGACTTAACAGAAAAAGGAAGAACTACATATTGGTTAACAAAATCGTTAATTTTGATTTGCAACACAAGTGGTACCTATCTACTGTGTGTGTGTTCGATCGGCTCCTGCTACTTTAGTTGAAAATAGTAATTAAAAATGAGAAATTAATTACGGAAAAAAATTAAATATATAATATAAATACTTCTTCTAACGAAATGTATTTAATTTAATTTTAATATTGTGCTTATTTACTCTAAAATAAGTGTTTTTAAAAATATTTTACAGTTAAAAACCAGTGTTGAAAAATATAACTAAATATTTATATGAGGCGAACACGCGGTCTTATGAAAATAACCTAAAAACTGTAACTTTGTCGTTTTTGAGATAAAACAATAATAAGTGCGGTAGACAAAGAAATTGATAATAATTAGGTTAGTGTGAGTGCTAAAACATCAACTGGTTAAGAAATTCAAGAAATCTGTAGACCTATATAAGGAAGACCTCATATAAACACTAGAAATATACGGAAAACAAAAGGTTGCTGCTCACTATCAAGTAAGTCAAATAACATTAACTATAAATAATATTAATACATAACAATTAGTTTATACTTGTATAAAAGCGAGTTTCAAATAATAAAGAGAGTGTATTAATTGTAATAAGTAAACAATATTTATGGTTTTCTTGAAAATTGTGACTGATTGTTCATGAGCAATCACACTATACCAAGATAACGCAAAAAAAAAACATAACTTGTCGCATATTATAATACTATATAGAATTTATAGAAATTCCAAGGTGCCTTTAATAATGTCTGGTGGCTAAGTGCCCTTCGAAGAATTAGGCCGGCAAAAATCTCTAGGAACGTCTACTGCACTATGGAAAACTATATTCATTGTTAAACATTAATTTTACAAACCGATTACCGTTCCATGAAAAAAAGCAACTATCTAATGGTTGTCCTCAACTCTGGAACATGGTATTTGACGAGGACTGTGTTTATCACTCGAAAGATTGTGTAAACGTATGTTTTGCCGAATGATAAAGTGATACTTGTCGGTGCAAATAGTAGAAAACAAATAGAAAGCCGTTCTTTAGCTTCTATAGATAAAATGTGTAGTTTCTTAAACTACACAAAATGGCTATATCTTCAAGTAAAACAAAGATAATGATCCTTGCCTTTGGCAAGACAGATGGGACCTAACAGAAAAAGGAAGAACTAGATATTGGTTAACAAAGACGTTAATTTTAATTTGCAACACAAGTGGTACCTATCTACTGTGTTTGTGTTCGATCGGCTCCTGCTACTTTAGGTGAAAATAGTGATTAAAAATGAGAAATTAATTACGGAAAAAAATTAAATATATTATATAAATACTTCTTCTAACGAAATGTATTTAAGTTTATTTTAATATTGTGCTAATTTACTCTAAAATAAGTGTTTTTAAAAATGTTTTACAGTTAGAAACCAGTGTTGAAAAATATAACTAAATATATATATGAGGCGTACACGCGGTCTTATGAAAATAACCTCAAAAGTGTAACTGTCGTTTTTGAGATAAAACAATAATAAGTGCGATAGACAAAGAAATTGATAATAACTAGGTTAGTGTAAGTGCTAAAACATCAACTGGTTAAGAAATTCAAGAAATCTGTAGACCTATATAAGGAAGACATCATATAAACACTACAAATATACGGAAAACTAAAGGTTGCTGCTCATTATCAATTAGGTAAAATAACATTAACTATAAATAATATTAATACATAACAATTAGTTTATACTCGTATAAAAGCGAGTTTGAAATAATAAAGATAGTGTATTAATTGTTATAAGTAAACAAAATATATGGTTTTTTTGAAAATTGTAACTGATTGTTCATGAACAATCACACTATACCAAGATAACGAAAAAAAAACATAACTTGTTGCATATTATAATACAATATAGAATTTATAGAAATTCCAGAGTGCCTCTAATAATGTCTGGTGGCCAAGTGCCCTTCAAAAAATTAGCCCGGCAAAAATCTCTAGGAACTTCTGCTGCACTATGGAGAACTATATTCATTGTTAAACATTAATTTTACAAACCAATTACCGTTCCATGAAAAGAGGCAACTATCTAATGGTTGTCCTTAACTCTGGAGCATGGTATTCGACGAGGACTGTGTTTCTTACTCGAAAGGTTGTGTAACCGTATGTTTTGCCGAATGATAAAGTGATCCTTGTCGGTGCAAATAGAGGAAAACAACTAGAAAGCCGTTCTTTAGTTTCTATAGATAAAATGTGTGGTTTCTTAAAGCTACACAAAATTTCTATATCTTCAAGTAAAACAAAGATGATGATCCATGCCTTTGGAAAGACAGATGGGACTTAACAGAAAAAGGAAAAACTACATATTGGTTAACAAAAACGTTAATTTTGATTTGCAACACAAGTGGTACCTATCTACTGTGTGTGTGTTCGATCGGCTCCTGCTACTTTAGGTGAAAAAAGTGATTAAAAGTGAGAAATTAATTTCGGAAAAAAATTAAATATATTATATAAATACTTCTTCTAACGAAATGTATTTAAGTTTATTTTAATATTGTGCTAATTTACTCTAAAATAAGTGTTTTTAAAAATGTTTGACAGTTTATAACCAGTGTTGAAAAATATAACTAAATATATATATGAAGCGTACCGCACGCGGTCTTATGAAAATAACCTCAAAACTGTAACTTTGTCGTTTTTGAGATAAAACAATAATAAGTGCGATAGACAAAGAAATTGATAATAATAAGGTTAGTGTAAGTGCTAAAACATTAAATGGTTAAGAAATTCAAGAAATCTGTAGACGTATATAAGGAAGACCTTATATAAACACTACAAATATACTGAAAACAAAAGGTTTCTGCTCACTATCAAGTAAGTCAAATAACATTAACTATAAATAATATTAATAAATAACAATTAGTTTATACTCGTATAAAAGCGAGTTTTAAATAATAAAGAGAGTGTATTAATTGTTATAAGTAAACAATATATATGGTTTTCTTGAAAATTGTTACTGATTGTTCATGAACAATCACACTATACCAAAATAACGCAAAAAAAAAAACATAACTTGTCGAATATAGAATTTATAGAAATACTTCTTCTAACGAAATGTATTTAAGTTTATTTTAATATTGTGCTAATTTACTCTAAATTAAGTGTTTTTAAAAATGTTTTACAGTTAGAAACCAGTGTTGAAAAATATAACTCAATATATATATGAGGCGTACACGCGGTCTTATGAAAATAACCTCAAAACTGTAACTTTGTCGTTTTTGAGATAAAACAATAATAAGTGCGGAAGACAAAGAAATTGATAATAATTAGGTTAGTGTGAGTGCTAAACATTAAATGGTTAAGAAATTCAAGAAATCTGTAGACCTATATAAGGAAGACCTCATATAAACACTACAAATATACGGAAAACAAAAGGTTGCTGCTCACTATCAAGTAAGTCAAATAACTTTAACATTACCAATTAGGTAAAATAACATTAATTATAAATAATATTAATACATAACAATTAGTTTATACTCGTATAAAAGCGAGTTTCAAATAATAAAGAGAGTGTATTAATTGATATAAGTAAACAATATTAATGGTTTTCTTGAAATTTGTGACTGATTGTTTACGAACAATCACACTATATCAAGATAACGCAAAAAGAAAACATAACTTGTCGCATATTATATTACTATATAGAATTTATAGAAATTCCAGGGTGCCTTTAATAATGTCTGGTGGCCAAGTGCCCTTTGAAGAATTAGGCCGGCAAAAATCTCTAGGAACGTCTACTGCACTACGGAAAACTATATTCATTGTTAAACATTAATTTTACAAACCGATTACCATTCCATGAAAAGAGGCAACTATCTAATGGTTGACCTTAACTCTGGAACATGGTATTCGACGTGGACTGTGTTTCTCACTCGAAAGGTTGTGTAAACGTATGTTTTGCCAAATGATAAAGTGATCTTTGTCGTTGCAAATAGTAGAAAACAACTAAAAAGCCGTTCTTTAGCTTCTATAGATAAAATGTGTAGTTTCTTGAAGCTACACAAAATGGCTATATCTTTAAGTAAAACAAAGATGATGATCCTTGCCTTTGGCAAGACAGATGGGACTTAACAGAAAAATGAAAAACTACATATTGGTTAACAAAGACGTTAATTTTAATTTGCAACACATATGGTACCTATCTACTGTGTGTGTGTTCGATCGGCTCCTGCTACTTTAGGTGATTAAAAGTGGGAAAATAATTGCGGAAAAAAATTAAATATATTATATAAATACTTCTTCTAACGAAATGTATTTAAGTTTATTTTAATATTGTGCTAATTTACTCTAAAATAAGTGTTTTAAAAATGTTTGACAGCTAGAAACCAGTGTTGAAAAATATAACTAAATATATATATGAGGCGTACACGCGGTCTTATAAAAATAATCTCAAAACTGTAACTTTGTCGTTTTTGAGATAAAACAATAATAAGTGCGATAGACAAAGTAATTGGAAATAATTAGGTTAGTGTGAGTGCTAAACATTAAATGGTTAAGAAATTCAAGAAATCTGTAGACCTATATAAGGAAGACCTCACATAAACACTACAAATATACGGAAAACAAAAGGTTGCTGCTCACTATCAAGTAAGTCAAATAACTTTAACTATAAATAATATTAATACATAACAATTAGTTTATACTCGTATAAAAGCGAGTTTCAAATAATAAAGAGAGTGTATTAATTGTTATAAGTGAACAATATATATGGTTTTTTTGAAAATTGTGACTGATTGTTCATGAACAATCACACTATACCAAGATAACGAAAAAAAAATATAACTTGTCGCATATTATAATACTATATAGAATTTATAGAAATTCCAGGGTGCCTTTAATAATGTCTGGTGGCCAAGAGCCCTTTGAAGAATTATGTCGGCAAAAATCTCTAGGAACGTCTACTGCACTATGGAAAACTATACTCATTGTTAAACCATAGTTTTACAAACCGATTACCGTTCCATGAAAAGAGGCAACTATCTAATGGTTGTCCTCAACTCTGGAACATGGTATTCGACGAGGACTGTGTTTCTCACTCGAAAGGTTGTGTAAACGTATGTTTTGCCGAACGATAAAGTGATTCTTGTCGGTGCAAATAGTAGAAAACAACAAGAAAGCTGTTCTTTAGCTTCTATAGATAAAATGTGTAGTTTCTTGAAGGTACACAAAATGGCTATATCTTCAAGTAAAACAAAGATGATGATCCTTGCCTTTGGCAAGACAGATGGGACTTAACAGAAAAAGGAAGAACTACATATTGGTTAACAAAAACGTTAATTTTGATTTGCAACACAAGTGGTACCTATCTACTGTGTGTGTGTTCGATCGGCTCCTGCTACTTTAGGTGAAAAAAGTGATTAAAAGTGAGAAATTAATTTCGGAAAAAAATTAAATATATTATATAAATACTTCTTCTAACGAAATGTATTTAAGTTTATTTTAATATTGTGCTAATTTACTCTAAAATAAGTGTTTTTAAAAATGTTTGACAGTTAATAACCAGTGTTGAAAAATATAACTAAATATATATATGAAGCGTACCGCACGCGGTCTTATGAAAATAACCTCAAAACTGTAACTTTGCCGTTTTTGAGATAAAACAATAATAAGTGCGATAGACAAAGAAATTGATAATAATAAGGTTAGTGTAAGTGCTAAAACATTAAATGGTTAAGAAATTCAAAAAATCTGTAGACGTATTTAAGGAAGACCTTATATAAACACTACAAATATACTGAAAACAAAAGGTTTCTGCTCACTATCAAGTAAGTCAAATAACATTAACTATAAATAATATTAATAAATAACAATTAGTTTCTATAGATAAAATGTGTGGTTTCTTAAAGCTACACAAAATTTCTATATCTTCAAGTAAAACAAAGATGATGATCCATGCCTTTGGAAAGACAGATGGGACTTAACAGAAAAAGGAAGAACTACATATTAGTTAACAAAGACGTTAATTTTGATTTGCAACACAAGTGGTACCTATCTACTGTGTGTGTGTTCGATCGGCTCCTGCTACTTTAGGTGAAAAAAGTGATTAAAAGTGAGAAATTAATTTCGGAAAAAAATTAAATATATTATATAAATACTTCTTCTAACGAAATGTATTTAAGTTTATTTTAATATTGTGCTAATTTACTCTAAAATAAGTGTTTTTAAAAATGTTTGACAGTTAATAACCAGTGTTGAAAAATATAACTAAATATATATATGAAGCGTACCGCACGCGGTCTTATGAAAATAACCTCAAAACTGTAACTTTGCCGTTTTTGAGATAAAACAATAATAAGTGCGATAGACAAAGAAATTGATAATAATAAGGTTAGTGTAAGTGCTAAAACATTAAATGGTTAAGAAATTCAAGAAATCTGTAGACGTATTTAAGGAAGACCTTATATAAACACTACAAATATACTGAAAACAAAAGGTTTCTGCTCACTATCAAGTAAGTCAAATAACATTAACTATAAATAATATTAATAAATAACAATTAGTTTCTATAGATAAAATGTGTGGTTTCTTAAAGCTACACAAAATTTCTATATCTTCAAGTAAAACAAAGATGATGATCCATGCCTTTGGAAAGACAGATAAGACTTAACAGAAAAAGGAAGAACTACATATTTGTTAACAAAGACGTTAATAACATAACTTGTCGAATATAGAATTTATAGAAATTCCAGGGTGCCTTTAATAAAGTCTGGTGGCCAAGTGCCCTTCGAAGAATTAGCCCGGCAAAAATCTCTAGGAACGTCTACTGCACTATGGAGAACTATATTCATTGTTAAACATTAATTTTACAAACCGATTACCGTTCCATGAAAAGAGGCAACTATCTAATGGTTGTCCTCAACTCTGGAACATGGTATTCGACGAGGACTGTGTTTCTCACTCGAAAGGTTGTGTAAACGTATGTTTTACCGAATGATAAAGTGATCCTTGTCGATGCAAATAGTAGAAAACAACTAGAAAGCCGTTCTTTAGCTTCTATAGATAAAATGTGTAGTTTCTTAAACTACACAAAATGGCTATATCTTCAAGTAAAACAAAGATAATGATCCTTGCCTTTGGCAAGACAGATGGGACCTAACAGAAAAAGGAAGAACTAGATATTGGTTAACAAAGACGTTAATTTTGATTTGCAACACAAGTGGTACCTACCTACTGTGTTTTTGTTCGATCGGCTCCTGCTATTTTAGGTGAAAATAGTGATTAAAAATGAGAAATTAATTACGGAAAAAAATTAAATATATTATATAAATACTTCTTCTAACGAAATGTATTTAAGTTAATTTTAATATTGTGCTAATTTACTCTAAATTAAGTGTTTTTAAAAATGTTTTACAGTTAGAAACCAGTGTTGAAAAATATAACTCAATATATATATGAGGCGTACACGCGGTCTTATGAAAATAACCTCAAAAGTGTAACTGTCGTTTTTGAGATAAAACAACAATAAGTGCGATAGACAAAGAAATTGATAATAACTAGGTTAGTGTGAGTGCTAAAACATCAACTGGTTAAGAAATTCAAGAAATCTGTAGACCTATATAAGGAAGACATCATATAAACACTACAAATATACGGAAAACTAAAGGTTGCTGCTTATTATCAATTAGGTAAAATAACATTAACTATAAATAATATTAATACATAACAATTAGTTTATACTCGTATAAAAGCGAGTTTGAAATAATAAAGAGAGTGTATTAATTGTTATAAGTAAACAAAATATATGGTTTTTTTGAAAATTGTAACTGATTGTTGATGAACAATCACACTATACCAAGATAACGAAAAAAAAACATAACTTGTCGCATATTATAATACAATATAGAATTTATAGAAATTCCAGAGTGCCTCTAATAATGTCTGGTGGCCAAGTGCCTTTCGAAAAATTAGCACGGCAAAAATCTCTAGGAACTTCTGCTGCACTATGGAGAACTATATTCATTGTTAAACATTAATTTTACAAACCAATTACCGTTCCATGAAAAGAGGCAACTATCTAATGGTTGTCCTTAACTCTGGAACATGGTATTCGACGAGGACTGTGTTTCTTACTCGAAAGGTTGTGTAACCGTATGTTTTGCCGAATGATAAAGTGATCCTTGTCGGTGCAAATAGAGGAAAACAACTAGAAAGCCGTTCTTTAGTTTCTATAGATAAAATGTGTGGTTTCTTGAAGCTACACAAAATTTCTATATCTAACACTGTGACTGATTGTTCATGAACAATCACATTATACCAAGATAACGCAAAAAACAAACATAACTTGTCGCATATTATAATACTATATAGAATTTATAGAAATTCCAGGGTGCCTTCAATAATGTCTGGTGGCCAAGTTCTTTTCGAAGAATGAGGCTGGCAAAAATCTCTAGGAACGTCTACTGCACTATGAAGAACTATATTCATTGTTAAACATTAATTTTACAAACCGATTACCGTTCCATGAAAAGAGGCAACTATCTAATGGTTGTCCTCAACTCTGGAACATGGTATTCGACGAGGACTGTGTTTCTCACTCGAAAGGTTGTGTAAACGTATGTTTTGCCGAATGATAAAGTGATCCTTGTCGGTGCAAATAGTAAAAAACAACTATAAAGCCGTTCTTTAGCTTCTATAGATAAAATGTGTAGTTTCTTGAATCTACTTAAAATGGCTATATCTTCAAGTAAAACAAAGATGATGATCCTTGCCTTTGGCAAGACAGATGGGACTTAACAGAAAAAGGAAGAACTACATATTAGTTAACAAAGACGTTAATTTTGATTTGCAACACAAGTAGTACCTATCTATTGTGTGTGTGTTTGATCGGCTCCTGCTACTATAGGTGAAAAAAGTGAATAAAAGTGAGAAAATAATTACGGAAAAAAATTAAATATATTATATAAATACTTCTTCTAACGAAATGTATTTGAGTTTATTTTAATATTGTGCTAATTTACTCTAAAATAAGTGTTTTTAAAAATGTTTGACAGTTAGAAACCAGTGTTGAAAAACATAACTAAATATATATATGAGGCGTACACGCGGTCTTATAAAAATTACCTCAAAACTGTAACTTTGTCGTTTTTGAGATAAAACAATAATAAGTGCAAAAGACAAAGTAGTTGATAATAATTAGGTTAGTGTGAGTGCTAAACATTAAATGGTTAAGAAATTCAAGAAATCTGTAGACCTATATAAGTAAGACCTCATATAAACTCTACAAATATACGGAAAACAAAAGGTTGCTGCTCACTATCAAGTAAGTCAAATAACTTTAACTATAAATAATATTATTACATAACAATTAGTTTATACTCGTATAAAAGCGAGTTTTAAATAATAAAGAGAGTGTATTAATTGTTATAAGTAAACAATAATTATGGTTTTCTTGAAAATTGTGACTGATTGTTCATGAGCAATTACACTATACCAAGATAACGCAAAAAAAAAACATAACTTGTCGCATATTATAATACTATATAGAATTTATAGAAATTCCAGGGTGCCTTTAATAATGTCTGGTGGCTAAGTGCCCTTCGAAGAATTACTTCGGCAAAAATCTCTAGGAACGTCTACTGCACTATGAAAAACTATATTCATTGTTAAACATTAATTTTACAAACCGATTACCGTTCCATAAAAAGAGGCAACTGTCTAATGGTTGTCCTCAACTCTGGAACATGGTATTTGACGAGGACTGTGTTTCTCACTCGAAAGGTTGTGTAAACGTATGTTTTGCCGAATGATAAAGTGATCCTAGTCGGTGCAAATAGTAGAAAACAACTAGAAAGCCGTTCTTTAGCTTCTATATATAAAATGTGTAGTTTCTTAAAGCTACACATAATAGATATATCTTCAAGTAAAACAAAGATGATGATCCTTGCCTTGGGCAAGACAGATGGGATTTAACAGAAAAAGAAAGAACTACATATTTGTTAACAAAGACGTTAATTTTGATTTGCAACACAAGTGGTACCTATCTACAGTGTGTGTGATCGATCGGCTCCTGCTACTTTAGGTGATTAAAAGTGAGAAAATAATTACGGAAAAAAATTAAATATATTATATAAATACTTCTTCTAACGAAATGTATTTAAGTTTATTTTAATATTGTGCTAATTTACTCTAAAATAAGTGTTTTAAAAATGTTTGACAGCTAGAAACCAGTGTTGAAAAATATAACTAAATATATATATGAGTACACGCGGTCTTATAAAAATAACCTCAAAACTGTAACTTTGTCGTTTTTGAGATAAAACAATAATAAGTGCGATAGACAAAGAAATTGATAATAATTAGGTTAGTGTGAGTGCTAAAACATCAAATGGTTAAGAAACTCAAGAAATCTGTAGACCTATATAAGCAAGAAATTAAATAAACACTACAAATATACTGAAAACAAAAGGTTTCTGCTCACTATTAAGTTAGTCAAAAAAGATTAACTATAAATAATATTAATACATAACAATTAGTTTATACTCGTATAAAAGCGAGTTTCAAATAATAAAGAGAGTGTATTAATTGTTATAAGTAAACAATATATATGGTTTTCTTGAAAATTGTGACTGATTGTTCATGAAAAATAACACTATACCAAGATAACGCAAGAAAAAAACATAACTTGTCGCATATTATAATACTATATAGAATTTATAGAAATTCCAGGGTGCCTTTAATAATGTCTGGTGGCTAAGTGCCCTTCGAAGAATTAGCCCGGCAAAAATCTTTAGGAACGTCTACTGCACTATGGAGAACTATATTCATTGTTAAACATTAATTTCACAAACCGATTACCGTTCCATGAAAAGAGGCAACTATCT
Organism: Panorpa germanica; assembly: GCA_963678705.1. Lineage (NCBI taxonomy): Eukaryota > Metazoa > Arthropoda > Insecta > Mecoptera > Panorpidae > Panorpa > Panorpa germanica. The sequence continues at coordinate 5,028,862 of OY783210.1, forward strand.
AATGGTTGTCCTCAACTTAAGAACATGGTATTCGACGAGGACTGTGTTTCTCACTCGAAAGGTTGTGTAAACGTAAGTTTTGCCGAATGATAAAGTGATCCTTGTCGGTGCAAATAGAAGAAAACAACTAGAAAGCCGTTCTTTAGCTTCTATAGATAAAATGTGTGGTTTCTTGAAGCTACACAAAATTTCTATATCTTCAAGTAAAACAAAGATGATGATCCATGCCTTTGGAAAGACAAATGGGACTTAACAGAAAAAGGAAGAACTACATATTGGTTAACAAAGACGTTAATTTTGATTTGCAACACAAGTGGTACTTATCTACTGTGTGTGTGTTCGATCGGCTCCTGCTACTTTAGGTGAAAAAAGTGATTAAATGTGAAAAATTAATTTCGGAAAAAAATTAAATATATTATATAAATACTTCTTCTAACGAAATGTATTTAAGTTTATTTTAATATTGTGCTAATTTACTCTAAAATAAGTGTTTTTAAAAATGTTTGACAGTTAGAAACCAGTGTTGAAAATTATAACTAAATATATATATGAGGCGTTAACGCGGTCTTATGAAAATAACCTCAAAACTGTAACTGTCGTTTTTGAGATAAAACAATAATAAGTGCGATAGACAAAGAAATTGATAATAATTAGGTTAGTGTGAGTGCTAAATCATCAACTGGTTAAGAAATTCAAGAAATCTGTAGACCTATATAAGGAAGACCTCATATAAACACTACAAATATACGAAAAACAAAAGGTTGCTGCTCACTATCAAGTAAGTCATATAACATTATCTATAAATAATATTTTTACATAACAATTAGTTTATACTCGTATAAAAGCGAGTTTCAAATAATAAAGAGAGTGTATTAATTGTTATAAGTAAAGAATATATATGGTTTTCTTTAAAATTGTGACTGATTGTTCATGAACAATCACATTATACCAAGATAACGCAAAAAACAAACATAACTTGTCGCATATTATAATACTATATAGAATTTATAGAAATTCCAGGGTGCCTTCAATAATGTCTGGTGGCCAAGTTCTTTTCGAAGAATGAGGCTGGCAAAAATCTCTAGGAACGTCTACTGCACTATGAAGAACTATATTCATTGTTAAACATTAATTTTACTATCCGATTACCGTTCCATGAAAAGAGGCAACTATCTAATGGTTGTCCTCAACTCTGGAACATAATATTCGACGAGGACTGTGTTTCTCACTCGAAAGGTTGTGTAAACGTATGTTTTGCCGAATGATAAAGTGATCCTTGTCGGTGCAAATAGTAGAAAACAACTAGAAAGCCGTTCTTTAGCTTCTATAGATAAAATGTGTAGTTTCTTGAATCTACTTAAAATGGCTATATCTTCAAGTAAAACAAAGATGATGATCCTTGCCTTTGGCAAGACAGATGGGACTTAACAAAAAAAGGAAGAACTACATATTAGTTAACATAAACGTTAATTTTGATTTGCAACACAAGTGGTACCTATCTATTGTGTGTGTGTTTGATCGGCTCCTGCTACTATAGGTGAAAAAAGTGAATAAAAGTGAGAAAATAATTACGGAAAAAAATTAAATATATTATATAAATACTTCTTCTAACGAAATGTGTTTGAGTTTATTTTAATATTGTGCTAATTTACTCTAAAATAAGTGTTTTTAAAAATGTTTGACAGTTAGAAACCAGTGTTGAAAAACATAACTAAATATATATATGAGGCGTACACGCGGTCTTATAAAAATTACCTCAAAACTGTAACTTTGTCGTTTTTGAGATAAAACAATAATAAGTGCAAAAGACAAAGTAATTGATAATAATTAGGTTAGTGTGAGTGCTAAACATTAAATAGTTAAGAAATTCAAGAAATCTGTAGACCTATATAAGGAAGACCTCATATAAACTCTACAAATATACGGAAAACAAAAGGTTGCTGCTCACTATCAAGTAAGTCAAATAACTTTAACTATAAATAATATTATTACATAACAATTAGTTTATACTCGTATAAAAGCGAGTTTTAAATAATAAAGAGAGTGTATTAATTGTTATAAGTAAACAATAATTATGGTTTTCTTGAAAATTGTGACTGATTGTTCATGAGCAATTACACTATACCAAGATAACGCAAAAAAAAAACATAACTTGTCGCATATTATAATACTATATAGAATTTATAGAAATTCCAGGGTGCCTTTAATAATGTCTGGTGGCTAAGTGCCCTTCGAAGAATTACTCCGGCACAAATCTCTAGGAACGTCTACTGCACTATGAAAAACTATATTCATTGTTAAACATTAATTTTACAAACCGATTACCGTTCCATAAAAAGAGGCAACTGTCTAATGGTTGTCCTCAACTCTGGAACATGGTATTCGACGAGGACTGTGTTTCTCACTCGAAAGGTTGTGTAAACGTATGTTTTGCCGAATGATAAAGTGATCCTAGTCGGTGCAAATAGTAGAAAACAACTAGAAAGCCGTTCTTTAGCTTCTATATATAAAATGTGTAGTTTCTTAAAGCTACACATAATAGATATATCTTCAAGTAAAACAAAGATGATGATCCTTGCCTTGGGCAAGACAGATGGGATTTAACAGAAAAAGAAAGAACTACATATTTGTTAACAAAGACGTTAATTTTGATTTGCAACACAAGTGGTACCTATCTACAGTGTGTGTGATCGATCGGCTCCTGCTACTTTAGGTGATTAAAAGTGAGAAAATAATTACGGAAAAAAATTAAATATATTATATAAATACTTCTTCTAACGAAATGTATTTAAGTTTATTTTAATATTGTGCTAATTTACTCTAAAATAAGTGTTTTAAAAATGTTTGACAGCTAGAAACCAGTGTTGAAAAATATAACTAAATATATATATGAGGAGTACACGCGGTCTTATAAAAATAACCTCAAAACTGTAACTTTGTCGTTTTTGAGATAAAACAATAATAAGTGCGATAGACAAAGAAATTGATAATAATTAGGTTAGTGTGAGTGCTAAAACATCAAATGGTTAAGAAATTCAAGAAATCTGTAGACCTATATAAGGAAGAAATTAAATAAACACTACAAATATACTGAAAACAAAAGGTTTCTGCTCACTATTAAGTTAGTCAAAAAAGATTAACTATAAATAATATTAATACATAACAATTAGTTTATACTCGTATAAAAGCGAGTTTCAAATAATAAAGAGAGTGTATTAATTGTTATAAGTAAACAATATATATGGTTTTCTTGAAAATTGTGACTGATTGTTCATGAAAAATCACACTATACCAAGATAACGCAAGAAAAAAACATAACTTGTCGCATATTATAATACTATATAGAATTTATAGAAATTCCAGGGTGCCTTTAATAATGTCTGGTGGCTAAGTGCCCTTCGAAGAATTAGCCCGGCAAAAATCTTTAGGAACGTCTACTGCACTATGGAGAACTATATTCATTGTTAAACATTAATTTCACAAACCGATTACCGTTCCATGAAAAGAGGCAACTATCTAATGGTTGTCCTCAACTTAAGAACATGGTATTCGACGAGGACTGTGTTTCTCACTCGAAAGGTTGTGTAAACGTAAGTTTTGCCGAATGATAAAGTGATCCTTGTCGGTGCAAATAGAAGAAAACAACTAGAAAGCCGTTCTTTAGCTTCTATAGATAAAATGTGTAGTTTTTTGAAGTTACACAAAATGGCTATATCTTCAAGTAAAACAAAGATGAAGATCCTTGCCATTGGCAAGACAGATAAGACTTAACAGAAAAAGGAAAAAAATACATATTGGTTAACAAAGACGTTAATTTTGATTTGCAACACAAGTGGTACCTATCTACTGTGTGTGTGTTCGATCGGCTCCTGCTACTTTAGGTAAAAATACTGATTAAAAGTGAGAAATTAATTACGGAAAAAAATTTAATATATTATATAAATACTTTTTCTAACGAAATGTATTTAGGTTTATTTAAATATTGTGCTAATTTACTCTAAAATAAGTGTTTTTAAAAATGTTTGACAGCTAGAAACCAGTGTTGAAAATTATAACTAAATATATATATGAGGCGTTAACGCGGTCTTATGTAAATAACCTCAAAACTGTAACTGTCGTTTTTGAGATAAAACAATAATAAGTGCGATAGACAAAGAAATTGATAATAATTAGGTTAGTGTGAGTGCTAAAACATCAACTGGTTAAGAAATTCAAGAAATCTGTAGACCTATATAAGGAAGACCTCATATAAACACTACAAATTTACGGAAAACAAAAGGTTGCTGCTCACTTTCAAGTAAGTCATATAACATTATCTATAAATAATATTTTTACATAACAATTAGTTTATACTCGTATAAAAGCTACTTTTAAATAATAAAGAGGGTGTATTAATTGTTATAAGTAAAGAATATATATGGTTTTCTTGAAAATTGTGACTGATTGTTCATGAACAATCACATTATACCAAGATAACGCAAAAAACAAACATAACTTGTCGCATATTATAATACTATATAGAATTTATAGAAATTCCAGGGTGCCTTTAATAATGTCTGGTGGCCAAGTTCTTTTCGAAGAATGAGGCTGGCAAAAATCTCTAGGAACGTCTACTGCACTATGAAGAACTATATTCATTGTTAAACATTAATTTTACAAACCGATTACCGTTCCATGAAAAGAGGCAACTATCTAATGGTTGTCCTCAACTCTGGAACATAGTATTTGACGAGGACTGTGTTTCTCACTCAAAAGGTTGTGTAAACGTATGTTTTGCCGAATGATAAAGTGATCCTTGTCGGTGCAAATAGTAGAAAACAACTAGAAAGCCGTTCTTTAGCTTCTATAGATAAAATGTGTAGTTTCTTGAATCTACTTAAAATGGCTATATCTTCAAGTAAAACAAAGATGATGATCCTTGCCTTTGGCAAGACAGATGGGACTTAACAGAAAAAGGAAGAACTACATTTTAGTTCACAAAGACGTTAATTTTGATTAGCAACACAAGTGGTACCTATCTATTGTGTGTGTGTTTGATCGGCTCCTGCTACTATAGGTGAAAAAAGTGATTAAAAGTGAGGAAATAATTACGGAAAAAAATTAAATATATTATAAAAATACTTCTTCTAACGAAATGTATTTAAGTTTATTTTAATATTGTGCTAATTTACTCTAAAATAAGTGTTTTTAAAAATGTTTGACAGTTAGAAACCAGTGTCGAAAAACATAACTAAATATATATATGAGGCGTACACGCGGTCTTATGAAAATAACCTTAAAACTGTAACTTTGTCGTTTTTGAAATAAAGAAAATAATAAGTGCGATAGACAAAGAAATTGATAATAATTAGGTTAGTGTGAGTGCTAAAACATTAACTTGTTAAGAAATTCAAGAAATCTGTAGACCTATATAAGGAAGACCTCATATAAACACTACAAATATACGGAAAACAAAAGGTTGCTGCTCACTATCAAGTAAGTCAAATAACATTAACTATAAATAATATTAATACATAACAATTAGTTTATACTCGTATAAGAGCGAGTTTTAAATAATAAAGACAGTGTATTAATTGTTATAAGTAAACAATATATATGGTTTTCTTAAAATTTGTGACTGATTGTTTACGAACAATCACACTATATCAAGATAACGCAAATAAAAAACATAACTTGTCGCATATTATATTACTATATAGAATTTATAGAAATTCCAGGGTGCCTTTAATAATGTCTGGTGGCCAAGTGCCCTTTGAAGAATTAGGCCGGCAAAAATCTCTAGGAACGTCTACTGCACTACGGAAAACTATATTCATTGTTAAACATTAATTTTACAAACCGATTACCGTTCCATGAAAAGAGGCAACTATCTAATGGTTGTCCTCAACTCTGAAACATGGTATTCGACGTGGACTGTGTTTCTCACTCGTAAGGTTGTGTAAACGTATGTTTTGCTAAATGATAAAGTGATCCTTGTCGTTGCAAATAGTAGAAAACAACTAGAAAGCCGTTCTTTAGCTTCTATAGATAAAATGTGTAGTTTCTTGAAGCTACACAAAATGGCTATATTTTTAAGTAAAACAAAGATGATGATCCTTGCCTTTGGCAAGACAGATGGGACTTAACAGAAAAAGGAAAAACTACATATTGGTTAACAAAGACGTTAATTTTGATTTGCAACACATATGGTACCTATCTACTGTGTGTGTGTTCGATCGGCTCCTGCTACTTTAGGTGATTAAAAGTGAGAAAATAATTACGGAAAAAAATTAAATATATTATATAAATACTTTTTCTAACGAAATGTATTTAAATTTATTTTAATATTATGCTAATTTACTCTAAAATAAGTGTTTTAAAAATGTTTGACAGCTAGAAACCAGTGTTGAAAAATATAACTAAATATATATATGAGGCGTACACGCGGTCTTATAAAAATAACCTCAAAACTGTAACTTTGTCGTTTTTGAGATAAAACAATAATAAGTGCGATAGACAAAGTAATTGGAAATAATTAGGTTAGTGTGAGTGCTAAACATTAAATGGGTAAGAAATTCAAGAAATCTGTAGACCTATATAAGGAAGACCTCATATAAACACTACAAATATACGGAAAACAAAAGGTTGCTGCTCACTATCAAGTAAGTCAAATAACTTTAACTATAAATAATATTAATACATAACAATTAGTTTATACTCGTATAAAAGCGAGTTTCAAATAATAAAGAGAGTGTATTATTTGTTGTAAGTGAACAATATATATGGTTTTTTTTAAAATTGTGACTGATTGTTCATGAACAATCACACTATACCAAGATAACAAAAAAAAAAACATAACTTGTCGCATATTATAATACTATATAGAATTTATAGAAATTCCAGGGTGCCTTTAATAATGTCTGGTGGCCAAGAGCCCTTTGAAGAATTATGCCGGCAAAAATCTCTAGGAACGTCTACTGCACTATGGAAAACTATATTCATTGTTAAACAATAATTTTACAAACCGATTACCGTTCCATGAAAAGAGGCAACTATCTAATGGTTGTCCTCAACTCTGGAACATTGTATTCGACGAGGACTGTGTTTCTCACTCGAAAGGTTGTGTAAACGTATGTTTTGCCGAACGATAAAGTGATTCTTGTCGGTGCAAATAGTAGAAAACAACTAGAAAGCCGTTCTTTAGCTTCTATAGATAAAATGTGTAGTTTCTTAAAGGTACACAAAATGGCTATATCTTCAAGTAAAACAAAGATGATGATCCTTGCCTTTGGCAAGACAGATGGGACTTAACATAAAAAGGAAGAACTACATATTGCTTAACAAAAACGTTAATTTAGATTTGCAACACAAGTGGTACCTATCTACTGTGTGTGTGTTTTATCGGCTCCTGCTACTTTAGGTGAAAATAGTAATTAAAAATGAGAAATTAATTACGGAAAAAAATTAAATATATTATATAAATACTTCTTCTAACGAAATGTATTTAATTTTATTTTAATATTGTGCTAATTTACTCTAAAATAAGTGTTTTTAAAAATATTTTACAGTTAGAAACCAGTGTTAAAAAATATAACTAAATATTTATATGAGGCGTACACGCGGTCTTATGAAAATAACCTCAAAACTGTAACTTTGTCGTTTTTGAGATAAAACAATAATAAGTGCGGTAGACAAAGAAATTGATAATAATTAGGTTAGTGTGAGTGCTAAAGCATCAACTGGTTAAGAAATTCAAGAAATCTGTAGACCTATATAAGGAAGACCTCATATAAACACTACAAATATACGGAAAACAAAAGGTTGCTGCTCACTATCAAGTAAGTAAAATAACATTAACTATAAATAATATTAATACATAACAATTAGTTTATACTCGTATAAAAGCGAGTTTCAAATAATAAAGAAAGTGTATTAATTGTTATAAGTAAACAAAATATATGGTTTTCTTAAAAATTGTGACTTATTGTTCATGAACAATCACACTATACCAATATAACGAAAAAAAAAACATAACTTGTCGCATATTATAATACTATATAGAATTTATAGAAATTCCAGGATGCCTTTAATAATGTCTGGTGGCCAAGTGCCCTTCGAAGAATTAGCCCGGCAAAAATCTCTAGGAACTTCTGCTGCACTATGAAGAACTATATTCATTGTTAAACATTAATTTCACAAACCGATTACCGTTCCATGAAAAGAGGCAACTATCTAATGGTTGTCCTTAACTCTGGAACATGGTATTCGACGAGGACTGTGTTTCTTACTCGAAAGGTTGTGTAACCGTATGTTTTGCCGAATGATAAAGTGATCCTTGTCGGTGCAAATAGAGGAAAACAACTAGAAAGCCGTTCTTTAGTTTCTATAGATAAAATGTGTGGTTTCTTGAAGCTACACAAAATTTCTATATCTTCAAGTAAAACAAAGATGATGATCCATGCCTTTGGAAAGACAGATGGGACTTAACAGAAAAAGGAAGAACTACATATTGGTTAACAAAGACGTTAATTTTGATTTGCAACACAAGTGGTACCTATCTACTGTGTGTGTGTTCGATCGGCTCCTGCTACTTTAGGTGAAAAAAGTGATTAAAAGTTAGAAATTAATTTCGGAAAAAAATTAAATATATTATATAAATACTTCTTCTAACGAAATGTATTTAAGTTTATTTTAATATTGTGCTAATTTACTCTAAAATAAGTGTTTTTAAAAATGTTTGACAGTTAGAAACCAGTGTTGAAAAATATAACTAAATATATATGTGGAAAACGAGAGTACTATGCCACCTCTGATGTGGTAAACGAGAACTATCCAACTTCTTATGTGGAAAACAATAACCAATCCGCTAATCTGATGTGTAATCGAGGTACTCTTGTTTAATTTAGGGCAATGTCAATTCAATTAATATTCAAATATGTAATATCTTAGTTGGTTTGTCAGGATGATAAAGAATCACATAATCGGTTTAATACATTTATTGAATAAAATAATAACGATGATAATAATAATGATAATAATAATGATAATAATAATGCTAATAATACAATAAGGTTACAATATAAACGTTGGTGTTTACTTTACAATTACAGAACAATGAATGCATGCACAACCTTAAGTTCTAGTTAATATATACTCAGTCCTATACATTAGTTTTTAGCTTGACTTTAAAAAGGTTTGTTTTTATTACTTCGAAGAATATGCTGTGTTAATTTCAATAAACACATCCCCTACTTATTCAGTCACTGGTTTAAAGTTTCACACAATATAATTGCTTCGACCTTTCACTTGGTTTCTATTTAAATATATACCGTCATTAATCACACTATTTTACGACTTTCCTAGACCAAGTGTTATAGTTACGCCTACTTTCTATACTTGATATATTTTTTCGTTCCACACGGCCGTCCAACTAATCTTTGGCCCCCAAAGACGATACGTCCTTGCGGTCATCTGTTTGATGTTCGGCACCCTGATTAGCGTCTGAATCACTAGTGTCTGAGAACACGCCCCATGGCTTCATGTGGTCTGCACTTGAGTGTGTATTAGAAGAACCTTCTCATTCACCGATACGTCTTACCCTATAGCGTTCATTTGGGTCAACTCCGGTAACCTGATCCGGTCCTAAATATTTGTTGTGTAATTTAAATCCAGTACCAAACTGGGTTCTTTTTACGGCAACAATGTCTCCGACTTTGTTTGTCCTAGCTGGTTTCCTATTTCTATTGAAATTCCTGGGATTCTCTTCCTGTGTTTTTAGTATTTGTTTCTGGGCGTTAACACGTAACTCGTGGAAGTCGTCCTCACGCACTTTTTGATTACCTTTTTCTAACAGCTGAGAGATATGCGTCTCCTCATCTGTTTTCATTGTCGCACCTGTTAACAACTTGAACGGTGTAGTATTTATGCTACGCTGATAAGTTTTGTTTAATGCTTGCTCTTCGACCTTGCCGTCGTTCAACCAGGTTTCTACATGTTTCTCAATTTCTTCTTGTTCGCAGTAAGCCATACGTCGCGAATTTTGAAAAACAGGAACCTCATCGGTCATGTATATTTCTGCTGCTTCAGTAACCCTTGTTACTTTTGGTTCATAAGTTTTAACTAGTTCCTCAACTTTAGCCCTGGCACCTGGACTAATGTTATTACCCATAACGATTTCGTCGTCGGCTACACATAATTTTTTATACTGTTCACTTTCCACGTACTTTTTTTGCATGGTAATACCGTCTACACTTATTATGGTTTCTACTTGATCTAGCAGAGGTTTACCAATTACAACACTATGTCTAGTTGTACTTGATGGAACTATTAAAAAGTTAGTACAGTACTGTTCATTATCTACTTTCACTTGAGCACTAAATTCACCTAAAACTTTGATTTGAAATCCTCCGATTCCAGTCAATACAATATTGTTTTCACGCACAACCGCTTTATTACTTAATTTATTATAATCGTCAGCTCTAATCAAATTCTGATCACTTCCGGTATCAATCAGACATTTAAAACTGATACTGTCTATGGTCATGTCTTTTGTCATATTACATGTTTTATTTGTGTTCACTAACAAAGCATCACTCGTTTTATTCGCGGTACAATTTCTCGAAATATGTCCCTCTTCGTGACATTTGAAACACTTTATTTTACTTTCACTTTTTATCTTTTCACTTGATTCGACTCTTTTATTCTCACTGTCTTGGTTACTTTTTCGGCACACGTTTGCTTTATGTCCGAGTTCATTACAATTAAAACATTTTATCGCGTTTGATTCTTTTAGCCTGTCTTTACGTACACTAAAATTATTCCTTTCTTGCACTTATAATAGTGTCGAATCATACCGTTTTACTTTTAACAACAAATCGGGCACTGTTTTAAAGTCGCACATTGATAACACACTTATCATGTCTTTGTTGTTTAGTCCGGCTATTATGTATTTTATCAAGGCCTTTTCACTGATATTATCACTCTTACTGGCGATCGCTTTCACCGAGTATACATAATCTTCTATTGCTTCGTTTTTTTCTCGTCGTCTCTTCATTAGTTCCATGTGTACGTCAGATTCATCGTACTCCACTGAAAAATTCCTGATTAATTCGTATTTGAACGTCGTCCAATCCTTGACTACGTTCAAACTAGCATCAAACCAGTTTTTCGCGGCACACTGCAGCTTGTTGACACCTTGATGAAGCTTTACTTTATCACTCCATCCATAAATGTCTGCTATTTCATCCAATTTTCGCACCCAAGCTGTAGCCGTCAATACCGTGCTTGCTAAGTTAAACACAGGTATACATTCCAGGTTCTGTGTCGGCATAAACTCATGATGATTCATTCTCTGTTCCTGTATTGTACTATTCCCGATACTCAACTGCAATAGTTTTGTTCTAAGCCTCGTCAGCTCTGCTTGTACTCCCAACCAACTATCTTCATTAGATGTTGAGTTACCTGAGCGTCCAGCTAACAAACTATCTTCCACAGTAGTATCGTTCATGTTTACGTTATATGCCATTTTCAATTTTCTCCTCGTAAAACAGTTTACACACTTTTCTGATACAATTTACTTGGTAGTCCTATTATAAAGTCCGTCTTATAAATTCTCGACTATTCCGCTAATGAACTATCACTTGAAAGCACTGTTTGTAGAAAACTATCTTGTATTATTCTTCTCCGTATTATTCACTTGTGGATAACTCGTAGATAACTAATCCGCACTTAGTTTAATTCGCAATGAGTAACTAATCCGCACTTTTTTGTATTATTCACTTCGCGCACTTAGTTCAATTCGCTATGAGCTGCTAATCCGCACTTCTTTGTATTATTCACTTCACGCACTTAGTTCAATTCGCTATGAGCTGCTAATCCGCACTTCTGATGTGGAAAACGAGAGTACTATGCCACCTCTGATGTGGTAAACGAGAACTATCCAACTTCTTATGTGGAAAACAATAACCAATCCGCTAATCTGATGTGGAATCGAGGTACTCTTGTTTAATTTAGGGCAATGTCAATTCAATTAATATTCAAATATGTAATATCTTAGTTGGTTTGTCAGGATGATAAAGAATCACATAATTGGTTTAATACATTTATTGAATAAAATAATAACGATGATAATAATAATGATAATAATAATGATAATAATAATGCTAATAATACAATAAGGTTACAATATAAACGTTGGTGTTTACTTTACAAATACAAAACAATGAATGCATGCACAACCTTAAGTTCTAGTTAATATATACTCAGTCCTATACATTAGTTTTTAGATTGACTTTAAAAAGGTTTGTTTTTATTACTTCCAAGAATATGCTTTGTTAATTTCAATAAACACATCCCCTACTTATTCAGTCACTGGTTTAAAGTTTCACACAATATAATTGCTTCGACCTTTTACTTGGTTTCTATTTAAATATATACCGTCATTAATTATTTTACGACTTTCCTAGACTGGGTGTTATAGTTACGCCTACTTTCTATACTTGAAATATTTTTTCGTTCCACATATATATGAAGCGTACCGCACGCGGTCTTATGAAAATAACCTCAAAACTGTAACTTTGTCGTTTTTGAGATAAAACAATAATAAGTGCGATAGACAAAGAAATTGATAATAATAAGGTTAGTGTAAGTGTTAAAACATCAAATGGTTAAGAAATTCAAGAAATCTGTAGACGTATATAAGGAAGACCTTATATAAACACTACAAATATACTGAAAACAAAAGGTTTCTGCTCACTATCAAGTAAGTCAAATAACATTAACTATAAATAATATTAATAAATAACAATTAGTTTATACTCGTATAAAAGCGAGTTTTAAATAATAAAGAGAGTGTATTAATTGTTATAAGTAAACAATATATATGGTTTTCTTGAAAATTGTGACTGATTGTTCATGAACAATCTCACTATACCAAGATAACGCAAAAAAAAACACAACTTGTCGAATATTATAATACTATATAGAATTTATAGAAATTCCAGGGTGCCTTTAATAAAGTCTGGTGGCCAAGTGCCCTTCGAAGAATTAGCCCGGCAAAAATCTCTAGAAACGTCTGCTGCACTATGGAGAACTATATTCATTGTTAAACATTAATTTTACAAACCGATTACCGTTCCATGAAAAGAGGCAACTATCTAATGGTTGTCCTTAACTCTGGAACATGGTATTCGACGAGGACTGTGTTTCTCACTCGAAAGGTTGTGTAAACGTATGTTTTGCCGAATGATAAAGTGATCCTCGTCGGTGCAAATAGTAGAAAACAACTAGAAAGCCGTTCTTTAGCTTCTATAGATAAAATGTGTAGTTTCTTGAAGCTACACAAAATGGCTATATCTTCAAGTAAAACAAAGATGATGATCCTTGCCTTTGACAAGACAGATGAGACTTAACAGAAAAAGGAAGAACTACATATTGGTTAACAAAGACGTTAATTTTGATTTGCAACACAAGTGGTATTTATCTAATGTGTGTGTGTTCGATCGGCTCCTGCTACGTTAGGTGAAAAAAGTGATTAAAAGTAAGAAAATAATTACGGAAAAAAATTATATATATTATATAAATACTTCTTTTAACGAAATGTATTTAAGTTTATTTTAATATTGTGCTAATTTACTCTAAAATAAGTGTTTTTAAAAATGTTTGACAGCTAGAAACCAGTGTTGAAAAATATAACTAAATATATATATAAGCGTACACGCGGTCTTATGAAAATAACCTCAAAAGTGTAACTGTCGTTTTTGAGATAAAACAATAATAAGTGCGATAGACAAAGAAATTGATAATAATTAGGTTAGTGTGAGTGCTAAAACATCAACTGGTTAAGAAATTCAAGAAATCTGTAGACCTATATAAGGAAGACCTCATATAAACACTACAAATTTACGGAAAACAAAAGGTTGCTGCTCACTATCAAGTAAGTCAAATAACATTAACTATAAATAATATTAATACATAACAATTAGTTTATACTCGTATAAAAGCGAGTTTCAAATAATAAAGAGAGTGTATTAATTGTTATAAGTAAACAATATATATGGTTTTCTTGAAAATTGTAACTGATTGTTTATGAACAATAACACTATATCAAGATAACGCAAAAAAAAACATAACTTGTCGCATATTATAATACTATATAGAATTTATAGAAATTCCAAGGCGCCTTTAATAATGTCTGGTGGCCAAGTGCCCTTCGAAGAATTAGCCCGGCAAAAATCTCTAGGAACTTCTGCTGCACTATGGAGAACTATATTCATTGTTAAACATTAATTTTACAAACCGATTACCGTTCCATAAAAATATGCAACTATCTAATGGTTGTCCTTAACTCTGGAACATGGTATTCGACAAAGACTGTGTTTCTTACTCGAAAGGTTGTGTAAACGTATGTTTTGCCGAATGATAAAGTGATCCTTGTCGGTGCAAATAGAAGAAAACAACTAGAAAGCCGTTCTTTAGCTTCTATAGATAAAATGTGTGGTTTCTTAAAGCTTCACAAAATTTCTATATCTTCAAGTAAAACAAAGATGATGATCCATGCCTTTGGCAAGACAGATGATCCATGCCTTTGGCAAGACAGATGGGACTTAACAGAAAAAGGAAGAACTACATATTGGTTAACAAAGACGTTAATTTTGATTTGCAACACAAGTGGTACCTATCTACTGTGTGTGTGTTTGATCGGCTCCTGCTACTTTAGGTGAAAAAAGTGATTAAAAGTGAGAATATAATAACGGAAAAAACCTAAATATAGTATATAAATACTTCTTCTAACGAAATTTATTTAGGTTTATTTTAATATTGTGCTAATTTACTCTAAAATAAGTGTTTTTAAAAATGTTTGACAGTTAGAAACAGTGTTGAAAAATATAACTAAATTTATATATGAAGCGTACCGCACGCGGTCTTATGAAAATAACCTCAAAAATGTAACTTTGTCGTTTTTAAGATAAAACAATAATAAGTGCGATAGACAAAGAAATTGATAATAATTAGGTTAGTGTGAGTGCTAAAACATCAAATGGTTAAGAAATTCAAGAAATCTGTAGACCTATATAAGGAAGACCTTATATAAACACTACAAATATACTGAAAACAAAAGGTTTCTGCTCACTATTAAGTAAGTCAAATAAGATTAACTATAAATAATATTATTACATAACAACTAGTTTATACTCGTATAAAAGCGAGTTTTAAATAATAAAGAGAGTGTATTAATTGTTATAAGTAAAGAATATATATGGTTTTCTTAAAAATTGTGTATGACTGTTCATGAACAATCACATTATACCAAGATAACGCAAAAAACAAACATAACTTGTCGCATATTATAATACTATATAGAATTTATAGAAATTCCAGGGTGCCTTTAATAATGTCTAGTGGCCAAGTTCTTTTCGAAAAATGAGGCTGGCAAAAATCTCTAGGAACGTCTACTGCACTATGAAGAACTATATTCATTGTTAAACATTAATTTTACAAACCGATTACCGTTCCATGAAAAGAGGCAACTATCTAATGGTTGTCCTCAACTCTGGAACATGGTATTCGACGAGGACTGTGTTTCTCACTCGAAAGGTTGTGTAAACGTATGTTTTGCCGAATGATAAAGTGATCCTTGTCGGTGCAAATAGTAGAAAACAACTAGAAAGCCGTTCTTTAGCTTCTATAGATAAAATGTGTAGTTTCATGAATCTACTTAAAATGGCTATATCTTCAAGTAAAACAAAGATGATGATCCTTGCCTTTGGCAAGACAGATGGGCCTTAACAGAAAAAGGAAGAACTACATATTAGTTAACAAAGACGTTAATTTTGATTTGCAACACAAGTGGTACCTATCTATTGTGAGTGTGTTTGATCGGTTCCTGCTACTATAGGTGAAAAAAGTGATTAAAAGTAAGAAATTAATTACGGAAAAAAATTAAATATATTATATAAATACTTCTTCTAACGAAATGTATTTAAGTTTATTTTAATATTGTGCTAATTTACTCTAAAATAAGTGTTTTTAAAAATGTTTGACAGTTAGAAACCAGTGTTGAAAAACATAACTAAATATATATATGAGGCGTACACGCGGTCTTATATAAATAACCTTAAAACTGTAACTTTGTCGTTTTTGAGATAAAACAATAATAAGTGCGATAGACAAAGAAATTGATAATAATTAGGTTAGTGTGAGTGCTAAAACATCAACTAGTTAAGAAATTCAAGAAATCTGTAGACCTATATAAGAAAGACCTTATATAAACACTACAAATATACGGAAAACAAAAGGTTGCTGCTCACTATCAAGTAAGTCAAATAACATTAACTATAAATAATATTAATACATAACAATTAGTTTATACTCGTATAAAATCGAGTTTTAAATAATAAAGAGAGTGTATTAATTGTTATAAGTAAACAATATATATGGTTTTCTTGAAATTTGTGACTGATTGTTTACGAACAATCACACTATATCAAGATTACGCAAATAGAAAACATACCTTGTCGCATATTTTATTACTATATAGAATTTATAGAAATTCCAGGGTGCCTTTAATAATGTCTGGTGGCCAAGTGCCCTTTGAAGAATTAGGCCGGCAAAAATCTCTAGGAACGTCTACTGCACTACGAAAAACTATATTCATTGTTAAACATTAATTTTACAAACCGATTACCGTTCCATGAAAAGAGGCAACTATCTAATGGTTGTCCTCAACTCTGGAACATGGTATTCGACGTGGACTGTGTTTCTCACTCGAAAGGTTGTGTAAACGTATGTTTTGCCAAATAATAAAGTAATCCTTGTCGTTGCAAATAGTAGAAAACAACTAAAAAGCCGTTCTTTAGCTTCTATAGATAAAATGTGTAGTTTCTTGAAGCTACACAAAATGGCTATATCTTTAAGTAAAACAAAGATGATGATCCTTGCCTTTGGCAAGACAGATGGGACTTAACAGAAAAAGGAAAAACTACATATTGGTTAACAAAGACGTTAATTTTGATTTGCAACACATATGGTACCTATCTACTGTGTGTGTGTTCGATCGGCTCCTGCTACTTTAGGTGATTAAAAGTGAGAAAATAATTACGGAAAAAAATTAAATATATTATATAAATACTTCTTCTAACGAAATGTATTTAAGTTTATTTTAATATTGTGCTAATTTACTCTAAAATAAGTGTTTTAAAAATGTTTGACAGCTAGAAACCAGTGTTAAAAAATATAACTAAATATATATATGAGGCGTACACGCGGTCTTATAAAAATAACCTCAAAACTGTAACTTTGTCGTTTTTGAGATAAAACAATAATAAGTGCGATAGACAAAGTAATTGATAATAATTAGGTTAGTGTGAGTGCTAAACATTAAATGGTTAAGAAATTCAAGAAATCTGTAGACCTATATAAGGAAGACCTCATATAAACACTACAAATATACGGAAAACAAAAGGTTGCTGTTCACTATCAAGTAAGTCAAACAACATTAACTATAATTAATATTAATACATAACAATTAGTTTATACTCGTATAAAAGCGAGTTTAAAATAATAAAGAGAGTGTATTAGTTGTTATAAGTAAACAATATATATGGTTTTCTTGAAAATTGTGACTGATTGTTCATTAACAATCACACTATACAAAGATAACGCAAAAAAAAAACATAACTTGTCGCATATTATAATACTATATAGAATTTATAGAAATTCCAGGGTGCCTTTAAAAATGTCTGGTGGCCAAGTGCCCTTCGAAGAATTTCCCCGGCAAAAATCTTTAAGAACGTCTACTGCACTATGGAGAACTATATTCATTGTTAAACATTAATTTTACAAACCGATTACCGTTCCATGAAAAGAGGCAACTATCTAATGGTTGTCCTCAACTCTGTAACATGGTATTCGACGAGGACTGTGTTTCTCACTCGAAATGTTGTGTAAACGTAAGTTTTGCCGAATGATAAAGTGATCCTTGTCGGTGCAAATAGTAGAAAACAACTAGAAAGCCGTTCTTTAGCTTCTATAGATAAAATGTGTAGTTTTTGAAGCTACACAAAATGGCTATATCTTCAAGTAAAACAAAGATGATGATCCTTGTCTTTGGCAAGACAGATGCGACTTAACAGAAAAAGGAAGAACTACATATTGGTTAACAAAGACGTTAATTTTGATTTGCAACACAAGTGGTACCTATCTACTGTGTGTGTGTTCGATCGGCTCCTTCTACTTTAGGTGAAAAAAGTGATTCAAAGTGAGAAAATAATTACGGAAAAAAATTAAATATATTATATAAATACTTCTCCTAACGAAATGTATTTAAGTTTATTTTATTATTGTGCTAATTTACTCTAAAATAAGTGTTTTTAAAAATGTTTGACAGCTAGAAACCAGTGTTGAAAATTATAACTAAATATATATATGAGGCGTTAACGCGGTCTTATGAAAATAAGCTCAAAACTGTAACTGTCGTTTTTGAGATAAAACAATAATAAGTGCGATAGACAAAGAAATTGATAATAATTAGGTTAGTGTGAGTGCTAAAACATCAACTGGTTAAGAAATTCAATAAATCTGTAGACCTGTATAAGGAAGGCCTCATATAAACACTACAATTATACGGAAAACAAAAGGTTGCTGCTCACTATCAAGTAAGTCATATAACATTATTAATAAATAATATTTTTACATAACAATTAGTTTATACTCGTATAAAAGCGAGTTTTAAATAATAAAGAGAGTGTATTAATTGTTATAAGTAAAGAATATATATTGTTTTCTTGAAAATTGTGTATGATTGTTCATGAACAATCACATTATACCAAGATAACGCAAAAAACAAACATAACTTGTCGCATATTATAATACTATATAGAATTTATAGAAATTCCAGGGTGCCTTTAATAATGTCTGGTGGCCAAGTTCTTTTCGAAGAATGAGGCTGGCAAAAATCTCTAGGAACGTCTACTGCACTATGAAGAACTATATTCATTGTTAAACATTAATTTTACAAACCGATTACCGTTCCATGAAAAGAGGCAACTATCTAATGGTTGTCCTCAACTCTGGAACATGGTATTCGACGAGGACTGTGTTTCTCACTCGAAAGGTTGTGTAAACGTATGTTTTGCCAAATAATAAAGTGATCCTTGTCGGTGCAAATAGTAGAAAACAACTAGAAAGCCGTTCTTCAGCTTCTATAGATAAAATGTGTAGTTTCTTGAATCTACTTAAAATTGCTATATCTTCAAGTAAAACAAAGATGATGATCCTTGCCTTTGGCAAGACAGATGGGCCTTAACAGAAAATGGAAGAACTACATATTAGTTAACAAAGACGTTAATTTTGATTTGCAACACAAGTGGTACCTATCTATTGTGTGTGTGTTTGATCGGTTCCTGCTACTATAGGTGAAAAAAGTGATTAAAAGTGAGAAATTAATTACGGAAAAAAATTAAATATATTATATAAATACTTCTTCTAACGAAATGTATTTAAGTTTATTTTAATATTGTGCTAATTTACTCTAAAATAAGTGTTTTTAAAAATGTTTGACAGTTAGAAACCAGTGTTGAAAAACATAACTAAATATATATATGAGGCGTACACGCGGTCTTATATAAATAACCTTAAAACTGTAACTTTGTCGTTTTTGAGATAAAACAATAATAAGTGCGATAGACAAAGAAATTGATAATAATTAGGTTAGTGTGAGTGCTAAAACATCAACTAGTTAAGAAATTCAAGAAATCTGTAGACCTATATAAGAAAGACCTCAAATAAACACTACAAATATACGGAAAACAAAAGGTTGCTGCTCACTATCAAGTAAGTCAAATAACATTAACTATAAATAATATTAATACATAACAATTAGTTTATACTCGTATAAAATCGAGTTTTAAATAATAAAGAGAGTGTATTAATTGTTATAAGTAAACAATATATATGGTTTTCTTGGAATTTGTGACTGATTGTTTACGAACAATCACACTATATCAAGATAACGCAAATAGAAAACATAACTTGTCGCATATTTTATTACTATATAGAATTTATAGAAATTCCAGGGTGCCTTTAATAATGTCTGGTGGCCAAGTGCCCTTTGAAGAATTAGGCCGACAAAAATCTCTAGGAACGTCTACTGCACTACGAAAAACTATATTTATTGTTAAACATTAATTTTACAAACCGATTACCGTTCCATGAAAAAAAGCAACTATCTAATGGTTGTCCTCAACTCTGGAACATGGTATTCGACGTGGACTGTGTTTCTCACTCGAAAGGTTGTGTAAACGTATGTTTTGCCAAATAATAAAGTAATCCTTGTCGTTGCAAATAGTAGAAAACAACTAGAAAGCCGTTCTTTAGCTTCTATAGATAAAATGTGTAGTTTCTTGAAGCTACACAAAATGGCTATATCTTTAAGTAAAACAAAGATGATGATCCTTGCCTTTGGCAAGACAGATGGGACTTAACAGAAAAAGGAAAAACTACATATTGGTGAACAAAGACGTTAATTTTGATTTGCAACACATATGGTACCTATCTACTGTGTGTGTGTTCGATCGGCTCCTGCTACTTTAGGTGATTAAAAGTAAGAAAATAATTACGGAAAAAAATTAAATATATTATATAAATACTTCTTCTAACGAAATGTATTTAAGTTTATTTTAATATTGTGCTAATTTACTCTAAAATAAGTGTTTTAAAAATGTTTGACAGCTAGAAACCAGTGTTGAAAAATATAACTAAATATATATATGAGGCGTACACGCGGTCTTATAAAAATAACCTCAAAACTGTAACTTTGTCGTTTTTGAGATAAAACAATAATAAGTGCGATAGACAAAGTAATTGATAATAATTAGGTTAGTGTGAGTGCTAAACATTAAATGGTTAAGAAATTCAAGAAATCTGTAGACCTATATAAGGAAGACCTCATATAAACACTACAAATATACGGAAAACAAAAGGTTGCTGCTCACTATCAAGTAAGTCAAATAACTTTAACTATAAATAATATAAATACATAACAATTAGTATATACTCGTATAAAAGCGAGTTTCAAATAATAAAGAGAGTGTATTAATTGTTATAAGTGAACAATAGATATGGTTTTTTTGAAAATTGTGACTGATTGTTCATGAACAATCACACTATACCAAGATAACGAAAAAAAAAACATACCTTGTCGCATATTATAATACAATATAGAATTTATAGAAATTCCAGGGTGCTTTTAATAATGTCTGGTGGCCAAGAGCCCTTTGAAGAATTATGCCGGCAAAAATCTCTAGGAACGTCTACTGCACTATGGAAAACTATATTCATTGTTAAACAATAATTTTACAAACCGATTACCGTTCCATGAAAAGAGGCAACTATCTAATGGTTGTCCTCAACTCTGGAACATGGTATTCGACGAGGACTGTGTTTCTCACTCGAAAGGTTGTGTAAACGTATGTTTTGCCGAATGATAAAGTGATCCTTGTCGGTGCAAATAGTAGAAAACAACTAGAAAGCCGTTCTTTAGCTTCTATAGATAAAGGTGTAGTTTCTTGAAGCTACACAAAATGGCTATATCTTCAAGTAAAACAAAGATGATGATTCTTGCCTTTGGCAAGACAGATGGTACTTAACAGAAAAAGGAAGAACTACATATTGGTTAACAAAGACGTTAATTTTAATTTGCAACACAAGTGGTACCTATCTACTGTGTGTGTGTTCGATCGGCTCCTGCTACTTTAGGTGAAAATAGTGATTAAAAATGAGAAATTAATTACGGAAAAAAATTAAATATATTATAAAATACTTCTTCTAACGAAATGTATTTGAGTTTATTTTAATATTGTGCTAATTTACTCTAAAATAAGTGTTTTTAAAAATGTTTTACAGTTAGAAACCAGTGTTGAAAAATATAACTAAATATATATATGAGGCGTACACGCGGTCTTATGAAAATAACCTCAAAACTGTAACTTTGTCGTT
The DNA here is from genome assembly GCA_963678705.1 of Panorpa germanica. Taxonomy (NCBI): domain Eukaryota; kingdom Metazoa; phylum Arthropoda; class Insecta; order Mecoptera; family Panorpidae; genus Panorpa; species Panorpa germanica. The sequence goes on from OY783210.1 coordinate 5,050,834, forward strand.
TTTGAGATAAAACAATAATAAGTGCGATAGACAAAGAAATTGATAATAATTAGGTTAGTGTGAGTGCTAAAACATCAACTGGTTAAGAAATTCAAGAAATCTGTAGACCTATATAAGGAAGACCTCATATAAACACTACAAATATACGGAAAACAAAAGGTTGCTGTTCACTATCAAGTAAGTCAAACAACATTAACTATAAATAATATTAAAACATAACAATTAGTTTATACTCGTATAAAAGCGAGTTTGAAATAATAAAGAGAGTGTATTAGTTGTTATAAGTAAACAATATATATGGTTTTCTTGAAAATTGTGACTGATTGTTCATTAACAATCACACTATAACAAGATAACGCAAAAAAAAACATAACTTGTCGCATATTATAATACTATATAGAATTTATAGAAATTCCAGGGTGCCTTTAATAATGTCTGGTGGCTAAGTGCCCTTCAAAGAATTAGGCCGGCAAAAATCTCTAGGAACGTCTACTGCACTATGAAAAACTATATTCATTGTTAAACATTCATTTTACAAACCGATTACCGTTCCATGTAAAGAGGCAACTATCTAATGGTTGTCCTCAACTCTGAAACATGGCATTTGACGAGGACTGTGTTTATCACTCGAAAGATTGTGTAAACGTATGTTTTGCTGAATGATAAAGTGATTCTTGTCGGTGCAAATAGTAGAAAACAAATAGAAAGCCGTTTTTTAGATTCTATAGATAAAATGTGTAGTTTCTTGAAGCTACACAAAATGGCTATATCTTCAAGTAAAACAAAGATGATGATCCTTGCCTTTAGCAAGACAGATGGGACTTAACAGAAAAAGGAAAAACTACATATTGGTTAACAAAGACGGTAATTTTGATTTGCAACACATATGGTACCTATCTACTGTGTGTGTGTTCGATCGGCTCCTGCTACTTTAGGTGATTAAAAGTGAGAAAATAATTACGGAAAAAAATAAAATATATTATATAAATACTTCTTCTAACGAAATGTATTTAAGTTTATTTTAATATTGTGCTAATTTACTCTAAAATAAGTGTTTTAAAAATGTTTGACAGTTAGAAACGAGTGTTGAAAAACATAACTAAATATATATATGAGGCGTACACGCGGTCTTATATAAATAACCTTAAAACTGTTACTTTGTCGTTTTTGAGATAAAACAATAATAAGTGCGATAGACAAAGAAATTGATAATAATTAGGTTAGTGTGAGTGCTAAAACATCAACTAGTTAAGAAATTCAAGAAATCTGTAGACCTATATAAGAAAGACCTCATATAAACACTACAAATATACGGAAAACAAAAGGTTGCTGCTCACTATCAAGTAAGTCAAATAACATTAACTATAAATAATATTAATACATAACAATTAGTTTATACTCGTATAAGAGCGAGTTTTAAATAATAAAGAGAGTGTATTAATTGTTATAAGTAAACAATATATATGGTTTTCTTGAAATTTGTGACTGATTGTTTACGAACAATCACACTATATCAAGATAACGCAAATAGAAAACATAACTTGTCGCATATTATATTACTATATAGAATTTATAGAAATTCCAGGGTGCCTTTAATAATGTCTGGTGGCCAAGTGCCCTTTGAAGAATTAGGCTGGCAAAAATCTCTAGAAACGTCTACTGCACTACGGAAAACTATATTCATTGTTAAACATTTATTTTACAAACCGATTACCGTTCCATGAAAAGAGGCAACTATCTAATGGTTGTCCTCAACTCTGGAACATGGTATTTGACGTGGACTGTGTTTCTCACTCAAAAGGTTGTGTAAACGTATGTTTTGCCAAATAATAAAGTAATCCTTGTCGTTGCAAATAGTAGAAAACAACTAGAAAGCCGTTCTTTAGCTTCTATAGATAAAATGTGTAGTTTCTTGAAGCTACACAAAATGGCTATATCTTTAAGTAAAACAAAGATGATGATCCTTGCCTTTGGCAAGACAGATGGGACTTAACAGAAAAAGGAAAAACTACATATTGGTTAACAAAGACGTTAATTTTGATTTGCAACACATATGGTACCTATCAACTGTGTGTGTGTTCGATCGGCTCCTGCTACTTTAGGTGATTAAAAGTGAGAAAATAATTACGGAAAAAAATTAAATATATTATATAAATACTTCTTTTAACGAAATGTATTTAAGTTTATTTTAATATTGTGCTAATTTACTCTAAAATAAGTGTTTTAAAAATGTTTGACAGCTAGAAACCAGTGTTGAAAAATATAACTAAATATATATATGAGGCGTACACGCGGTTTTATGAAAATAACCTCAAAACTGTAACTTTGTCGTTTTTGAGATAAAACAATAATAAGTGCGATAGACAAAGAAATTGATAATAATTAGGTTAGTGTGAGTGCTAAACATCAAATGGTTAAGAAATTCAAGAAATCTGTAGACCTATATAAGGAAGACCTCATATAAACAATACAAATATACGGAAAACAAAAGGTTGCTGCTCACTATCAAGTAAGTCAAATAACTTTAACTATAAATAATATTATTACATAACAATTAGTTTATACTCGTATTAAAGCGAGTTTCAAATAATAAAGAGAGTGTATTAATTGTTATAAGTAAACAATAATTATGGTTTTCTTAAAAATTGTGACTGATTGTTCATGAGCAATTACACTATACCAAGATAACGCAAAAAAAAAACATAACTTGTCGCATATTATAATACTATATAGAATTTATAGAAATTCCAGGGTGCCTTTAATAATGTCTGGTGGCTAAGTGCCCTTCGAAGAATTACTCCGGCAAAAATCTCTAGGAACGTCTACTGCACTATAAAAAAATATATTCATTGTTAAACATTAATTTTACAAACCGATTACCGTTCCATAAAAAGAGGCAACTGTCTAATGGTTGTCCTCAACTCTGGAACATGGTATTCGACGAGGACTGTGTTTCTCACGCGAAAGGTTGTGTAAACGTATGTTTTGCCGAATGATAAAGTGATCCTAGTCGGTGCAAATAGTAGAAAACAACTAGAAAGCCGTTCTTTAGCTTCTATATATAAAATGTGTAGTTTCTTAAAGCTACACATAATAGATATATCTTCAAGTAAAACAAAGATGATGATCCTTGCCTTGGGCAAGACAGATGGGATTTAACAGAAAAAGAAAGAACTACATATTTGTTAACAAAGACGTTAATTTTGATTTGCAACACAAGTGGTACCTATCTACAGTGTGTGTGATCGATCGGCTCCTGCTACTTTAGGTGAAAAAAGTGATTAAAAGTGAAAAATTCATTACGGAAAAAAATTAAATATATTAGATAAATACTTCCTCTAACGAAATGTATTTAAGTTTATTTTAATATTGTGCTAATTTACTTTAAAATAAGTGATTTTAAAAATGTTTGACAGTTAGAAACTAGTGTTGAAAAATATAACTAAATATATAAATGAGGCGTACACGCGGTCTTATGAAAATAACCTCAAAACTGTTACTTTGACGTTTTTGAGATAAAACAATAATAAGTGCGATAGACAAAGAAATTGATAATAATTAGGTTAGTGTGAGTGCTAAAACATCAACTGGTTAAGAAATTCAAGAAATCTGTAGACCTATATAAGGAAGACCTCATATAAACACTACAAATATACGGAAAACAAAAGGTTGCTGCTCACTATTAAGTAAGTCAAATAACATTAACTATAAATAATATTAATACATAACAATTAGTTTATACTCGTATAAAAGCGAGTTTGAAATAATAAAGAGAGTGTATTAGTTGTTATAAGTAAACAATATATATGGTTTTCTTAAAAATTGTGACTGATTGTTCATTAACAATCACACTATACCAAGATAACGCAAAAAAAAAACATAACTTGTCGCATAATATAATACTATATAGAATTTATAGATATTCCAGGGTGCCTTTAATAATGTCTGGTGGCTAAGTGCCCTTCGAAGAATTAGGCCGGCAAAAATCTCTAGGAACGTCTACTGCACTATGGAAAACTATATTCATTATTAAACATTCATTTTACAAACCGATTACTGTTCCATGTAAAGAGGCAACTATCTAATGGTTGTCCTCAACTCTGGAACATGGCATTTGACGAGGACTGTGTTTATCACTCGAAATATTGTGTAAACGTATGTTTTGCTGAATGATAAAGTGATTCTTGTCGGTGCAAATAGTAGAAAACAAATAGAAAGCCGTTCTTTAGCTTCTATAGATAAAATGTGTAGTTTCTTGAAGCTACACAAAATGGCTATATCTTCAAGTAAAACAAAGATGATGATCCTTGCCTTTAGCAAGACAGATGGGTCTTAACAAAAAAAGGAAAAACTACATATTGGTTACCAAAGACGGTAATTTTGATTTGCAACACATATGGTACCTATCTACTGTGTGTGTGTTCGATCGGCTCCTGCTACTTTAGGTGATTAAAAGTGAGAAAATAATTACGGAAAAAAATTAAATATATTATATAAATACTTCTTCTAACGAAATGTATTTAAGTTTATTTTAATATTGTGCTAATTTACTCTAAAATAAGTGTTTTAAAAATGTTTGACAGCTAGAAACCAGTGTTGAAAAATATAACTAAATATATATATGAGGAGTACACGCGGTCTTATAAAAATAACCTCAAAACTGTAACTTTGTCGTTTTTGAGATAAAACAATAATAAGTGCGATAGACAAAGAAATTGATAATAATTAGGTTAGTGTGAGTGCTAAAACATCAAATGGTTAAGAAATTCAAGAAATCTGTAGACCTATATAAGGAAGAAATTAAATAAACACTACAAATATACTGAAAACAAAAGGTTTCTGCTCACTATTAAGTAAGTCAAAAAAGATTAACTATAAATAATATTAATACATAACAATTAGTTTATACTCGTATAAAAGCGAGTTTCAAATAATAAAGAGAGTGTATTAATTGTTATAAGTAAACAATATATATGGTTTTCTTGAAAATTGTGACTGATTGTTCATGAAAAATCACACTATACCAAGATAACGCAAAAAAAAAAACATAACTTGTCGCATATTATAATACTATATAGAATTTATAGAAATTCCAGGGTGCCTTTAATAATGTCTGGTGGCTAAGTGCCCTTCGAAGAATTAGCCCGGCAAAAATCTTTAGGAACGTCTACTGCACTATGGAGAACTATATTTATTGTTAAACATTAATTTTACAAACCGATTACCGTTCCATGAAAAGAGGCAACTATCTAATGGTTGTCCTCAACTCAAAAACATGGTATTCGACGAGGACTGTGTTTCTCACTCGAAAGGTTGTGTAAACGTAAGTTTTGCCGAATGATAAAGTGATCCTTGTCGGTGCAAATAGTAGAAAACAACTAGAAAGCCGTTCTTTAGCTTCTATAGATAAAATGTGTAGTTTTTTGAAGCTACACAAAATGGCTATATCTTCAAGTAAAACAAAGATGATGATCCTTGCCATTGGCAAGACAGATAAGACTTAACAGAAAAAGGAAAAAAATACATATTGGTTAACAAAGACGTTAATTTTGATTTGCAACACAAGTGGTACCTATCTACTGTGTGTGTGTTCGATCGGCTCCTGCTACTTTAGGTGAAAATACTGATTAAAAATGAGAAATTAATTACGGAAAAAAATTAAATATATTATATAAATACTTTTTCTAACGAAATGTATTTAAGTTTATTTAAATATTGTGCTAATTTACTCTAAAATAAGTGTTTTTAAAAATGTTTGACAGCTAGAAACCAGTGTTGAAAATTATAACTAAATATATATATGAGGCGTTAACGCGGTCTTATGAAAATAACCTCAAAACTGTAACTGTCGCTTTTGAGATAAAACAATAATAAGTGCAATAGACAAAGAAATTAATAATAATTAGGTTAGTGTGAGTGCTAAAACATCAACTGGTTAAGAAATTTAAGAAATCTGTAGACCTATATAAGGAAGACCTCATATAAACACTACAAATTAAGTCACTAAGTCATATAACATTATCTATAAATAATATTTTTACATAACAATTAGTTTATACTCGTATAAAAGCTAATTTCAAATAATAAAGAGGGTGTATTAATTGTTATAAGTAAAGAATATATATGGTTTTCTTGAAAATTGTGACTGATTGTTCATGAACAATCACATTATACCAAGATAACGCAAAAAACAAACATAACTTGTCGCATATTATAATACTATATAGAATTTATAGAAATTCCAGGGTGCCTTTAATAATGTCTGGTGGCCAAGTTCTTTTCGAAGAATGAGGCTGGCAAAAATCTCTAGGAACGTCTACTGCACTATGAAGAACTATATTCATTATTAAACATAAATTTTACAAACCGATTACCGTTCCATGAAAAGAGGCAACTATCTAATGGTTGTCCTCAACTCTGGAACATAGTATTTGACGAGGACTGTGTTTCTCACTCGAAAGGTTGTGTAAACGTATGTTTTGCCGAATGATAAAGTGATCCTTGTCGGTGCAAATAGTAGAAAACAACTAGAAAGCCGTTCTTTAGCTTCTATAGATAAAATGTGTAGTTTCTTGAATCTACTTAAAATGGCTATATCTTCAAGTAAAACAAAGATGATGATCCTTGCCTTTGGCAAGACAGATGGGACTTAACAAAAAAAGGAAGAACTACATATTAGTTAACAAAGACGTTAATTTTGATTAGCAACACAAGTGGTACCTATCTATTGTGTGTGTGTTTGATCGGCTCCTGCTACTATAGGTAAAAAAAGTGATTAAAAGTGAGAAAATAATTACGGAAAAAAATTAAATATATTATAAAAATACTTCTTCTAACGAAATGTATTTAAGTTTATTTTAATATTGTGCTAATTTACTCTAAAATAAGTGTTTTTAAAAATGTTTGACAGTTAGAAACCAGTGTCGAAAAACATAAATAAATATATATATGAGGCGTACACGCGGTCTTATATAAATAACCTTAAAACTGTAACTTTGTCGTTTTTGAGATAAAACAATAATAAGTGCGATAGACAAAGAAATTGATAATAATTAGGTTAGTGTGAGTGCTAAAACATCAACTAGTTAAGAAATTCAAGAAATCTGTAGACCTATATAAGAAAGACCTTATATAAACACTACAAATATACGGAAAACAAAAGGTTGCTGCTCACTATCAAGTAAGTCAAATAACATTAACTATAAATAATATTAATACATAACAATTAGTTTATACTCGTATAAAATCGAGTTTTAAATAATAAAGAGAGTGTATTAATTGTTATAAGTAAACAATATATATGGTTTTCTTGAAATTTGTGACTGATTGTTTACGAACAATCACACTATATCAAGATTACGCAAATAGAAAACATACCTTGTCGCATATTTTATTACTATATAGAATTTATAGAAATTCCAGGGTGCCTTTAATAATGTCTGGTGGCCAAGTGCCCTTTGAAGAATTAGGCCGGCAAAAATCTCTAGGAACGTCTACTGCACTACGAAAAACTATATTCATTGTTAAACATTAATTTTACAAACCGATTACCGTTCCATGAAAAGAGGCAACTATCTAATGGTTGTCCTCAACTCTGGAACATGGTATTCGACGTGGACTGTGTTTCTCACTCGAAAGGTTGTGTAAACGTATGTTTTGCCAAATAATAAAGTAATCCTTGTCGTTGCAAATAGTAGAAAACAACTAAAAAGCCGTTCTTTAGCTTCTATAGATAAAATGTGTAGTTTCTTGAAGCTACACAAAATGGCTATATCTTTAAGTAAAACAAAGATGATGATCCTTGCCTTTGGCAAGACAGATGGGACTTAACAGAAAAAGGAAAAACTACATATTGGTTAACAAAGACGTTAATTTTGATTTGCAACACATATGGTACCTATCTACTGTGTGTGTGTTCGATCGGCTCCTGCTACTTTAGGTGATTAAAAGTGAGAAAATAATTACGGAAAAAAATTAAATATATTATATAAATACTTCTTCTAACGAAATGTATTTAAGTTTATTTTAATATTGTGCTAATTTACTCTAAAATAAGTGTTTTAAAAATGTTTGACAGCTAGAAACCAGTGTTAAAAAATATAACTAAATATATATATGAGGCGTACACGCGGTCTTATAAAAATAACCTCAAAACTGTAACTTTGTCGTTTTTGAGATAAAACAATAATAAGTGCGATAGACAAAGTAATTGATAATAATTAGGTTAGTGTGAGTGCTAAACATTAAATGGTTAAGAAATTCAAGAAATCTGTAGACCTATATAAGGAAGACCTCATATAAACACTACAAATATACGGAAAACAAAAGGTTGCTGTTCACTATCAAGTAAGTCAAACAACATTAACTATAATTAATATTAATACATAACAATTAGTTTATACTCGTATAAAAGCGAGTTTAAAATAATAAAGAGAGTGTATTAGTTGTTATAAGTAAACAATATATATGGTTTTCTTGAAAATTGTGACTGATTGTTCATTAACAATCACACTATACAAAGATAACGCAAAAAAAAAACATAACTTGTCGCATATTATAATACTATATAGAATTTATAGAAATTCCAGGGTGCCTTTAAAAATGTCTGGTGGCCAAGTGCCCTTCGAAGAATTTCCCCGGCAAAAATCTTTAAGAACGTCTACTGCACTATGGAGAACTATATTCATTGTTAAACATTAATTTTACAAACCGATTACCGTTCCATGAAAAGAGGCAACTATCTAATGGTTGTCCTCAACTCTGTAACATGGTATTCGACGAGGACTGTGTTTCTCACTCGAAATGTTGTGTAAACGTAAGTTTTGCCGAATGATAAAGTGATCCTTGTCGGTGCAAATAGTAGAAAACAACTAGAAAGCCGTTCTTTAGCTTCTATAGATAAAATGTGTAGTTTTTGAAGCTACACAAAATGGCTATATCTTCAAGTAAAACAAAGATGATGATCCTTGTCTTTGGCAAGACAGATGCGACTTAACAGAAAAAGGAAGAACTACATATTGGTTAACAAAGACGTTAATTTTGATTTGCAACACAAGTGGTACCTATCTACTGTGTGTGTGTTCGATCGGCTCCTTCTACTTTAGGTGAAAAAAGTGATTCAAAGTGAGAAAATAATTACGGAAAAAAATTAAATATATTATATAAATACTTCTCCTAACGAAATGTATTTAAGTTTATTTTATTATTGTGCTAATTTACTCTAAAATAAGTGTTTTTAAAAATGTTTGACAGCTAGAAACCAGTGTTGAAAATTATAACTAAATATATATATGAGGCGTTAACGCGGTCTTATGAAAATAAGCTCAAAACTGTAACTGTCGTTTTTGAGATAAAACAATAATAAGTGCGATAGACAAAGAAATTGATAATAATTAGGTTAGTGTGAGTGCTAAAACATCAACTGGTTAAGAAATTCAATAAATCTGTAGACCTGTATAAGGAAGGCCTCATATAAACACTACAATTATACGGAAAACAAAAGGTTGCTGCTCACTATCAAGTAAGTCATATAACATTATTAATAAATAATATTTTTACATAACAATTAGTTTATACTCGTATAAAAGCGAGTTTTAAATAATAAAGAGAGTGTATTAATTGTTATAAGTAAAGAATATATATTGTTTTCTTGAAAATTGTGTATGATTGTTCATGAACAATCACTTTATACCAAGATAACGCAAAAAACAAACATAACTTGTCGCATATTATAATACTATATAGAATTTATAGAAATTCCAGGGTGCCTTTAATAATGTCTGGTGGCCAAGTTCTTTTCGAAGAATGAGGCTGGCAAAAATCTCTAGGAACGTCTACTGCACTATGAAGAACTATATTCATTGTTAAACATTAATTTTACAAACCGATTACCGTTCCATGAAAAGAGGCAACTATCTAATGGTTGTCCTCAACTCTGGAACATGGTATTCGACGAGGACTGTGTTTCTCACTCGAAAGGTTGTGTAAACGTATGTTTTGCCAAATAATAAAGTGATCCTTGTCGGTGCAAATAGTAGAAAACAACTAGAAAGCCGTTCTTTAGCTTCTATAGATAAAATGTGTAGTTTCTTGAATCTACTTAAAATTGCTATATCTTCAAGTAAAACAAAGATGATGATCCTTGCCTTTAGCAAGACAGATGGGCCTTAACAGAAAATGGAAGAACTACATATTAGTTAACAAAGACGTTAATTTTGATTTGCAACACAAGTGGTACCTATCTATTGTGTGTGTGTTTGATCGGTTCCTGCTACTATAGGTGAAAAAAGTGATTAAAAGTGAGAAATTAATTACGGAAAAAAATTAAATATATTATATAAATACTTCTTCTAACGAAATGTATTTAAGTTTATTTTAATATTGTGCTAATTTACTCTAAAATAAGTGTTTTTAAAAATGTTTGACAGTTAGAAACCAGTGTTGAAAAACATAACTAAATATATATATGAGGCGTACACGCGGTCTTATATAAATAACCTTGAAACTGTAACTTTGTCGTTTTTGAGATAAAACAATAATAAGTGCGATAGACAAAGAAATTGATAATAATTAGGTTAGTGTGAGTGCTAAAACATCAACTGGTTAAGAAATTCAAGAAATCTGTAGACCTATATAAGGAAGACCTCATATAAACACTACAAATATACGGAAAACAAAAGGTTGCTGTTCACTATCAAGTAAGTCAAACAACATTAAATATAATTAATATTAATACATAACAATTAGTTTATACTCGTATAAAAGCGAGTTTGAAATAATAAAGAGAGTGTATTAGTTGTTATAAGTAAACAATATATATGGTTTTCTTGAAAATTGTGACTGATTGTTCATTAACAATCACACTATACAAAGATAACGCAAAAAAAAAAACATAACTTGTCGCATATTATAATACTATATAGAATTTATAGAAATTCCAGAATGCCTTTAATAATGTCTGGTGGCCAAGTGCCCTTCGAAGAATTTCCCCGGCAAAAATCTTTAAGAACGTCTACTGCACTATGGAGAACTATATTCATTGTTAAACATTAATTTTACAAACCGATTACCGTTCCATGAAAAGAGGCAACTATCTAATGGTTGTCCTCAACTCTGGAACATGGTATTCGACGTGGACTGTGTTTCTCACTCGAAAGGTTGTGTAAACGTATGTTTTGCCAAATAATAAAGTAATCCTTGTCGTTGCAAATAGTAGAAAACAACTAGAAAGCCGTTCTTAAGCTTCTATAGATAAAATGTGTAGTTTCTTGAAGCTACACAAAATGGCTATATCTTTAAGTAAAACAAAGATGATGATCCTTGCCTTTGGCAAGACAGATGGGACTTCACAGAAAAAGGAAAAACTACATATTGGTTAACAAAGACGTTAATTTTGATTTGCAATACATATGGTACCTATCTACTGTGTGTGTGTTCGATCGGCTCCTGCTACTTTAGGTGATTAAAAGTGAGAAAATAATTACGGAAAAAAATTAAATATATTATATAAATACTTCTTCTAACGAAATGTATTTAAGTTTATTTTAATATTGTGCTAATTTACTCTAAAATAAGTGTTTTAAAAATGTTGGACAGCTAGAAACCAGTGTTGAAAAATATAACTAAATATATATATGAGGCGTACACGCGGTCTTATAAAAATAACCTCAAAACTGTAACTTTGTCGTTTTTGAGATAAAACAATAATAAGTGCGATAGACAAAGAAATTGATAATAATTAGGTTAGTGTGAGTGCTAAACATCAAATGGTTAAGAAATTCAAGAAATCTGTAGACTTATATAAGAAAGACCTCATATAAACACTACAAATATACGGAAAACAAAAGGTTGCTGCTCACTATCAAGTAAGTCAAATAACATTAACTATAAATAATATTAATACATAACAATTAGTTTATACTCGTATAAGAGCGAGTTTTAAATAATAAAGAGAGTGTATTAATTGTTATAAGTAAACAATATATATGGTTTTCTTAAAATTTGTGACTGATTGTTTACGAACAATCACACTATATCAAGATAACGCAAATAGAAAACATAACTTGTCGCATATTATATTACTTTATAGAATTTATAGAAATTCCAGGGTGCCTTTAATAATGTCTGGTGGCCAAGTGCCCATTGAAGAATTAGGCTGGCAAAAATCTCTAGAAACGTCTACTGCACTACGGAAAACTATATTCATTGTTAAACATTTATTTTACAAACCGATTACCGTTCCATGAAAAGAGGCAACTATCTAATGGTTGTCCACAACTCTGGAACATGGTATTTGACGTGGACTGTGTTTCTCACTCAAAAGGTTGTGTAAACGTATTTTTTGCCAAATAATAAAGTAATCCTTGTCGTTGCAAATAGTAGAAAACAACTAGAAAGCCGTTCTTTAGCTTCTATAGATAAAATGTGTAGTTTCTTGAAGCTACACAAAATTGCTATATCTTTAAGTAAAACAAAGATGATGATCCTTGCCTTTGGCAAGACAGATGGGACTTAACAGAAAAAGGAAAAACTACATATTGGTTAACAAAGACGTTAATTTTGATTTGCAACACATATGGTACCTATCAACTGTGTGTGTGTTCGATCGGCTCCTGCTACTTTAGGTGATTAAAAGTGAGAAAATAATTACGGAAAAAAATTAAATATATTATATAAATACTTCTTTTAACGAAATGTATTTAAGTTTATTTTAATATTGTGCTAATTTACTCTAAAATAAGTGTTTTAAAAATGTTTGACAGCTAGAAACCAGTGTTGAAAAATATAACTAAATATATATATGAGGCGTACACGCGGTTTTATGAAAATAACCTCAAAACTGTAACTTTGTCGTTTTTGAGATAAAACAATAATAAGTGCGATAGACAAAGAAATTGATAATAATTAGGTTAGTGTGAGTGCTAAACATCAAATGGTTAAGAAATTCAAGAAATCTGTAGACCTATATAAGGAAGACCTCATATAAACAATACAAATATACGGAAAACAAAAGGTTGCTGCTCACTATCAAGTAAGTCAAATAACATTAACTATAAATAATATTAATACATAACAATTAGTTTATAATCGTATAAAAGCGAGTTTCAAATAATAAAGAGAGTGTATTAATTGTTGTAAGTAAACAATAATTATGGTTTTCTTGAAAATTGTGACTGATTGTTCATGAGCAATTACACTATATCAAGATAACGGAAAAAAAAAACATAACTTGTCGCATATTATAATACTATATAGAATTTATAGAAATTCCAGGGTGCCTTTAATAATGTCTAGTGGCTAACTGCCCTTCAAAGAATTAGGCCGGCAAAAATCTCTAGGAACGTCTACTGCACTATGAAAAACTATTTTCATTGTTAAACATTAATTTTACAAACCGATTACCGTTCCATAAAATGAGGCAACTGTCTAATGGTTGTCCTCAACTCTGGAACATGGTATTCGACGAGGACTGTGTTTCTCACTCGAAAGGTTGTGTAAACGTATGTTTTGCCGAATGATAAAGTGATCCTAGTCGGTGCAAATAGTAGAAATCAACTAGAAAGCCGTTCTTTAGCTTCTATATATAAAATGTGTAGTTTCTTAAAGCTACACATAATGGATATATCTTCAAGTAAAACAAAGATGATGATCCTTGCCTTAGGCAAGACAGATGGGACTTAACAAAAAAAGAAAGAACTACATATTTGTTAACAAAGACGTTAATTTTGATTTGCAACACAAGTGGTACCTATCTACAGTGTGTGTGATCGATCAGCTCCTGCTACTTTAGGTGAAAAAAGTGATTAAAAAAGAAAATTCATTACCGAAAAAAATTAAATATATTAGATAAATACTTCCTCTTACAAAATGTATTTAAGTTTATTTTAATATTGTGCTAATTTACTTTAAAATAAGTGTTTTTAAAAATGTTTGACAGTTAGAAACTAGTGTTGAAAAATATAACTAAATATATAAATGAGGCGTACACGCGGTCTTATGAAAGTAACCTCAAATCTGATACTTTGTCGTTTTTGAGATAAAACAATAATAAGTGCGATAGACAAAGAAATTGATAATAATTAGGTTAGTGTGAGTGCTAAAACATCAACTGGTTAAGAAATTCAAGAAATCTGTAGACCTATATAAGGAAGACCTCATATAAACACTACAAATATACGGAAAACAAAAGGTTGCTGCTCACTTTTAAGTAAGTCAAATAACATTAACTATAAATAATATTAATACATAACAATTAGTTTATACTCGTATAAAAGCGAGTTTGAAATAATAAAGAGAGTGTATTATTTGTTATAAGTAAACAATATATATGGTTTTCCTGAAAATTGTGACTGATTGTTCATTAACAATTACACTTTACCAAGATAACGCAAATAAAAAAACATAACTTGTCGCATATTATAATACTATATAGAATTTATAGAAATTCCAGGGTGCCTTTAATATTGCCTGGTGGCCAAGTTCTTTTCGAAGAATGAGGCTGGCAAAAATCTCTAGGAACGTCTACTGCACTATAAAGAACTATATTCATTGTTAAACATTAATTTTACAAACCGATTACTGTTCCATGAAAAGAGGCAACTATCTAATGGTTGTCCTTAACTCTGGAACATGGTATTCGACGAGGACTGTGTTTCTCACTCGAAAGGTTGTGTAAACGTATGTTTTGCCAAATGATAAAGTGATTCTTGTCGTTGCAAATAGTAGAAAACAACTAGAAAGCCGTTCTTTAGCTTCTATAAATAAAATGTGTAGTTTCTTGAAGCTACACAAAATTACTATATCTTCAAGTAAAACAAAGATGATGATCCTTGCCTTTGGCAAGACAGATTTGACTTAACAGAAAAAGGAAGAACTACATATTGGTTAACATAGACGTTAATTTTAGTTTGCAACACAAGTGGTACCTATCTACTGTGTGTGTGTTCGATCGGCTCCTGTTACTTTAGGTGAAAATAGTGATTAAAAATGAGAAATTAATTACGGAAAAAAATTAAATATATTATATAAAAACTTCTTCAAACGAAATGTATTTAAGTTTATTTTAATATTGTGCTAATTTACTCTAAAATAAGTGTTTTTAAAAATGTTTTACAGTTAGAAACCAGTGTTAAAAATAATAACTAAATATATATATAAGGCGTACACGCGGTCTTATGAAAATAACCTCAAAACTGTAACTTTGTCGTTTTTGAGATAAAACAATAATAAGTGCGATAGACAAAGAAATTGATAATAATTAGGTTAGTGTGAGTGCTAAAACATCAACTGGTTAAGAAATACAAGAAATCTGTAGACCTATATAAGGAAGACCTCATACAAACACTACAAATATACGGAAAACAAAAGGTTGCTGTTCACTATCAAGTAAGTAAAACAACATTAACTATAAATAATATTAATACATAACAATTAGTTTATACTCGTATAAAAGCGAGTTTCAAATAATAAAAAGAGTGTATTAATTGTTATAAGTAAACAATATTTATGGTTTTCTTGAAAATTGTGACTGATTGTTCATGAGCAATTACACTATACCAAGATAACGCAAAAAAAAAACATAACTTGTCGCATATTATAATACTATATAGAATTTATAAAAATTCCAGGGTGCCTTTAATAATGTCTGGTGGCCAAGAGCCCTTTGAAGAATTATGCCGGCAAAAATCTCTAGGAACGTCTACTGCACTATGGAGAACTATATTCATTGTTAAACATTAATTTTACAAACCGATTACCGTTCCATGAAAAGAGGCAACTATCTAATGGTTGTCCTCAACTCTAGAACATGGTATTCGACGAGGACTATGTTTCTCACTCGAAAGGTTGTGTAAACGTAAGTTTTGCCGAATGATAAAGTGATCCTTGTCGGTGCAAATAGTAGAAAACAACTAGAAAGCCGTTCATTAGCTTCTATAGATAAAATGTGTAGTTTTTTGAAGCTACACAAAATGGCTATATCTTCAAGTAAAACAAAGATAATGATCCTTGCCATTGGCAAGACAGATGGGACTTAACAGAAAAAGGAAGAACTACATATTGGTTAACAAAGACGTTAGTTTTGATTTGCAACACAAGTGGTACCTATCTACAGTGTGTGTGATCGATCGGCTCCTGCTACTTTAGGTGAAAAAAGTAATTAAAAGTGAAAAATTCATTACGGAAAAAAATTAAATATATTAGATAAATACTTCCTCTAACGAAATGTATTTAAGTTTATTTTAATATTGTGCTAATTTACTCTAAAATAAGTGTTTTTAAAAATATTTGACAGCTAGAAACCAGTGTTGAAAAATATAACTAAATATATATATGAGGCGTTAACACGGTCTTATGAAAATAACCTCAAAACTGTAACTGTCGTTTTTGAGATAAAACAATAATAAGTGCGATAGACAAAGAAATTGATAATAATTAGGTTAGTGTGAGTGCTAAAACATCAACTGGTTAAGAAATTCAAGAAATCTGTAGACCTATATAAGGAAGACCTCATATAAACACTACAAATATACGGAAAACAAAAGGTTGCTGCTCACTATCAAGTAAGTCATATAACATTATCTATAAATAATATTTTTACATAACAATTAGTTTATACTCGTATAAAAGCGAGTTTCAAATAATAAAGAGAGTGTATTAATTGTTATAAGTAAAGAATATATATGGTTTTCTTGAAAATTGTGACTGATTGTTCATGAACAATCACACTATACCAAGATAACGCAAAAAAAAAACATAACTTGTCGCATATTATAATACTATAAAGAATTTATAGAAATTCCAGGGTGCCTTTAATATTGTCTGGTGGCCAAGTTCTTTTTGAAGAATGAGGCTGGCAAAAATCTCTAGGAACGTCTACTGCACTATGAAGAACTATATTCATTGTTAAACATTAATTTTACAAACCGATTACTGTTCCATGAAAAGAGGCAACTATCTAATGGTTGTCCTCAACTCTGGAACATGGTATTCGACGAGGACTGTGTTTCTCACTCGAAAGGTTGTGTAAACGTATGTTTTGCCGAATGATAAAGTGATCCTTGTCGGTGCAAATAGTAGAACACAACTAGAAAGCCGTTCTTTAGCTTCTATAGATAAAATGTGTAGTTTCTTGAAGCTACACAAAATGGCTATATCTTCAAGTAAAACAAAGATGATGATTCTTGCCTTTGGCAAGACAGATGGTACTTAACAGAAAAACTAAGAACTACATATTGGTTAACAAAGACGTTAATTTTAATTTGCAACACAAGTGGTACCTATCTACTGTGTGTGTGTTCGATCGGCTCCTGCTACTTTAGGTGAAAATAGTGATTAAAAATGAGAAATTAATTACGGAAAAAAATTAAATATATTATATAAATACTTCTTCTAACGAAATGTATTTAAGTTTATTTTAATATTGTGCTAATTTACTCTAAAATAAATGTTTTTAAAAATGTTTTACAGTTAGAAACCAGTGTTGAAAAATATAACTAATAATATATATGAGGCGTACACGCGGTCTTATGAAAATAACCTCAAAACTGTAACTTTGTCGTTTTTGAGATAAAACAATAATAAGTGCGATAGACAAAGAATTTGATAATAATTAGTTTAGTGTGAGTGCTAAAACATCAACTGGTTAAGAAATTCTAGAAATCTGTAGACCTATATAAGGAAGACCTCATATAAACACTACAAATATACGGAAAACAAAAGGTTGCTGCTCACTATCAAGTAAGTCAAATACCATTAACTATAAATAATATTAATACATAACAATTAGTTTATACTCGTATAAGAGCGAGTTTCAAATAATAAAGAGAGTGTATTAATTGTTATTAGTAAACAATATATATGGTTTTCTTGAAATTTGTGACTGATTGTTTACGAACAATCACACTATATCAAGATAACGTAAAAAAAAAACATAACTTGTCGCATATTATATTACTATATAGAATTTATAGAAATTTCAGGGTGCCTTTAATAATGTCTGGTGGCCAAGTGCCCTTTGAAGAATTAGGCCGGCAAAAATCTCTAGGAACGTCTACTGCACTATGGAAAACTATATTCATTGTTAAACATTAATTTTACAAACCGATTACCGTTTCATGAAAGAGGCAACTATCTAATGGTTGTCCTCAACTCTGGAACATGGTATTCGACGTGGACTGTGTTTCTCACTCGAAAGGTTGTGTAAACGTATGTTTTGCCAAATGATAAAGTGATCCTTGTCGTTGCAAATAGTAGAAAACAAGTAAAACAAAGATGATGATCCTTGCCTTTGGCAAGACAGATGGGACTTAACAGAAAAAGGAAAAACTACATATTGGTTAACAAAGACGTTAATTTTGATTTGCAACACATATGGTACCTATCTACTGTGTGTGTGTTCGATCGGCTCCTGCTACTTTAGGTGATTAAAAGTAAGAAAATAATTACGGAAAAAAATTAAATATATTATATAAATACTTCTTCTAACGAAATGTATTTAAGTTTATTTTAATATTGTGCTAATTTACTCTAAAATAAGTGTTTTAAAAATGTTTTACAGCTAGAAACCAGTGTTGAAAAATATAACTAAATATATATATGAGGCGTACACGCGGTCTTATAAAAATATCCTTAAAACTGTAACTTTGTCGTTTTTGAGATAAAACAATAATAAGTGCGATAGACAAAGTAATTGATAATAATTAAGTCAGTGTGAGTGCTAAACATTAAATGGTTAAGAAATTCAAGAAATCTGTAGACCTATATAAGGAAGACCTCATATAAACACTACAAATATACTGAAAACAAAAGGTTGCTGCTCACTATCAAGTAAGTCAAATAACTTTAACTATAAATAATATTAATACATAACAATTTGTTTATACTCGTATAAAAGCGAGTTTTATATAATAAAAAGAGTGTATTAATTGTTATAAGTAAACAATATTTATGATTTTTTTGAAAATTGTGACTGATTGTTCATGAACAGTCACACTATACCAAGATAACGGAAAAAAAACATAACTTGTCGCATATTATAATACTATATAGAATTTATAGAAATTCCAAGGTGCTTTTAATAATGTCTGGTGGCCAAGAGCCCTTTGAAGAATTATGCCGGCAAAAGTCTCTAGGAACGTCTACTGCACTATGGAAAACCATATTCATTGTTAAACAATAATTTTACAAACCGATTACCGTTCCATGAAAAGAGGCAACTATCTAATGGTTGTCCTCAACTCTGGAACATGGTATTCCACGAGGACTGTGTTTCTCACTCGAAAGGTTGTGTAAACGTATGTTTTGCCGAATGATAAAGTGATCCTTGTCGGTGCAAATAGTAGAAAACAACTAGAAAGCCGTTCCTTAGCTTCTATAGATAAAATGTGTAGTTTTTTGAAGCTACACAAAATGGCTATATCTTCAAGAAAAACAAAGATGATGATTCTTGCCTTTTGCAAGACAAATGGTACTTAACAGAAAAAGGAAGAACTACATATTGGTTAACAAAGACGTTAATTTTAATTTGCAACACAAGTGGTACCTATCTACTGTGTGTGTGTTCGATCGGCTCCTGCTACTTTAGGTGAAAAAAGTGATTAAAAATGAGTAATTAATTACGGAAAAAAATTAAATATATTATATAAATACTTTTTCAAACGAAATGTATTTAAGTTTATTTTAATATTGTGCTAATTTACTCTTAAATAAGAGTTTTTAAAAATGTTTTACAGTTAGAGACCAGTGTTGAAAAATATAACTAAATATATATATGAGGCGTACACGCGGTCTTATGAAAATAACCTCAAAACTGTAACTTTGTCGTTTTTGAGATAAAACAATAATAAGTGCGTCAACTGGTTAAGAAATTCAAGAAATCTGTAGACCTATATAAGGAAGACCTCATATAAACACTACAAATATACGGAAAACAAAAGGTTGCTGTTCACTATCAAGTAAGTCAAACAACATGAACTATAAATAATATTAATACATAACAATTAGTTTATACTCGTATAAAAGCGAGTTTCAAATAATAAAGAGAGTGTATTAATTGTTATAAGTAAACAATATTTATGATTTTTTTGAAAATTGTGACTGATTGTTCATGAACAATCACACTATACCAAGATAACGGAAAAAAAAACATAACTTGTCGCATATTATAATACTATATAGAATTTATAGAAATTCCAGGGTGCTTTTAATAATGTCTGGTGGCCAAGAGCCCTTTGAAGAATTATGCCGGCAAAAGTCTCTAGGAACGTCTACTGCACTATGGAAAACTATATTCATTGTTAAACAATAATTTTACAAACCGATTACCGTTCCATAAAAAGAGGCAACTATCTAATAGTTGTCCTCAACTCTGGAACATGGTATTCCACGAGGACTGTGTTTCTCACTCGAAAGGTTGAGTAATCGTATGTTTTGCCGAATGATAAAGTGATCCTTGTCGGTGCAAATAGTAGAAAACAACTAGAAAGCCGTTCTTTAGCTTCTACAGATAAAATGTGTAGTTTTTTGAAGCTACACAAAATGGCTATATCTTCAAGTTAAACAAAGATGATGATTCTTGCCTTTGGCAAGACAAATGGTACTTAACAGAAAAAGGAAGAACTACATATTGGTTAACAAAGACGTTAATTTTAATTTGCAACACATGTGGTACCTATCTACTGTGTGTGTGTTCGATCGGCTCCTGCTACTTTAGGTGAAAATAGTGATTAAAAATGAGTAATTAATTACGGAAAAAAATTAAATATATTATATAAATACTTCTTCAAACGAAATGTATTTAAGTTTATTTTAATATTGTGCTAATTTACTCTAAAATAAGAGTTTTTAAAAATGTTTTACAGTTAGAGACCAGTGTTGAAAAATATAACTAAATATATATATGAGGCGTACACGCGGTCTTATGAAAATAACCTCAAAACTGTAACTTTGTCGTTTTTGAGATAAAACAATAATAAGTGCGATAGACAAAGAAATTGATAATAATTAGGTTAGTGTGAGTGCTAAAACATCAACTAGTTAAGAAATTCAAGAAATCTGTAGACCTATATAAGGTAGACCTCATATTAACACTACAAATATACGGAAAACAAAAGGTTGCTGTTCACTATCAAGTAAGTCAAACAACATGAACTATAAATAATATTAATACATAACAATTAGTTTATACTCGTATAAAAGCGAGTTTCAAATAATAAAGAGAGTGTATTAATTGTTATAAGTAAACAATATTTATGGTTTTCTTGAAAATTGTGACTGATTGTTCATGAGCAATTACACTATACCAAGATAACGCAAAAAAAAAAAAATAACTTGTCGCATATTATAATACTATATAGAATTTATAAAAATTCCAGGGTGCCTTTAATAATGTCTGGTGGCCAAGAGCCCTTTGAAGAATTATGCCGGCAAAAATCTCTAGGAACGTCTACTGCACTATGGAAAACTATATTCATTGTTAAACAATAATTTTACAAACCGATTACCGTTCCATAAAAAGATGCAACTGTCTAATGGTTGTCCTCAACTCTGGAACATGGTATTCGACGAGGACTGTGTTTCTCACTCGAAAGGTTGTGTAAACGTATGTTTTGCCGAATGATAAAGTGATCCTAGTCGGTGCAAATAGTAGAAAACAACTAGAAAGCCGTTCTTTAGCTTCTATATATAAAATGTGTAGTTTCTTGAAGCTACACAAAATGGATATATCTTCAAGTAAAACAAAGATGATGATCCTTGCCTTGGGCAAGACAGATGGGACTTAACAGAAAAAGAAAGAACTACATATTGGTTAACAAAGACGTTAATTTGGTTTGCAACACAAGTGGTACCTATCTACTGTGTGTGTGTTCGATCGGCTCCTGCTACTTTAGGTAAAAAAAGTGATTAAAAGTGAAAAATTAATTACGGAAAAAAATTAAATATATTATATAAATACTTCTTCTAACGAAATGTATTTAAGTTTATTTTAATATTGTGCTAATTTACTCTAAAATAAGTGTTTTTAAAAATGTTTTACAGTTAGAAGCCAGTGTTGAAAAATATAACTAAATATATATATGAGGCGTACACGCGGTCTTATGAAAATAACCTCAAAACTGTAACTTTGTCGTTTTTGAGATAAAACAATAATAAGTGCGATAGACAAATATATTGATAATAATTAAGTTAGTGTGAGTGCTAAAACATCAACTGGTTAAGAAATTCATGAAATTTGTAGACCTATATAAGGAAGACCTCATATAAACACTACAAATATACGGAAAACAAAAGGTTGTTGCTCACTATCAAGTAAGTCAAATAACATTAACTATAAATAATATTAATACATAACAATTAGTTTATACTCGTATAAAATCGAGTTTCAAATAATAAAGAGAGTGTATTAATTGTTATAAGTAAACAAAATATATGGTTTTCTTGAAAATTGTGACTGATTGTTTATAAACAATCACACTATACCAAGATAACGCAAAAAAAAAACATAACTTGTCGCATATTATAATACTATATAGAATTTATAGAAATTCCAGGGTGCCTTTAATAATGTCTTGTGACTAAGTGCCCTTCGAAGAATTAGGCCAGCAAAAATCTCTAGGAACGTCTACTGCACTATGGAAAACTATATTCATTGTTAAACATTAATTTTACAAACCGATTACCGTTCCATGAAAAGAGGCAACTATCTAATGGTTGTCCTTAACACTGAAACATGGTATTTGACGAGGACTGTGTTCATCACTCGAAAGATTGTGTAAACGTATGTTTTGCCGAATGATAAAGTGATCCTTGTCGGTGCAAATAGTAGAAAACAAATAGAAAGCCCTTCTTTAGCTTCTATAGATAAAATGTGTAGTTTCTTGAAGCTACACAAAATGGCAATATCTTCAAGTAAAACAAAGATGATGGTCCTTGCCTTTGGCAAGACAGATAAGACTTAACAGAATAAGGAAGAACTACATATTGGTTAACAAAGACGTTAATTTTGATTTGCAACACAAGTGGTACCTATCTACTGTGTGTGTTCGATCGGCTCCTGCTACTTTAGGTGAAAATAGTGATTAAAAGTGAGAAATTAATTACGGAAAAAAATTAAATATATTATATAAATACTTCTTCTAATGAAATGTATTTAAGTTTATTTTAATATTGTGCTAATTTACTCTAAAATAAGTGTTTTTAAAAATGTTTTACAGTTAGAAACCAGTGTTGAAAAATATAACTAAATATATATATGAGGCGTACACGCGGTCTTATGAAAATAACCTCAAAACTGTAACTTTGTCGTTTTTGAGATAAAACAATAATAAGTGCGATAGACAAAGAAATTGATAATAATTAGGTTAGTGTGAGTGCTAAAACATCAACTGGTTAAGAAATTAAAGAAATCTGTAGACCTATATAAGGAAGACCTCATATAAACACTACAAATATACGGAAAAGAAAAGGTTGCTGCTCACTATCAAGTAAGTCAAATAACATTAACTATAAATAATATTAATACATAACAATTAGTTTATACTCGTATAAAAGCGAGTTTCAAATAATAAAGAGAGTGTATTAATTGTTATAAGTAAACTAAATATATGGTTTTCTTAAAAATTGTGACTGATTGTTCATGAACAATCACACTATACCAAGATAACGCAAAAAAAAACATAACTTGTCGCATATTATAATACTATATAGAATTTATAGAAATTCCAGGGTGCCTTTAATAATGTCTGGTGGCCAAAGTGCCCTTCGAAGAATTAGCCCGGCAAAAATCTCTAGGAATTTTTGCTGCACTATGGAGAACTATATTCATTGTTAAACATTAATTTTACAAACCGATTACCGTTCCATGAAAAGAGGCAACTATCTAATGGTTGTCCTTAACTCTGGAACATGGTATTCGACGAGGACTGTGTTTCTTACTCGAAAGGTTGTGTAAACGTATGTTTTGCCGAATGATAAAGTGATCCTTGTCGGTGCAAATAGAAGAAAACAACTAGAATGCCGTTCTTTAGCTTCTATAGATAAAATGTGTGGTTTCTTGAAGCTACACAAAATTTCTATATCTTCAAGTAAAACAAAGATGATGATTTATGCCTTTGGCAAGACAGATGGGACTTAACAGAAAAAGGATCAACTACATATTGGTAAACAAAGACGTTAATTTTGATTTGCAACACAAGTGGTACCTATCTACTGTGTGTGTGTTCGATCGGCTCCTGCTACTTTAGGTGAAAAAAGTGATTAAAAGTGAGAAATTAATTACCGAAAAAAATTAAATATATTATATAAATACTTCTTCTAACGAAATGTATTTGAGTTTATTTTAATATTGTGCTAATTTACTCTAAAATAAGTGTTTTTAAAAATGTTTGACAGTTAGAAACCAGTGTTGAAAAATATAACTAAATATATATATGAAGCGTACCGCACGCGGTCTTAAGAAAATAACCTTAAAACTGTAACATTGTCGTTTTTTAGATAAAACATTATTAAGTGCGATAGACAATGAAATTGATAATAATTAGGTTAGTGTGAGTGCTAAAACATCAACTGGTTAAGAAATTCAAGAAATCTGTAGACCTATATAAGCAAGACCTCATATAAACACTACAAATATACGAAAAACAAAAGGATGCTGCTCACTATCAAGTAAGTCAAATAACATTTACTGTAAATAATATTAATACATAACAATTAGTTTTTATAAAAGCGAGTTTCAAATAATAAAGAGAGTTTATTAATTGTTATAAGTAAGCAATATATGTGGTTTTCTTAAAAATTGTGACTGATCGTTCATGAACAATCACACTATACCAAGATAACGCAAAGAAAAACTTAACTTCTCGCATATTATAATACTATATAGAATTTATAGAAATTCAGGGTGCCTTTAATAATGCCTGGTGGCCAAGTGCCCTTTGAAGAATTAGGCCGGCAAAAATCTTTAAGAACGTCTACTGCACTATGAAGAACTATATTTATTGGTAAAAATTAATTTTACAAACCGATTACCGTTCCATGAAAAGAGGAAACTATCTAATGGTTGTCCTCAGCTCTGGAACATGGTATTCGACGAGAACTGTGTTTCTCACTCGAAAGGTTGTGTTAACGTATGTTTTGCCAAATGATAAAGTGATTCTTGTCAGTGCAAATAGTAGAGAACAACTAGAAAGTTGTTCTTTAGCTTCTATAGATAAAATGTGTAGTTTCTTAAAGCTACACAAAATGGCTATATCTTCAAGTAAAACAAAGATGATGATCCTTGCCTTTGGCAAGACAGATGTGACTTAACAGAAAAAGGAAGAACTACATATTGGTTTACAATGACGTTAATTTTGCTTTGAAACACAAGTGGTACCTATCTACTGTGTGTGTGTGATCGGCTCCTGCTACTTTAGGTGAAAAAAATGATAAAAAGTGAGAAATTTTTTACGGAAAAAAATTAAATATATTATATAAATACTTCTTCTAACGAAAAGTGTTTGAGTTTATTTTAATATTGTGCTAATTTACTCTAAAACAAGTGTCTTTAAAAAAGTTTGACAGTTGGAAACCAGTGTTAAAAAATATAACTAAATATATATATATATATATATATATATATATATATATATATATATATATATATATATATATACATCATTCTATCATTGTTGCGTCCATCAACTGACCATTTTCATCAATTGTTGCGACCGCTGAATTATGGGGTCCGAATATCGGACGCAGTAATGTAAACCAATTTACTTCATAAGTTTACTACTTATAAACATATTTTACCAAATTCTATCTATACCTATCTGATAGTGTATTTAGTTAGCTATTTGCAACTATCTGTTTAAGTCGGAAAATATTTGAAATGAAGAAGATATACCAGTAAATGTAAAAAAACAGCGGAGCTGATAATTGATTTGGATGAATGGATAATATACATTCTTAGTTCAGACAAATTCCGCTTGATCAATATACAGCGCCTTTGTTATGTATAATTTGAATAATATCGCGTCCATTGTAGCGGCATCCTCGCATATTCACAGATGCACGGCTGTCGATGTATGAGTGTATGTGTATGACGATGAGCCATATCGAGAACAGTAGATCTCTGAACAGTAGTTCTCAGAACGAGTTTTTATTATCATTATTTGATACACATTTGAACAGTACAGAGGTGTTTTTTAAATATATTAAGTGTATAACAGTTAAATATGAATACTGCTTCCAGAGCTTACAAAATACTATCAAGTATTAATCAAAATATTCCAGGTAAGTTATTTATAGTATTTAATTTATTATATTATGTTTGTAAAAATATGTTTGTGAAATATGTGTAATCATGTTGGCGCTAAAATTTTCTTAGTTAAACAATGTGTAATAAAAGTATTTATTTTATTTTTATTATAATGTTTAATAGTTTAATTGTATTATTACTACATCAAAATTAAAATTAATAATAATTATTAATCAAAAAAAATTACGTATTTTATTTTGGCGCCAAATACTACTTTTTTTTAGATAATGTGTTTTAAAGCTATTGGTTACTTAAAAAAAAAATTTTTTATATTAAAAAAGCACCTCGTAAGAAATGGGATATGCTAAATAATTGCTTTTTTACAAAAAAAAATATTTAAAAAAAATTCCTCTTCGAAGGCTCGAACGTAAGTAATTTTGGGTCAGAGAGGGGAACTATCAGAAAACTTGCCCCCCCCGAGGGGGCAAGTTTACCAATATGTGTACGGTCGGTATGGGCGGATCATCATTTAGAGCCCCTACCCTGCCAAAGAAGTTAAGCCCATTTTATGTAATAGATGCAGTGCCGGAAGGATACGCCCTCCATAACCTGCGATAGTAAACTTTTGAAAATAACATGGAAAGGAATTAGAAAATTAGTTGACATACCTGCTTAAAACAATTTAACGCCATCCTTTGGACCTGACGGACATTTCACGATAATATAGCAATAATAATAAAGCTAAGAAGTCTGATTAGGGGTTGTTTATAAACAATATTTGAAAAACGCCTTGGAAATATCAGATATGCAACCAATTGTACACCTTACGTGTTCAATTTGAAGTATATCATAATATTTGCAGTGACATAATTTTGACAAGTGATTTATATGTAAAATGGTTAAAGGTACACAGACTAAAGTTATAAAACGTAACTTTGCTATATGTCCAATACAGCGTGAGACGAAATAGGTGGATATAGAAAATCCAGTTACAGTCAGTATGCACCAATGTCGAAAAAATCTGATCAACTTATAATAGTCCAGAAGATACTATTATAAATTTATCGTCATTGATTATTTCCTAATAGTTTAAGACTATCGATACGTCGGCGGGAACAGTAGGGCGTTCTATAATTGAACGCGGCATCTTGACTAATGTATAATCACTTGCCTGGTAGAATCCAAGTTCTCGTATCAGGGGGTTCGTGCTGGCTGGAAGAGATCTGTAAATGGAAATTGCATTTGCATGTGTAACACCTGCCAGTGTAGAAATGTGTAATTCGTGTCTGATGCGTACATTGCGGATGTACCAACCACATCCCGCGAAAGTTCCGAAAGTTCGGCGATTGACCCCATATCAACGAATCGAAGAGTAACAGTGGCCTAATGTATGTCTTATAAATCAATAGTCGGTTCGGTATGCTCAATTTTGAATTTGCGTGCAGTAGCGGTCGTAGGATAGCTATACGTTGGTTTGCTTTGTTTACACGACTCTCAATCTCAGGATTGAAATTGAGAGTGCGTGTAAACAAAGTACCTAAGTAAAGTATCCTAGGGAGCCATTTGCAACCTGTACGTGATATTGTAACGTTAGCAAGGTGCGTCAGTTTCCTGGATCTAGTGAAAAGTATACATTGTGTTTTTGACGCATTAATTTTAATGCGCCATTTTGTACAGAAACTGGTGACTCGATGTTACGCATTTTGTAAGTAAATACCGGCAAGTTGCAGATCTTTGGATCTAGATATGTAGGATTGATCGTCGGCATACGTGGTCCTACAGATGGTTCTACCCAGATCCGGGAGGTCCGAGATATAGATGTTGTAGAGTATTGGAGAGAGGATACTGCCCTGTGGCACGCCAGCACATATCTTGTATGTGCTGGAGTAATCCTTCTCTACTCTGACTGTAAATGTCCTGTTGCTAATGTAGGAATCTATAAACTTTATAAAAGTGGATGGGAACTTCAATAAGTACATCTTATACAGCAACCCACGGTGCCATACAGTATCGAAAGCTCTCTGAACATCCAAGAAAGCACCTGCACAGTGTTCCCTTGCATTGAGCGCTTTTGCTACGTATTCGGTGACACGCAAAGTTGCGTGTGTGGTATTGTGTTTTTGTCTAAAACCAAATTGGTCATTAGACAAAATGTTGTGTCTTGTCAAGTATAATGTAAGACGTTCGTTGATAACTTTTTCCATCACCTTGGAGATAGCGGGTAATAGTGAAATGGGCCGGTAACTACTCAATAGTTTTGGATCTTTCGTGCCTTTTCTAACAGGTACAACTACTGCGTGTTTCCATCGTGCTGGGAAGTGTTTGAAAAGAAGGCACTTATTGACTATGTTCGTCAGCAACGCGATTGGTTTCCGGTCGAGAATTTTGAAAAATTCGATTTGAATATCGTCAATGCCAGCAGATTTCCCATTCTTGCTATCCTGAATCAATGATTAAATATGTTTACTGGTTGTATGCCCTAATAAAAACGTATCACTACCGCCCTTACTAGGAAATTCTGCCTCATACCATTCATTTACCCTTGAAGTAAAAACAGGATCTTGAACATCCTCATGATCTTTAAATCCTGTAGCTAAGTGACTAGCGATCGCATCCGCTTTACTACGTGCGGAAAAACAAATACCATTCGGTGTTCGAATCTCCTGTATTGAACGAAACGCTGGAAATAATTCTTTCGGTAATTTATGGAGGTTTTCGAAATCATTGCTACTATTCGCGACTTCTAATTTTGTTTGCCATTCCAAGTTTTTGTGATTACGTATTTGTGTCCTGACGAGACGTCGCAGGCGTTCGTAGACAGTTTAATCCGAAGATCGCCGTCTACTCTGCCATAAGGCGCGAGTTCTTCTCATCAGGTGTATAGTCTGTACAATGTGCGGTGGTAGTGACTGTGAACGAACCTGATATGGTAAAATACTGCGTTTTATAGCCATATTCATTTTGTCATTGAGAGATAATATATTATCCTCAATGTCCAGGGTTTTGATCATTACTGGATTCGCAGTAGTAATGGATTCGTTCAACAGATGGC
Source organism: Panorpa germanica (assembly GCA_963678705.1). Taxonomy (NCBI): domain Eukaryota; kingdom Metazoa; phylum Arthropoda; class Insecta; order Mecoptera; family Panorpidae; genus Panorpa; species Panorpa germanica. The sequence goes on from OY783210.1 coordinate 5,080,122, forward strand.
GAAAAGTGTTAGTGTCAATATTAGAAATACGAGGATTTCTTTGACACTTGTTTTTCTGGAGCTTGACGTGACAATCAAACTGAAGTATCACAGCACGGTGATCCGAACTAAGGTGTGCAGATGTACTAATCTCTTTCGGGTAAAAAACGCCCTTAAAAAGGAAGATGACAACAACGTCCGGAAGTGTACTGACCTGATATGGGTAAAGTGTAGGTGTTTCTGGGCCCATAACATCGACAGAATTATTAAACGCAAACGTTTGCAGCGTACGCCCGTAAACATTCGTCAAGCGGGAGTTCCACCTAACGCTTTTTGCGTTTAAATCACCGCCGACAATTATGCGCTCATGTGTAGTGAAAAGTGTAACAAGGTTTTCGAGCAAAAGTCTCCGGGAAGGTGGACTGTAAACACTAGCAATTAAAGTATCTTGGTCAGAGGCATGTGTTTTAGCCACTAGACTATATAGTACTTTTAACAAAACTATCAATTATTCTATATTTCTAAATACATAATTACTTATTGAAAAAATTATGAAACTTTTATTTTATCTATAAGAAAAAATGTTAATATTATAATATTTTTTCCTTAAGGGGGGAGCCTGCTTTAGAGGCTTCAAAAAATCGATTTTTTCGAGGATTTTTTGGGAAGGAAAAAAATAATCGATTAAAACGAAACTTACAGGTTTTATTGTTATGTATTTCAACAGTCTTCTTAAATTTTTTCATTAAAATACATGTCATATTATGCCTGGTACAAGCATTTCACCGAGGCGCCTTAAGTGTGCATGTGTCGTGCGGCGGGAAAGATGCAGGTCGCAATTTTCATTTGAAACAAAAATACCCAAAAATTTTTTCATTTTCAATAGTATAGCTTCTAGTTAAACCAAGAAAATTTTTACAAAAAGTGAGAAATTCAACAATTTTTCGCAAATTAAAAGAAAATTAATTTTTTTGGAAAAAAAAATTTACTTTAGATTGTTTAAAAAGTGAGTCAATCATAACTTTTTTAAGGTTTTTTAGGTTCAACTAGAAGAGAATTTAATCCCGATTACAATCAATTTTGTCTCGTTTAAATAGAACGTTTCGTTTTATTCCTATCTTTCCCGCCAATTAGGAAAAATCGTAAAAATGAAAAACCGAGAAATCGCGCGTCAAAGTTTTCGTATATAAAAAATCGTATACCGATTCGCTCGTATACCTGCTCGACGCTTGCTCACTATTTCTTCTGTAACTCCGAAAATAATTTGAATTTGCTTTTGAAATTTTAGGGACACATTCTTGGATAATTTGGGGAGACAATTATGCAAAAAAAAAAAAATTATTACGTTATATTTATTTCAGAAAAGGGAACAGAAATAAATTCTTGTGGCAAATGTTTTCAAGACGCATTCCAAACAAACATTCCAAAGGAAAATAAGCAAACGGCTCCAGTAACTATTAATACAGTTAATAGTTACAATTGTAATATTGTAAAGGCTTCCCAAAATTTGCCAAATATTAACGGACAAGAATTAAAGCAAAACGAACTACTAAGAGACGTGAGTAATATTAAATATGACAGACCTCTTTAATTTGGTAATCTTAATAATACATAACTTTCTATTATAATATATAATAATAATAATACATTCCTTTTATGAGATATTTTTCTTTAATACAATTCATACATTTTTAACAATGGAAAATTTTTAGGAAAATGATTTTTTAACATCCTCTGAGGAAGAGCCATTTCCAGCTTCTGATGAAGACTCACTTTACGTACCGAGTGATGAAGAGATAGAACAGGAAGCAGATAATATTGTAAATGCTATATATATAATTTTTTTAAATTTGTTGAGCAGTTTGATTTATATGCCTTTTTAAAAAACATGAGATTTTTACTAAACACTAATAAAATTATATCCGTAATATTTTTAGGATACTTATGTAGCAAATTATGAAGAGGATATACAAAAACCAGTAAGTCCTGAGAGTCCTTCACATATATCCCCAATATACCATGCAAGTGATAATCAACCTGAGCTTGTAAATCTGGAAAATATTCTAACTACTAAAACAGGAGCCTCTCAGAAGAAAAACACTTATAAAAGAAAGCCGGACTTTTGTTATTTTTGTGAAGAAGAAGTACAAAACTTTGCACGACATATACGAAGAAATCATCCACTTGAAATTGATGTTGTGGAAATATTTTTAAAACCAATAAATAGCAAAGAGAGAAAAGATTTGATTACTATATTGAGAAGAAAAGGAAATTATTTGAAAAATGATAATATAGGGATTAAACCTGTTAGAGAGTCATTATTGCCGGGGCAGTCTCTTATACCCTGTGAAAATTGTCTTTTGGGATTTTTTTCAAGTAAGTTGCTTTATCGTCACAGAAAAAAGTGTGGGAAAAATTTAAGTAAAGAAAATTCATGTAAACTGTATGGATTTATAAAAGTCGATCAAAGATTGAGAGAAGAGGTTTTCCCTACAATGAGAAATAATAAAATATCGTTAGTTGTCAAAAAGGATATCCTAATATGTGCTTTTGGAGCACGATATTTGAAAATTCACAGAGAAAAACATTTTATTAATGTAACTTCACGTAAAATGAGAGAACTTGGACGGCTATTCATTGAAATTAAAAAACTTGATCCCACGGTACAAAACTTATTCCATGTCTTACAACCAAACAATTTTGATATCTTAGTTCAGGCTTGTAAAGCAGTAGCTAACTATGATGCCGAAAAGGATACTTTTGGCTCTCCTACATTTGCTATGAATATTGCAACATCTTTAAAGCAGTGCTGCGATATTGGTATTACATATGTTTTAAAAAAAAAAATTAATTACGGGACTATTTCGTCAGCTGAGGCCGAAGCCGATTTAAAAACAATAAGTCATTTGCTCACAGCTAACTGGAGATTTGAAATTTCAGCTCAAGCAGCAAGTAATCTTGATCTAAACAAATGGAATAAAGTTACGATAGTGCCATTAGCTAGTGATTTAAAACTGTTTAGACAATATTTATTAAAAATAGCAGATAATTCCCTTGCCATATTAACAAAAGATGAAAATAATGTTCAAGCATATTGTACTTTGTTAGAGTCTATTTATTGCCGGGTTATTTTACTGAATCGGAAGCGACCTGGTGAGCTTCAGAGAATGCAGCTGCATACATTCCTGTCATCAAATAATGAGAAAAAAAGTTACGAGGAATTTAATGACACGATTTCCTGCACAGAAAAGATTCTACTACAAAAATTAAAGAGAGTAGTAATAAGAGGCAAAAGAGGTAGAGGTGTTCCCGTATTATTCAGTGAAGATATCCAGGAGCATATAAACTTATTGCTAAAACTAAGGTCTAATTTTATATCAGAAAATAACAGTTATTTATTTGGTAATCCTAATACAAATACTCCCATAACTGGGTACAAAGTGCTACAAAGGCATGCTGTTGCATGTGGAGCTAAAGATCCGTTTGCCATTACCGCTACTCGTCTGAGAAAACATTTAGCGACACTAAGCCAAGTTTTCAACATGACGGAAAACGAATTAGAACAACTAGCAACTTTTATGGGTCATACACCGGGTGTCCATAAAAACTCATACCGTCTACCTGATGATATTTATCAAACGGCAAAAATATCAAAAATACTTTTATTAATGGAAAATGGAGATGCTGGTAAATATATAGGAAAAATGTTAGATGATATTAATATTGACATTAAAAAAAATTTGTTGGAAGAAGAATATGTTGAAGATGACGAAGCCGAGACAATCGATAATGAAGATAGTTATCCATTAGATAAAGATACCAGTGCTACATCTCTAGATACAGATACAATTACTATCAAACCTATCGATGTAAGTAAGAATAAAATACAAAAAAAGCGACACCTTGTTCCTTGGACAAGTAAACAAAAACAAACAGTTAAATTATTTTTTAAAAACCATATACAACAAATGAAACCCCCTAAAAGGGGAGAATGTGAAGAGCTAATTAGGCGTTATCCAGACATATTTAAAAATAAAAATTGGCTTAAAATTAATGTTTTTATCTAAAATGAATATAAAAAGAAAATTATTTAACTATGAATTGAAACGTTAAACAACAGTCTTCAGACTTTTGTGTTTATATTTTAACTATAATATTAATTACTTATATTTTAAATTTTTATTACTTTTTATGAATATTTATCCTATTGTTAATTGCACTATTTTTTTTTTCGTATACTTATATTTCATGTATTTGTTCAAATAAATTTTAAAAGACATTTTTATAAATCTGTATTTTCTATATTTTCTATATTATATATTTTATTCTAATAAAGCAAATCGTATTCAACGAATAAACACCAAAAACCTGGCAACGTTGCACGGATGCAGTATTGTTAATACATACGTAAAAATGTATGGTGGATATAAAAAAAAATACAACTAGATGCAGCAATATTATGAACATGAAAGGAGCTGGTAATGTGCGTGGCTGCCTGAGAAATTGAATATCTAAATATCAACGTAGAAACAAGCGAAATAGTGGAACGTGACGCTGGGACCATAGAGAGTAATATATATGCCCAAGTTTCAGTATATCTATAGTATTTCTATTAGACGCAATAAAGGCGGTTTCGTACGCGGATGCGACAATGTTTCAAGATGTATATATATATATATATATATATATATATATATATATATATATATATATATATATATATATCATATATTATAATGTCCCAGGTGTATATTTATATTCTTATGATCTTATCCTATATTATAATGTCCGAGGTGTATGTTTGTTTTCTTATATGTTTATATGTTTACGCGATTCGTATGGTAGCTCGAAAACGGCTCCATGGAAGTTTTTAAAAACTTCCTATTTCGTAGAGAAAAAAATTCTAAGACTTTTGGCGTCCCCGGATTTTCCCCTGAATTTCCTGGAAACCCGTAATTTTGGAAAAACTGGAAAAAAAGTGATTCCTTTTTTGCTGTATTACTTTCAAGTCGTAAAAGATAGAAAGTTGAAATTTTGCATGTGTATTAAGGTACTTAATGCTGACATTTCTCCAAAATTAGATTTTTAAAAATAGAAAAAGGGGGGGTTGAAGAAATTCGGGAGCCCGGTAGGGAACTTTGGAGAAAGTTCATATTCTGGATTGTAGAATAATTAAGTATATTATTAATAAAAAAAAAATTCAAAATTTCAAAATTTTATTTGGGGGCACGGGGGCAGTATTTTCCGAGAGTAAAAATTGTGCTAGAAAGTTGAAATTTTGTATATAGGCTAACCTTGGTAACTTATTTACGAATCGAAAAAAAAAATCCCAAATTTTGAAAAAAAGTTGGTCAAATAACGCATAAATTGAAAATATTTTTTATTTTGATAAAAAAATAATATTTTTTTAGTCAATTTATATGTGTGTATATGTGCGCGAGTTTATTTATTATTTCAATTTAAAAATAGAACAGTTAAATATGAAATTTAATTACGAATTATTTTATTGAATTCAAATGATACACGCCAAAAAGACGTCGCATTGCGACGAGGGTAAACTCAAGTGTATTATAATGTCCCAAGTGTATATTTATCCTATATTATAATGTCCGAGGTGTATGTTTGTTTTCTTATATTCTTATATTCTTATATGTTTATATGTTTACGCGATTCGTATGGTAGCTCGAAAACGGCTCCATGGAAGTTTTTAAAAATTTCCTATTTTGTAGAGAAAAAAATTCTAAGACTTTTGACGTCCCCTGATTTTTCCCTGAATTTCCTGGAAACCCGTAATTTTGGAAAAACTGGAAAAAAAGTGATCCCTTTTTTGCTGTATTACTTTTGATTCGTAAAAGATTGAAAGTTGAAATTTTGCATGTGTATTAAGGTATTCAATGCTGACATTTCTCAAAAATTAGAAATTTAAAAAGTGAAAAAGGGGGAGTTGAAGAAATTCGGGGGCCCGCTAGGGAACTTTGGACAAAGTTCATATTCTGGATTCTAGAATAATTAAGTATGTTATTAATAAAAAAAAATTCAAAATTTCAAAATTTTATTTGTGGGCACGGGGGCTGTATTTGCCGAGAGTAAAAATTGTGCTGGAAAGTTGAAATTTTGTATATAGGCTAATCCAGGTAACTTATTTACGAATCGAAAAAAAAATTTTCAAATTTTGAAAAAAAGTTGGTCAAATAACGCATAAATTGAAAATATTTTTTATTTTGATAAAAAAAATATATTTTTTTAGTCAATTTATATGTGTCAATGTATACGTGCGCGAGTTTATTTATTATTTCAATTTTAAAATAGAATTAAATATGAAATGTAATTACGAATTATTTTATTGGATTCAAATCATACACGCCTAAAAGACGTCGCTTTGGTTGAAATTTGAAGAAATTCGGGGGCCCGGTAGGAAACTTTGGAGAAAGTTCATATTCTGGATTCTAGAATAACTAAATATACTATTAATAAAAAAAAATAAAAAATTTCAAAATTTTATTTGGGGGCACGGGGGCAGTATTTGTAGAGAGTAAAAATTGTGCTAGAAAGTTGAAATTTTGTATATAAGCTAACCTTGGTAACTTATTTACGAATCAAAAAAAAAACCCTAAATTTTGAAGAAAAGTTGGTCAAATATTCCATAAATTAAAAATATTTTTTATTTTGATAAGAAAAATATATTTTTTTAGTCAATTTATTATTGAGCGAGTTTATTATTTCAATTTAAAAATAGAGGTAAATATGAAATGTAATTACGAATTCTTTGATTGGTTTCAAATCATACACGCCAAAAAGTCTTCGCTTTGCGACGGGGGTAAACGTTACTGGAATTTAAATTTTTACATGAAGTTCAAGCCACACACAAAAGACAGACGTCGCTTGCGACGGGGGTAAAAGCTAGTATTCTTATATGTTTGGTAGTGAATTTTGTATGGCAGCGCGAAAACGGCTCCATGGAAGTTTTTAAAAATTTCCTATTTCGTAGAGAAAAAAATTCTAAGACTTTTGGCGTCCCCGGATTTTTCCCTGAATTTCCTGGAAACCCGTAATTTTGGAAAAACTGGAAAAAAAGTGATCCCTTTTTTGCTGTATTACTTTTAATTTGGAAACGATAGAAAGTTGAAATTTTGCATGTGTATTAAGGTATTCAATGCTGACATTTCTCAAAAATTAGAATTTCAAAAATAGAAAAAGGGGGGGTTAAAGAAATTCGGGGGACCGGTAGGGAACTTTGGAGAAAGTTCATATTCTGGATTGTAGAATAATTAAGTATATTATTAATAAAAAAAAATTCAAAATTTCAAAATTTTATTTGGGGGCACGGGGGCAGTATTTTCCGATAGTAAAAATTGTGCTAGAAAGTTGAAATTTTGTATATAGGCTAACCTTGGTAACTTATTTACGAATCGAAAAAAAAAATCCCAAATTTTGAAAAAAAGTTGGTCAAATAACGCATAAATTGAAAATATTTTTTATTTTGATAAAAAAATAATATTTTTTTAGTCAATTTATATGTGTGTATATGTGCGCGAGTTTATTTATTATTTCAATTTAAAAATAGAACAGTTAAATATGAAATTAATTTACGAATTATTTTATTAAATTCAAATGATACACGCCAAAAAGACGTCGCATTGCGACGGGGGTAAACTCAAGTATATTATAATGTCCCAGGTGTATATTTATCATATATTATAATGTCCCAGGTGTATATTTATATTCTTATATTCTTATATGTTTGGTTCGAATTTTGTATGGCATCTCGAAAACGGCTCCAGGGAAGTTTTTAAAAACTTCCTATTTCGTAGAGAAAAAAATTCTAAGACTTTTGGCGTCCCCGGATTTTTCCCTGAATTTCCTGGAAACCCGTAATTTTGGAAAAACTGGAAAAAAAGTGATCCCTTTTTTGCTGTATTACTTTCAAGTCGTAAAAGATAGAAAGTTGAAATTTTGCATGTGTATTAAGCTATTTAATGCTGACATTTCTCAAAAATTAGAATTTCAAAAATAGAAAAAGGGGGGGTTGAAGAAATTCGGGGGCCCGGTAGGGAACTTTGGAGAAAGTTCATATTCTGGATTGTAGAATAATTAAGTATATTATTAATAAAAAAAAATTCAAAATTTCAAAATTTTATTTGGGCGCACGGGGGCAGTATTTTCCGAGAGTAAAAATTGTGCTAGAAAATTGAAATTTTGTATATAGGCTAACCTTGGTAACTTATTTACGAATCAAAAAAAAAAATCCCAAATTTTGAAAAAAAGTTGGTCAAATAACGCATAAATTGAAAATATTTTTTATTTTGATAAAAAAATAATATTTTTTTAGTCAATTTATATGTGTGTATATGTGCGCGAGTTTATTTATTATTTCAATTTAAAAATAGAACAGTTAAATATGAAATGTAATTACGAATTATTTTATTGGTTTTAAATCATACACGCCAAGAAGACTTCGCTTTGCGACGGGGGTAAACGTTACTGGAATTTAAATTTTTACATGAAGTTCAAGCCACACACAAAAGACAAACGTCGCTTGCGACGGGGGTAAAAGCTAGTATATATATATATGACGCGTACTCGGGGTCTTATGAAAATAAAGTCAAAACTGTAACATTGTCGTTTTTGAGATACAACATTAATAAGTGCGATAGACAAAGAAAATGATAATAATTAGGTTTGTGTTAGTGCTTAAACATCAACTGGTTAAGAAATACAAGAAATCTGTAGACCTATATAAGGAAGACCTCATATAAACACTACAAATATACGGAAAACAAAATGTTGCTGCTCACTATCAAGTAAGTCAAATAACATTAATTATAAATAATATTAATACATAACAATTAGTTTATATAAAAGCGAGTTTCAAATAATAAAGAGAGTGTAATAATTGTTATAAGTAAACAATATATGTGGTTTTCTTGAAAATTGTGACTGATCGTTCAGGAACAATCACACTATACCAAGATAACGCAAAAAATAACATAACTTGTCGCATATTATAATACTATATAGAATTTATAAAAATTCAGGGTGCCTTTAATAATGTCTGGTGGCAAAGTGCCCTTCAAAGAATAAGGCCGGCAAAAATCTCTAGGAACGTCTACTGCACTATGGAGAACTATATTCATTAGTAAACATTAATTTTACAAACCGATTACCATTCCAATAAAAGAGAAAACTATCTAATGGTTGTCCTCAGCTCTGGAACATCGTATTTGACGAGGACTGTGTTTCTTACTCGAAAGGTTGTGTAAACGTATGTTTTGCCGAATGATAAATTGATCCTTGTCGGTGCAAATAATAGAGAACAACTAGAAAGCCGTTCTTTAGCTTATATAGATAAAATGTGTAGTTTCTTGAAGCTACACAAAATGGCTACATCTTCAAGTAAAACAAAGATGATGATCCTTGCCTTTAGCAAGACAGATGTGACTTAACAGAAAAAGGAAGAACTACATATTAATTTACAAAGACGTTAGTTTTGCTTTGGAACACAAGTGGTACCTATCTACTCTGTGTGTGTGATCAACTTCTGCTACTATATGTGAAAAAAGTAATTAAAAGTGAGAAATTAATTACAAAAAAAAATTAAATATATTATATAAATACTTCTTCTAAAGAAAAGTGTTTAGGTTTATTTTAATATTGTGCTAATTTACTCTAAAATAAGTGTCTTTAAAAAAGTTTGACAGTTGGAAACCAGTGTTAAAAAATATAACTAAATATATATATATATATATATATATATATATATATAAGTAGTATATAAAAGAGGGGACCTAACCCAAACTCAGATTTGATTGATTTGACACCTAAAATTTACCAAATTGTTATATATAACCAAATATTTTGAAAATATTAAATATTTATAAAAAATTGCAAAAATTGTTATATATAACCAAATATTTTAAAAATATTAAATATTTTTTAAAAATTACAATAATTAATAACATTTATCAAAATATTGACATATATTTAGACTTCTAGAGATTCTGCATTATGGTGCTCCAAAAGTGATAATATATCATGTTTTATCATATTCACAAAATACTGAATAATTTTTTTTCTATTAAATGGATTATATAAGAAACCAATTTCAAACTCAAACTATGATCCAATTAAAACAATATTGTAGAGATAATAAAATTCGAGGAGTATCTCAGTTAAGAAAAGCACAATTAATTAATACAATAATGAGATATATTAATAATACTAGAACAGAAGAGTATATACCACCATTCCAAAATGTTGATATCCCATTTACAATAGAAAAACCATATTTACCCCCATTTCGAAGTATCAAAGAGGATGATGAAGATATATTTCCCAAACCAACAGATTTTGAAAAGAATTTAGAAAGGAAGAGATTGATTAAAGAATTAGAATTAAAACCAAATAGAGCGTTTAATGGAATAATAAGTGATAAATATTTTATTTCAAAAAATAATGAAGATATTAATATACATTTTGAAGAAATTAGAAAACCATTAACGAATTATATAAAATTTCAAATTGAAAAATATAAATATTTAAAGTTTAAACTTTCTACTTTTATTGAGTATGTAGAATTAAATCAAGATGGAGAAGAAGTAAATACACATACAAATAAATTTAGTACTGACATTATAGAAATTTCAAGTTATGTAAAAGATATTCATAAATTAATTAAAGTTATTGAAGATATAATTGACAATAAATTTGATCAATGGACTGAAAAGAACTCTAAATATAGATTTAAACAAGTAAAATATTCTGTTTTATATAGAGATAAATTTCAACCAATAAAAGGTGGATCATATATTGATTTACCACAATATATTAAAAATAAAAAATGTTGTATAAATGTAAAAAATATTAGAACTAGACAATTTAAGTGCAAGGAAATGGAAGATAATAGATGTTTTGAGTATGCTTTAGAAAGTATACTAAATCCAGTAGATAGACATAATGATAGACCATCAAAATATAATATAACAAGATATGAGGAATTAGAAATGGAATATCCCCTTGCTTTATCTCAAGACATTATTGAAAAATATGAACAATTTTTAAATATTTCAATTAATTTATATGAATTAATAAAAATGGGAATAGAAAAAGAAGAACAAATAATATTAGGCTATAGAAGTAAGAATATTTCTAATGATAAAACACATGTTAATTTATTAGTCCTTAGTGAATTGATTAATGATGATGGTGATTTAACTTATCATTTTGTTGGTATAAAAAATTTAAGTAGTTTAATAAAAGGTAAAATTCATCATTGTAATATTCGTTTTTATATTTGTAATAAATGTAGTAAGAGATTTAAAACTGTTATACAATATAATACTCATACAAAAATTTGTGGAATCTCAACTAGCAATATAATTATGCCAGCTGAAAAAACCTACAAATTATTTTATAAATCTAATGGAGCAGAAATATATCACCCTTATTTTACAACATTAGATTTTGAATGTACATTATCTAAAGATTTTCCCTCAGATAAAATAAATAATAAAAAAATTATTTCTAAACACATTCCAAATAGTTATTGTTTTACTACAAATGAAAAAACTATTTTGAGAAGAGAAAAAGACTCTAATATATTAATGAAAACATTTAATAACGATTTAACAGATTTGGCAAAAAATTATTACAAAATAAAGAAAATAAATGAACCTATGAAATGGAATGAAGAAGATATAAAATTATTTGAATCACAAACAAATTGTCATATTTGTGGTAAAGATTTTGAAGGTCTTCCTTCTAATAAAGTTTGGGATCATGATCACATAACTGGTAAATTTAGAGGTGCCGCACATAAATCTTGTAATTTAAATTTAAAATTACCCAATTTTGTACCCATTGGAATACATAATATAAAATATGATTCAAAAATATTTATTGAATGGATTTTAAAATTGAGCAAAGAAGCTGAAAATATTAAAATACTTGCTGATACAACTGAAAATTATAAATATTTATCAAAACGAGTTTTGGTAAATGAATATGAAACAAAACAAGATTCAATATATTGCTCAAATTGTAAAATATCAAGAAAAGGTGAAAACCTATTTGAAAAATGTACTAAATGTGAAGGTATAACAAAACTTGAAGTGTGTGGAGAAAATAAAATAAAATGTTTAAAATGTCTAAATATCTATAAAACTGCTAAGCAACTCTGCGAATCAGAAACAGAATCTCTTATAGATCTCTCCGAAGGAGAATCTCTTATAAAACTCTTTGAAGGAAAATCTCTTACAGAGCTCTTTGAAGAAGAATCTCCTATAGAATGTAAAAATGATAGTTGCACATATAAATGGGAAAAACTTAGAATAACACCAAAAGGAACAATAATACAAAGTTTTATGGAAATAAGATTTATTGATACATTAGCATTTATGGGTGTTTCATTAGATAAAGCAATTAAAAATTTATTAAATATTAACTCTGGATATTGTTATAAATGTAAGAAACAACGAGAATTAAAAAATCCTATACTGCTTTGCAAGACTCCAGAGGCTCCAGAGACTCCAGAGACCCCAAATGCTTCAAAAAGCAATATAATAGCATATGATGATTGTGAATATTGTAATACTAAAATTGAAAAAATATGTGATTATAGTTCTTTTAAATATTTTAATGAAAGATATAAAAATTATTCATTAGAAGGAAAAGCTTTCTTATTACAAAAAGGAGTTTATCCATATGAATGGGTTGATGATTATAAAAAGTTCGATGCATTAAATTTACCAGATATTAAAGAATTTTATTCCAATTTAAATTGTAAAACAATAACTGATAAACAATATAAATTTGCAAAAGACTTTTGGAAACATTTTAATATTGATACTTTTGGTGAATATCATGATAGATATTTAAGATTAGATAGTATATTATTATATGATGTATTTAATAATTTTAGAGATATGTGTTATAAGGAATATCAATTAGATCCAGTTTATTTTATGAGTGCTCCACATTTAGCTAACTCAGCTTCATTAAAATATACCAAACAAACATTAGAATTATATCAAGATCAAGAAATGTATGAATTTACTGAAAAAGGTATTCGCGGTGGAATTAGTATGATATCAAATAATTATGCTTTATCAAATAATTGTTATTTCTATGATGAAAAGTATGAGAAAGTTATCAAATTATCAAAAGAAAAAGCTGAAGAAAAGGGTATATATAATTCAAAAAAAAATTTAAGTTATATAATGTATTTAGATGCTAATAATTTATATGGTTGGGCAATGTCTCAAAAACTACCAGTATCTAATCATGAATGGCTGTCAAACGAAGAAATTCAAGATTTAAAAAAAAATAAAAATATAATGAGCATCGATGATGAGGGGGACATAGGATATATATTAGATGTTAATTTAGGAATTCCAAAAGAATTACATGATAAATTTGATGATTATGCATTAGCTCCAGAACACTATTCTCCAAAATATGATGAATTATCAGAATATCAAAAACAAATGATTGATATTGGATTAGGATCAAAACCATCAAAAGAGAATAAAAAATTAATGTGCACATTATACAATAAAAAAAATTATATTATAGATTATAGAATATTAAAAGAATATATAAGACAAGGTGCTAAATTATTTAATATTAATAAAGGTATTAAATATATACAAAAAGCTTGGTTAAAACCATATATTGATAAAAATACTAAATTACGACAAAATGCTAAAAATGATTTTGAAAAAGATTTCTTTAAATTAATGAATAATAGTGTATATGGAAAACAAATGGAAAACGTTAGAAATAGATTAAATGTAAAATTAATTAAATCTGAAGAAGCAATGCAAAAAATGATAAATTCAAATCATTATCAAGATAGAAGTATATTAAATGAAGATACTGTCCTCATGTATGGAAAAAAAGTTTATGTTAAATTAAATAAACCTATATTTGGTGGATTTACTATACTCGAACTATCAAAATTATTAATGTATAAATTTTATTATAACTATTTAAAACCTAAATATGGTGATAAAGTTAAACTATTAAGCACTGACACAGATTCCTTTATCATACATGTAGAAACAGACGATTTTTATGAAGATATAAAAAATAATATTGAATATTTTGATACAAGTGATTATCCAGATGAACATCCTAATAATATACCTCAAAAAAATAAAAAAATTCCAGGATTATTTAAAGATGAATATAATGGTATTCCAATTAGAGAATATTGTGGATTACGATCAAAAATGTATGCGTTTAGAACTGATAATCATGAGAAGAAAATATGTAAAGGAATTAAAAAAGTTAATATTATGAAAATGACATTTGATAAATATAAAGATTGTCTATTTGAACAAAAAAGGACAATTGAATCTAGTTATAGTATAAGATCATTTAAGCTACAATTATATACTATTCAAGAAGAAAAAATTGGATTAAGTCCTTATGATGATAAAAAATATTTAATTGATAAATTTAATAGACTATCATATGGTCATAAAAATATTGATGAATTTTTCTATAATAAATGAACGTCTCTCTTTCAAAGCTCTCCAAAATAGATACATATTCGTCCGAAGGAGATACTCTTTTAGAGCGCTGCAATGCAGATACTACTAGTGTAGATACTCTTTCAGAGCTTTGTAAAACAGAATCCCTTTCAAAGCTCTCCAAAATAGAATCTCTTTCAAAGCTCTCCAGAGAAGAATTAATAAACAAATTGAATAACATTAATAATCTTTATAATAATTTCATAAATTTGTTAGAGTTAGAATTAAATATACCATATCTCATTATGAATGCAAAAATGATAACATCAAAATATGGAGATAGAATAATTTTAACTCTTGAAAATAAGAAGAAATTGAGTTTACCAGAAAAATATAATAAAATAATTGATAATCCAGATGATTTAAAATTATTGAAAATAATATACAAAGGTAAAACTATTATGAATGATAAATACGAAAAACATAACATTACTTTTAGTCAATAAAAAAAAATATTTTTTATAATAAATGAATCTCTTTCAGAGCTCTCCAAAGGAGATTATCTCCTCCAAAACATATATTGAAAAACGAATGTATGTATATAGAAAAAGTTATAATTATTATCAAAAAATTGATATTGGTTTAACAATTAGTAAAGTATTATTTAGTGCATCTGGATTCTCCTTCGGAGCACTACCAAGTGGATTACCAGATTTAATTTTAATACCATTAGCAGCATTAGGTTTAGGTGGAGTAATAATTGAAATTTTAGATAAAAAAATTCAAATTAAGGAAAAAATGTCTGAGTATAAAGTGGCCTATAAATTTTATAATCAAATGTTAACACAAATAAAAGCAAATATAATAAATGAAAATGATGTTTATATTAAAGAAGCAGAATTTATTGAAAATCTTAAATTTTTTCCATTGGATAAATATTTAAAGAAAGCAAATATAAATGGAATACCATCTTCAAAATAGAAGCTCTTTCAGAGAGAATCTGCTTCGCAGCGCTTTTTCAGAAAGAATCTCCTTCGGAGAGCATTTATTTATTGTAATAAATGGATATCTCAGAACGAGTATATTGTGTAAAATGCAAAAAAAAAACAGATAATATTGATATTAAAACAATTAAAACAGAAAATAATAAATACAGATTATCAGCAAAATGTAAAATTTGTAATAGTAATAAAAGTCAATTTATTAAGAATCTCCTTCAGAGCCCTACAAAAAAAAAACTCTGAAGTTCTTTTAAAAGAAGCAATTGAATTACATAAACCAGTTATTAAAAAATTTAGACGAAGAAAAGTTATAACACTTGGAATAGATGATTTATGGGCTGCAGATTTAGTTATAATGAGAAAATATGCTGATGATAATAATGGTTATAAATATATATTAAATGTTATTGATACTTTTTCAAAATTTGTTTGGTCTAAACCATTAAAATATAAAACAGGAAAATCAGTTGCTAAAGCTTTTGAATCATTATTACATAATAGAAAACCAAAATTATTACATGTTGATAAAGGCTTAGAATTTGTTAATAAAGATTTTATAAAAATTTTGGATAAATATAATATAAAAATGTATCACACTGAAAATGAAGAAAAATCTACAATTATTGAAAGATTTAATGGTACTTTGAATCGTAAGATGAAACCCTATTTTACAGCAAATAATAATTTTAAATGGATAAATATATTAGATACTTTAATAAAAGAGTATAATTATAAAGATTATCATCGAACTATTAAAATGAAACCCTTTGAAGTTAATAAAGATAATGAAAAATATATTTTGAATACTGTATACTCTCCCAAAAGGGATAGATTTCATGAAAATATCTCAAAATTCAAAATTGGTGATAAAGTTAGAATAACAAAATTCAAATCAACATTTTCAAATAAATATGAAACTAATTGGACAAATGAAATATTTAAAATTCATAAAATTTTATATACCAATCCAATAACATATAAAATAAAAGATTTAAATGGTGAAGAAGTCATTGGTGGATTTTATAATAAAGAACTTCAAAAATGTAAGATTTGCTAAAGACTGCGAAGGCTTTCTTTTTTTATAAATAAATAATGGGGAAATTTATTAAAATTATTGGAAACAAATTGAGATTTGAAAATCCAATTAATCTTGATCCACAGAAAAGATATAAAATTGGAGTATCTGGTTTTAAATATGATTTAATTGATATAAATAATTTTACAAAATTTAAATTTCCAAAATTTAGTATAGATATTATTTGGGAAACTTTATATGGATATTATTCATTAACATGTAATATAAATGCAAATATATATTCTATTAATGATTTAGAAACAAAAATTATACAATATTTAACTCGTATGAGTTTTATAATAAAAACTAAAGAATTTAAAATTAAAAATAATTAACATGTATTTGATTTTTCTAATAAAAATGCTGATGATTTTTTAAATTATATAACTTTTATACCAGAAGGAGAAATACCAAAAGGAAAAAGTTTTCATAGTACTCAAACATTTTTTGATCATGGTTCATTTGTAATGGATGTTATTAATCAAAATAAAGTGAAAATTAATAGTCCAGTTAAATTAATATTTTCAAAGGAAATTAATAATATAATAGGATTTGGAAATAATAATATAATTGGAGTTGGAATTATTCCACAAAATAAAATTATAGAAGGTCCTCTTATATTACCTAAAGAAAAAAGGGTTATTAATAATAAATTATATGAAATACATTGTAATATTGTAGAATCAAGTCATTCAAATCATGATAATCATCCACATTCACATAAAGATGATAATTTACTTTATGTATTTAAATTAGATACTCTTTTAGAGCGCACCAAGGGTGATACTACTAAAAGTAGCGCTCCAAAGGAGAATATTGCTAAAAGCAACGCTCCGAATGGAGATACCCATTCAACATTTATAAATCCTAATGAAATTATTTATATTGATATATCAGATCGAATTGATAAATTTCAAGAAATTATTTTAAACATTTATGACTTAGAAGGAAATGAGTGTCAAATATTTAGTAAAATTATAACATATTTACATTTTTGTTGTTTAATAAATGACTAACAGATTCTCCTCCTTCCAAATAAAAGATTATATATTTGAAGAACAGAAAAACACAAAAAGAATATTTCCAAAACCATTAAGATGTTTATTATGTGGTCCTTCAAATTGTGGTAAAACATGGTTATTATTTAATTTTCTTACACAACCTTTTATAGAATTTAAAGGTCTATATATTTATACAACAACATTAAATCAAAAAATATATAAAGCATTAGAAAGAATTTTTAGTGAGATAGATACAGTGGATTCGCATTTTAATAATTGTGAAAATATTATTCCTGTTGAAGATTGTATAACTGATAGTGTTGTTGTGTTTGATGATTGTTTAGTAGAAGATCAAGATATGTTTAAAAAATATTTTTATAGTGGAAGACATAAAAAATTATCTTGTTTTTATCTTAGTCAAAGTTTTCTTGAAACAAATAAGAATTTGATTAGAAATAATTGTAATTTACTTATATTGTTTAAACAGGATTTATATAGTATTCAAGAGATTCATAAAACAATTGTCGGTGCTGATATGGATTTAAATAAATTTAAAGAGTTATGTAATAAATGTTGGAAAATAAAATATGGTTTCTTATGTATCAATCGTGAAAAAGATAACATTAATGAACGTTATATGTTTAAAGACGTTGATGGATATATTAAGAGTGTCGATACTCTTTGAAAAGGAACGATGCATTATTTTATTAATAAATGGAAGGAGACATCTTAACCGTTTCCGAAGCTAAAAAAATAGATAAAATGCGAGATAAATTAATTAAAACATATAAAAAAGGATCTATACAAATCTCTGAGGAAAAAAAGAAAACGCTGTCACGATCGAAATCACCTTCAGTGCGCTGTAAAACAGAATCAGATAAATTATTAGAAGCTCAAAAAGCAGATGAGATTAGAAATAAATTATATGAGAAATATAAAAAAATTGAATTACAAAATTTAAAATATAAGACCACTAAAGAAAAAGAATATGCTCCATTATTATCAGCGCTTGGAAAAATAGATGAAGATATTATTAAAAGATCTGAAGGAGAAACTAAACAATTACAACCATATTTTACTATATCAGAACCTGTTACACCAAGTAAAAAAGAATTAACAGAACCTGTTACTCCAAGAAAGTTTGATTTTTCAAAAATAAAAATATATGGAACAAACGCATCAACATATTTGCAACTTAGTATGGATAAAGATTACAAGTTTGATAAAATATTTGGACCAAAATCTGTTAATAACGAATTAAAAATAGGTAGTAGTAAAATGGAACTTGATAAAGATGATGGAATTACTATTGATGGTAAAAAAACCTATAATGGAACTGTTGGATTATGGTATTTACTAACTTATGGTGGTAAACCTGATCCACAATTTTTTACAAAAGATGACTATATAGCTTATAGAGATATTATAATAAATTCTAATGCTTTAAAAAACAAAATTAATAAACCTCTTTCATCACCAACAATTAAATGGACTACAATGATAAAATATATACATGATTATATTAAAACAGGTATGAAACAAGATTTATATTATGATACTCTTTCAGAGCGCTCCGAAGGAGATAGTAATTTTAAAGAAGAGAAAGAAGGTTCTGGTGTCTCTCAATGGAAAGAATCTCCTTCGGAGCCTTCGGAGCGCTTTCAATGGAAAGAATACAATGATAATAAAATAGAAGTTCAATATATTTCAAATTTGAATCAATTAATAAATCGTTTACAATATATTAATGCACAAGAAAACGCAGGTAATAATAATTTTCATAATGAAAAATTAGGAGTGTTAAAATTTTTTAATAACGAAATTGAAAAAATATTAGATACTCCAAAAGGGTGTGAATATTTAATAAAAATTGCAACATCATTACCAAAGAAAATTATAAGAGGATCAGGTATACTAAATACAATTATAAATACCCTACCATTTGAAATGCATCTTCCTGGATATAATTATTGTGGTCCTGGTACTAAATTACATGATAGATTAGCAAGAGGTGATAAAGGAATTAATGGTTTAGACGAAGCTTGTAAAGAACATGATATTGCTTATAGTGAAAATAAAGACTTGGAAAAGAGACATGAAGCTGATAAAGTTTTAGAACAGAAAGCTTGGAATAGATTTAAGAGTTCTGATAGTGGTATTGGTGAAAAAACAAATGCATGGCTTGTTACAACAGGAATGAAATTAAAACATAAAATTGGTTTTGGATTAGCATAAAAAGGAGAGATACTTTATTTTAGTAATAAATGGAAACATTCCAAACAAAATTAACAAAACATCAAACTAGTAATATTAATAAAGCCTATAAGGATAAAAAAGATATTTTAATTCATTTAAAATATGATCAATTAATTAGTGGTGGTGAAAATAAAATATTATTAACAAAAAGATTATCAAATAGAATTAAGAAGGCAATAAAAGAGAAAACAGGTTGTAGAATAAAAATCTCCTTCGAGGCTTTGAAAAAAAATCATGAGGGTGGATTTCTTCCATTAGTATTTGCTGGATTAGCAGCTTTAGGATCATTAATTGGTGGAGCATCTGCAATTACTAATTCAGTTATAAATAAATCAGCTAAAGATAAAGAACTTGAAGAACAAAAAAGACATGATTTAGCAATGGAGAAAAAAGGAAGTGGTTTAAAAAAAAAAAGATTTAGCGCTCCAAAGGAGTTACAGCCATTGTCGAACATAGATATTGAAAATTTAGTTGAAAAATTAAAAATTAAAAATTTTAGAGGTGTGTTTATGAAAGATGAATTACCTGATAAACCAAATAATATTGAATGTGGAATTATAAATTTACAAAATTCATATCAGATTGGAAGTCATTGGACTGCTTATTATAAAAATAATAATAAAATATATTATTTTGATTCTTATGGAAATGCAAAACCGCCTAAAGAATTAGTAAAGTATTTCTCACAACCTTCGGAGATATTTTATAATGATACACAAATTCAACAATATAATGATCCACCAATTTGTGGACATCTCTGTTTATTTTACTTAATGAACTTTCGGAGCCTTCAGAGCTCTCCAAAGCATGATCTCTTTCAGAGCTCTCCGAAGGAGAACCTTTTTTATTCTAATAAATGGCCGAAGTTTTTGATAAATATAACAAATATTTAATTCGTAATGAATACAAGAAATTTTATCCAAAATTTGATAGACGAGATATAAATAAAGAAAATGCAGCAATATCTTTTAAACTTGATTATAATAATAACTGTTTTCTAAATTTAAAAAATATTCATATTTATATTGAGGGAGAATATAAACAAACAGATGAAAAAAATTATGGTAATGAAACTGTAGTTAAATTAATAAATAATTTTGTAGCACATAAATTTAAAACCATTGAATATAAAAAACATAATTACAAAATTGATCTAATTGAAAATGTTGGAGTTGCAAGTACAATGAAGGGAGTAATTACAAAAACAAAAACTGATACAAATAATTTAAATACTGGATTTATTTCAAATTTTGAACATGGTGGTATTTTTACAGCATTAGTACCTTTATCTGATTTAGGATTAGGAATATGTGATACTAATAATATAATTTGGGGTAGTGCTGATGAATTTATATTTACAATGAATCATGATAATGATGCAATTTATAGAGCGAATGATGTTGCTGAGGGTAAAATTATAATTACTGATATTTATTTATATACTCCATTGCTTGAATATGATACTATTGGTTGTACAATGTTACTTGATGAATTAAAAACTCTAAGTGAAGAAGGAAATTATATTTTGAATTATTATAGATGGCAATGTATTAAAATATTGAATGAGAGTATGTCTGGAAAATCATTGAAACTTGATATTACTACAGATTACAGAAGCCACAAACAACCGTTATTTGGAATATTCGCTTTCCAAGTAAATAAATCTAATAATCAATTGAAAGATATGAGTGAGTTTAATCATAAATATGTTAAAAATTATTATTTCACTATTAATGGAAATAGATATCCAGAAGAAAGTCAAAATTTAGATTTTGATAAAGATAAATATAATATTGCATATATGACATATCAGTCTTATAAAAAAATATTTTCTATAACAGATAAAAATATGTTCTATGATATAAAAAGTTATAAAGAACTTGGACCTGTTTATTTAGTTGATTTAACTTGTCAACCAACAGATACAGAAATTTCAAATAAAACAATATTTTTACATGTTGATCTTGATAAGAAAGTTGAAAATGATACATGTTGTTATATTATGTTGTTATCTCATATTAAAAATAAATTTGATATGGTTTTAAATAAATTTGAGGAGACTATTTAACAATAGAAAATAATATTATATATAAATGACATATATTTTTTACTTTTTATTTCTTTTACCAATATTTTCAACAAACGAAGACTCCGATAAAAACATTGAAAAATATTTAAATCATTTTGGTTTCTCAACTTCTAATAGTAGCGCTCCGGAGAGTACTAAAGACTCTGAAGGCTCTTTAATACTTTTTCAAGAATATTATAATTTACCTATTGATAAAGCATTAAAGTTAATTAAAACACCAAGATGTGGAAATGAAGATAATCCTTTACAATATAGAATTCATACAACGAAATGGGATAGAAAAACATTGTATTGGCATTTTGCTTTAGCTCAATCAATACACAAAGAAATTACTCAAAAAGCTTTTAATGTTTGGTCGATAGTAAGTGGTCTTACTTTTTATAATAATATTTATAAGCCTGATATATTAATTTCGTTTGCAAGCGATATACATAAACATAAAAATAATGCTCGATGTACAAAAGGTTTTTGTAATTGGGATTTTGATGGCGAAGGAACAGTATTAGCACATGCAACGTATCCTAATACAAATAATAGTTGTTTAGAAATTCATTTAGATAGGTCTGAAGATTGGGATTTGTATGATAATGATACTCTTTCAGAGCGCTCCGAAGGAGATGCTAGTGAGAAAACTAGTTTGTATTCTGTATTAATACACGAAATTGGACATACGTTAGGTATTGAACATTCTGCACATAAAGAAGCAATAATGTTTCCTTATTATAGAAGAAAGAATAATCTCAGTCAAGATGATATTTATGCAGTTCAGAGGTTATATGGTCCTCCAATAACTCCAATAATTCCAACTACTATTCCAACTAGTATTCCAACAACTATTTCAAACGCTCCAACCAATAAACCTATTCTTTGTAATGTATATAAAAATATAGATACGTTTTTAATTGTGAATCATAATCTCTATATTTTCTATAACAAGTATGTGTGGAGAATAAAAATTGGTGATAAGATATATCAGGAACCGGAACTGATAACAGATTATTTAAAATTTTTACCTAAAGATATAGAAAAAATATCTCATATATATCAAAGACCTTCAGGTGAAATATTAATAATTGTTGATGAGTTATTTTACATAATGAGTTATCCTAGTTTTGAAGTAAATAATAATTACAATGGAGTTCCTTTACAAAGATTAGGCATTCCGCAAAATAAAATGATTACAAGTATTTTTAACTCATATACTGGTCAAACATATGTTTTTTATGATAACCTTTATATAGAACTAAATGAGTGTTCGTTATCTCCAAAACGTCATGGTCTCTTATCAGACTTATTTCCGGGGATACCATTGAACGTTTCTAATGTATTTAGATATATAAATGGACTATTATATTTTTTTCATAATAATAATTTTTATGAGTATAGTGAGTTTTCAAATTCATTAATTAGATCAGGTAAAAAAGACTTATCAATGTTTGATATACCCTGTCCAAATATGACAATTTTAGAACAGCTAAAAATTTTATTAAAGAAACTCGTACTACAAAATAGTTTTGAACTTAATTAATATGTTGAGCATGCGTTCGAATCCCACATGTGACAAATCTTTTTTTTTATTTCTCTTTCAGAGTTTTGCATATAATAATTAATAATAGATGGTGACACTAATTAACGAAATCTCATTTGTATGGAATGATTCACGTCTTAGCTCTCAGTAGTATTGTACACTGTAATTGTGGACTATATATACAAGTTTTAATTTTTCATATGTTGGGATAACTATGATATTATGGTTTTGAGCATGCGTTTTATAAGAGGTGCACATCTTATATTAGTGCAGATCAAAGTCAGTATCATTGGTAGACTGGTCGTATTAAATCTCAAAAGTATCTTATGATATTGATTTCTTCTCTTATTATTTATATGTAAAAATCTGATTTGTTGTGTTCTGAAGGAGATGATTCATTGTATCTGCTTAGCAGTGCTCCAAAGGAGTATTACAAAGCCGAATTAAAGACTCGACGTCTGTAAAAAGATGTAAATGTCGTGATGGCGTAAACTCAATAGAACGAATTCTAATAAACTGGATAGTATGTTCGTGAAAGAGTTTGAGTAAATACATTGAATCTCCTTCGTAATACTGTGAAGACAGATTTGTGTATAAATAATTGATTAGTAAGTAACATAAGATACTTTTGCTCTTTTTTTAAATTAATTTTTAACACATTCTTTACAAGTATAAGAATATCCTAATGCATCACTTTGATTTTTATTAAATTCTTCATATGGTTTTTCAATTTGACAAGAAGAACATTTTCTAGCTTTATTAAGTCTTAATCGATGATAATTTGTCTTTAAATGTTTTTTATGAAAATATTTTGAAATTATTTTACCACATTCACAAAAAATAGTTTGTTTTTTATAATTTAAATCACAATTTTTACATATATTACTTAAATTATCTTTTTTACTTTTATTTGAATAAAAATTATCCAAAGATAAGGTTTGTTTACATGTTGAGCATTTTCTATTTTCCATTTAATAGAAAAAAAATTATTCAGTATTTTGTGAATATGGTAAAACATGATATATTATCACTTTTGGAGCACTATAATGCAGACTCTCTAGAAGTCTAAATATATGTCAATATTTTGATAAATGTTATTAATTATTGTAATTTTTAAAAAATATTTAATATTTTTAAAATATTTGGTAATATATAACAATTTTTGCAATTTTTTATAAATATTTAATATTTTCAAAATATTTGGTTATATATAACAATTTGGTAAATTTTAGGTGTCAAATCAATCAAATCTGAGTTTGGGTTAGGTCCCCTCTTTTATATACTACTTATATATATATATATATATATATATATATATACATCTTGAAACATTGTCGCATCCGCGTACGAAACCGCCTTTATTGCGTCTACCAGAAATACTATAGATATACTGAAACTTGGGCATATATATTACTCTCTATGGTCCCAGCGTCACGTTCCACTATTTCGCTTGTTTCTACGTTGATATTTAGATATTCAATTTCTCAGGCAGCCACGCACATTACCAGCTCCTTTCATGTTCATAATATTGCTGCATCTAGTTGTATATTTTTTTATATCCACCATACATTTTTACGTCCGTATTAACAATACTGCATCCGTGCAACGTTGCCAGGTTTTTGGTGTTCATTCGTTGAATACGATTTGCTTTATTAGAATAAAATATATATTGGAAATACAGTTTTATAAAAATGTCTTTTAAAATTTATTTGAACAAATACATGAAATATAGGTATATGAAAAAAAAATAGTGCAATTAACAATATTCATAAAAAGTTATAAAAATTTAAAATATAAGTAATTAATATTATAGTTAAAATATAAACACAAAAGTCTGAAGGCTGTTGTTTAACGTTTCAATTCATAGTTAAATAATTTTCTTTTAATATTCATTTTGGATAAAAACTTTAATTTTAAGCCAATTTTTATTTTTAAATATGTCTGGATAACGCTTAATTAGCTCTTCACATTCTCCCCTTTTAGGGGGTTTCATTTGTTGTATATGGTCGTTAAAAAATAATTTAACTGTTTGTTTTTGTTCACTTGTCCAAGGAACAAGGTGCCGCTTTTTTTGTATTTTATTCTTACTTACATCGATAGTTTTGATAGTAATTGTATCTGTATCTAGAGATGTAGCACTGGTATCTTTATCTAATATAGAACTATCTTCATTATCGATTGTCTCGGCTTCGTCATCTTCAACATATTCTTCTTCCAACAAATTTTTTTCCATGTCAATATTAATATCATCTAACATTTTTCCTTTATATTTACCAGCATCTCCATTTTCCATTAATAAAAGTATTTTTGATATTTTAGCCGTTTGATAAATATCATCAGGTAGACGGTATGAGTTTTTATGGACACCCGGTGTATGACCCATAAAAGTTGCCAGTTGTTCTAATTCGTTTTCCGTCATGTTGAAAACTTAGCTTAGTGTCGCTAAATGTTTTCTCAGACGAGTAGCGGTAATGGCAAACGGATCTTTAGCTCCACATGCAACAGCATGCCTTTGTAGCACTTTGTACCCAGTTATGGGAGTATTTGTATTAGGATTACCAAATAAATAACTGTTATTTTCTGATATAAAATTAGACCTTAGTTTTAGCAATAAGTTTATATGCTCCTGGATATCTTCACTGAATAATACGGGAACACCTCTACCTCTTTTGCCTCTTATTACTACTCTCTTTAATTTTTGTAGTAGAATCTTTTCCGTGCAGGAAATCGTGTCATTAAATTCCTCGTAACTTTTTTTCTCATTATTTGATGACAGGAATGTATGCAGCTGCATTCTTTGAAGTTCACCAGGCCGCTTCCGATTCAGTAAAATAACCCGGCAATAAATGGACTCTAACAAAGTACAATATGCTTGAACATTATTTTCATCTTTTGTTAATATGGCAAGGGAATTATCTGCTATTTTTAATAAATATTGTCTAAACAGTTTTAAATCACTAGCTAATGGCACTATCGTAACTTTATTTTATTTGTTTAGATCAAGATTACTTGCTGCTTGAGCTGAAATTTCAAATCTCCAGTTAGCCGTGAGCAAATGACTCATTGTTTTTAAATCGGCTTCGGCCTCAGCTGACGAAATAGTCCCGTAATTAATTTTTTTTTTTAAAACATATGTAATACCAATATCGCAGCACTGCTTTAAAGATGTTGCAATATTCATAGCAAATGTAGAAGAGCCAAAAGTATCCTTTTCGGCATCATAGTTAGCTACTGTTTTACAAGCCTGAACTAAGAGATCAAAATTTTTTGGTTGTAAGACATGGAATAAGTTTTGTACCGTGGGATCAAGTTTTTTAATTTCAATGAATAGCCGTCCAAGTTCTCTCATTTTACGTGAAGTTACATTAATAAAATGTTTTTCTCTGTGAATTTTCAAATATCGTGCTCCAAAAGCACATATTAGGATATCCTTTTTGACAACTAACGATATTTTATCATTTCTCATTGTAGGGAAAACCTCTTCTCTCAATCTTTGATCGACTTTTATAAATCCATACAGTTTACATGAATTTTCTTTACTTAAATTTTTCCCACATTTTTTTCTGTGACGATAAAGCAACTTACTTGAAAAAAATCCAAGACAATTTTCACAGGGTATAAGAGACTGCCCCGGCAATAATGACTCTCTAACAGGTTTAATCCCTATATTATCATTTTTCAAATAATTTCCTTTTCTTCTCAATATAGTAATCAAATCTTTTCTCTCTTTGCTATTTATTGGTTTTAAAAATATTTCCACAACATCAATTTCAAGTGGATGATTTCTTCGTATATGTCGTGCAAAGTTTTGAACCTCTTCTTCACAAAAATAACAAAAGTCTGGCTTTCTTTTATAAGTGTTTTTCTTCTGAGAGGCTCCTGTTTTAGTAGTTAGATTATTTTCCAGATTTATGGGCTCAGGTTGGTTATCACTTGCATGGTATATTGGGGATATATGTGAAGGACTCACAGGACTTACTGGTTTTTGTATTTCCTCTTCATAATTTGCTACATAAGTATCCTAAAAATATTACGGACATAATTTTATTAGTGTTTAGTAAAAATCTCATGTCTTTTAAAAAGGCATATGAATCAAACTGCTCAACAAATTTAAAAAAATAATATATATGAAGCATTTACAATATTTTCTGCTTCCTGTTCTATCTCTTCATCACTCGGTACGTAAAGTGAGTCTTCATCAGAAGCTGGAAATGGCTCTTCCTCAGAGGATGTTAAACAATCATTTTCCTAAAAATTTTCAATTGTTAAAAATGTATGAATTATATTAAAGAAAAATATCTCATAAAAGGAATTTATTATTAATATTATATATTATAATAGAAAGTTATGTATTATTAAGATTACCAAATTAAAGAGGTCTGTCATATTTAATATTACTCACGTCTCTTAGTAATTCGTTTTGCTTTAATCCTTGTCCGTTAATATTTTGCAAATTTTGGGAAGCCTTTACAATATTACAATTGTAACTATTAACTGTATCAATAGTTACTGGAGCCGTTTGCTTATTTTCCTTTGGAATGTTTGTTTGGAATACGTCTTGAAAACATTTGCCACAAGAATTTATTTCTGTTCCCTTTTCTGAAATAAATATAACGTAATAACTTTCACACTTATTAAGGAAAAAATATTATAATATTAACATTTTTTCTTATAGAAAAAATAAAAGTTTCATAATTTTTTCAATAAGTAAGTATGTATTTAGAAATATAGAATAATTGATAGTTTTGTTAATAGTACTATATAGTCTAGTGGGTAAAACACATGCATCTGACCCAAATATATATAAATAAATGACCTGACTAAATAAATCATTATAATTGATAAAAAGGTTATATGAAGGCATTGCGAAGACGTTTGAAGCATAAAAAAGGTCAGAAATTACATAAATACAATATTATTTAAAAATATAAATTTAAAATTATATTTTGAAATTTTTCATTTGTTTTGACATTTGTCAACGGCCATATTGGCATTATAATATTGGAAAATTATATATTTCTGTCTATAAATAGGATATTGTTCAATTTATTTTGCAACCCTATTGAGGGTTAGCAATAATACGCTTTATTATGAGTCAGGAGAGAGCATTATTACAAGGCAAGCGCCGAAAACTTATCAAAACTAAATCTGACATAAAAAGTAAATCACAGCCAGTGACAATGACAAACCCCAGACCACCATCCCCCACTTTAGGCCAGTTTATGAGTGACATAACAGGAATGGACGTAGACAGAGACTGCGACGATGTTCCACAAATAATAGCTTTACCAAGTGATGGTAGTGGAGATGAATTAGCTATTGCTGGACCATCTAAAGCTACCCTACCATCCCAACCATCCCAAACAGTGACAACCCCTATAATACCACCTGTTAAGCAGCCATATACTGGCAAGATTTCACATATAAAAGTGCCTTTTGTACAAGATATGACACTCTATGATATAACAATTCTGATAATGAAAGTAACAAATATTAAGAAACTTATTACGAAGAATGATAATCTTAAGGGAGTCCTAAAGATTTATTTTGACAATACCGACCAACATCGCGCAGCAACTGCTGCACTTGATAATAGTAGTGTAAAATACGCTGCATTGACAACCGATATAAGTGAGTTACCCATAAAACGTGTCATTAGAGGTTTACCATATAACACTAAGATCACATCCATCGAGCAATACCTAACAGCAGTAAACCTTACATTCATTAGTGTTCATCAGCTTAAAAATCAGCGCACAGGAGAATTGATGCCTCTATATTTAATCATTCTACCTAATACTGCAAACAACAAAAAAATTGATAAATTAAATGAGACTTTCATGAATATGTATTCGTCTAAAGTGGAAGAATACATTGGTGGAATGGTGGTGGAAACTTTATTAAAAGCAGTACTACCTTTAATTAATACCTTTCTTCCAGACTTGAATCTCCAATTATTAATGCAATTCTTATGTTAATGGATCATAATAATATTAGATATGTGGACAAATTTACTAAACTTAAAATAGTAACGTTTAATATAAATGGGCTTTTAGGTAATACGCCTGAATTGACCCTCTTCTTACAAGAATCAAAACCACATATTGTACTGCTTCAGGAAACTAGATTAAACACTCAACACGAAGACATTTCATTTCATCCATACAAACTTTATAGAAGCGATCGCGATGGGGTTGGTGGTGGCACCGCTTTGATAATTCATCCGTCGGTGGCCCATACTGTTATACGTATTGAGAACCTTGGGTATCTGGAGACAACTGCCGTAGTGGTTAAGGTATCTAATCAAGATACTTTAATTGCTAGTGTTTACCGTCCACCTTCCCGGAGACTTTTGCTCGAAAACCTTGTTACACTTTTCACTACACATGAGCGCATAATTGTCGGCGGTGATTTAAACGCAAAAAGCGTTAGGTGGAACTCCCGCTTGACAAATGTCCACGGGCGTACGCTGCAAACGTTTTCGTTTAATAATTCTGTCGATGTTATGGGCCCAGAAACACCTACACTTTACCCATATCAGGTCAGTACACTTCCGGACGTTCTTGATATCTTTCTTTTTAAGGGCGTTTTCTACCCGAAAGAGATTAGTACATCTGCACACCTTAGTTCGGATCACCGTGCTGTGATACTTCAGTTTGATTGTCACGTCAAGCTCCAGAAAAACAAGTGTCAAAGAAATCCTCGTATTTCTAATATTGACACTAACACTTTCCGCCATCTGTTGAACGAATCCATTACTACTGCGAATCCAGTAATGATCACAACCCTGGACATTGAGGATAATATTTTATCTCTCAATGACAAAATGAATATGGCTATAAAACGCAGTATTTTGCCATATCAGGTTCGTTCACAGTCACTACCACCGCACATTGTACAGACTATACACCTGATGAGGAGAACTCGCGCCTTATGGCAGAGTAGACGGCGATCTTCGGATAAAACTGTCTACGAACGCCTGCGACGTCTCGTCAGGACACAAATACGTAATCACAAAAACTTGGAATGGCAAACAAAATTAGAAGTCGCGAATAGTAGCAATGATTTCGAAAACTTCCATAAATTACCGAAAGAATTATTTCCAGCGTTTCGTTCAATACAGGAGATTCGAACACCGAATGGTATTTGTTTTTCCGCACGTAGTAAAGCGGATGCGATCGCTAGTCACTTAGCTACAGGATTTAAAGATCATGAGGATGTTCAAGATCCTGTTTTTACTTCAAGGGTAAATGAATGGTATGAGGCAGAATTTCCTAGTATGGGCGGTAGCGATACGTTTTTATTAGGGCATACAACCAGTAAACATATTCAATCATTGATTCAGGATAGCAAGAATGGGAAATCTGCTGGCATTGACGATATTCAAATCGAATTTTTCAAAATTCTCGACCGGAAACCAATCGCGTTGCTGACGAACATAGTCAATAAGTGCCTTCTTTTTAAACACTTCCCAGCACGATGGAAACACGCAGTAGTTGTACCTGTTAGAAAAGGCACGAAAGATCCAAAACTTTTGAGTAGTTACCGGCCAATTTCACTATTACCCGCTATCTCCAAGGTGATGGAGAGAGTTATCAACGAACGTCTTACATTATACTTGACAAGACACAACATTTTGTCTAATGACCAATTTGGTTTTAGACAAAAACACAATACCACACACGCAACTTTGCGTGTCACCGAATACGTAGCAAAAGCGCTCAATGCAAGGGAACACTGTGCAGGTGCTTTCTTGGATGTTCAGGGAGCTTTCGATACTGTATGGCACCGTGGGTTGCTGTATAAGATGTACTTGTTGAAGTTCCCATCCACTTTTATAAAGTTTATAGATTCCTACATTAGCAACAGGACATTTACAGTCAGAGTAGAGAAGGATTACTCCAGCACATACAAGATATGTGCTGGCGTGCCACAGGGCAGTATCCTCTCTCCAATACTCTACAACATCTATATCTCGGACCTCCCGGATCTGGGTAGAACCATCTGTAGGACCACGTATGCCGACGATCAATCCTACATATCTAGATCCAAAGATCTGCAACTTGCCGTTATTTACTTACAAAATGCGTTACATCGAGTCACCAGTTTCTGTACAAAATGGCGCATTAAAATTAATGCGTCAAAAACACAATGTATACTTTTCACTAGATCCAGGAAACTGACGCACCTTGCTAACGTTACAATATCACGTACAGGTTGCGAATGGCTCCCTAGGATACTTTACTTAGGTACTTTGTTTACACGCTCTCTCAATTTCAATCCTGAGATTGAGAGTCGTGTAAACAAAGCAAACCAACGTATAGCTATCCTACGACCGCTACTGCACGCAAATTCAAAATTGAGCATACCGAACCGACTATTGATTTATAAGACATACATTAGGCCACTGTTACTCTTCGATTCGTTGATATGGGGTCAATCGCCGAACTTTGAACACCTTGAAACCGTGCAAAATAAACTTTTACGCTGCATTGCGGGATGTGGTTGGTACATCCGCAATGTACGCATCAGACACGAATTACACATTTCTACACTGGCAGGTGTTACACATGCAAAGGCAATTTCCTTTTACAGATCTCTTCCAGCCAGCACGAACCCCCTGATACGAGAACTTGGATCCTACCAGGCAAGTGATTATACATTAGTCAAGATGCCGCGTTCAATTATAGAACGCCCTACTGTTCCCGCCGACGTATCGATAGTCTTAAACTATTAGGAAAAAATCAATGACGATAAATTTATAATAGTTCTTCTGGACTATTATAAGTTGGTCAGATTATTTCGACATTGGTGCATACTGACTGTAACTGGATTTTCTATATCCACCTATTTCGTCTCACGCTGTATTGGACATATAGCAAAGTTACGTTTTATAACTTTAGTCTGTGTACTTTTAACCATTTTACATATAAATCACTTGTCAAAATTATGTCACTGCAAATATTATGATATACTTCAAATTGTGCACGTAAGGTGTACAATTGGTTGCATATCTGATATTTGCAAGGCGTTTTTCAAATATTGCTTATAAACAACCCCTAATCAGACTTCTTAGCTTTATTATTATTGCTATATTATCGTGAAATGTCCGTCCGGTCCAAAGGATGGCGTTAAATTGTTTTAAGCAGGTATGTCAACTAATTTTCTAATTCTTTTCCATGTTATTTTCAAAAGTTTACTATCGCAGGTTATGGAGGGCGTATCCTTCCGGCACTGCATCTATTACATAAAATGGGCTTAACTTCTTTGGCAGGGTAGGGGCTCTAAATGATGATCCGCCCATACCGACCGTACACATATTGGTGAACTTGCCCCCCCGGGGGGGGGCAAGCTTTCTGATAGTTCCCCTTTCTGACCCAAGAGGACTAGCGTTCGAGCCTTCGAAGAGGAATTTTTTTTAAATATTTTTTTTTGTAAAAAAGCATTTATTTCCATATCCCATTTCTTACGAGGTACTTTTTTAATATAAAAAAAATTCTTTTTAAGTAACCAATAGCTTTAAAACACATTATCTAAAAAAAAGTAGTATTTGGCGCTAAAATAAAATACGTAATGTTTGTTTGGAATGCGTCTTGAAAACATTTGCCACAAGAATTTATTTCTGTTCCCTTTTCTGAAATAAATATAACGTAATAACTTTGACACTTATTAAGGAAAAAATATTATAATATTAACATTTTTTCTTATAGAAAAAATAAAAGTTTCATAATTTTTTCAATAAGTAAGTATGTATTTAGAAATATAGAATAATTGATAGTTTTGTTAATAGTACTATATAGTCTAGTGGGTAAAACACATGCATCTGACCCAAGAGGACTAGCGTTCGAGCCTTCGAAGAGGAATTTTTTTTAAATATTTTTTTTTGTAAAAAAGCATTTATTTCCATATCCCATTTCTTACGAGGTACTTTTTTAATATAAAAAAAATTCTTTTTAAGTAACCAATAGCTTTAAAACACATTATCTAAAAAAAAGTAGTATTTGGCGCTAAAATAAAATACGTAATGTTTGTTTGGAATGCGTCTTGAAAACATTTGCCACAAGAATTTATTTCTGTTCCCTTTTCTGAAATAAATATAACGTAATAACTTTCACACTTATTAAGGAAAAAATATTATAATATTAACATTTTTTCTTATAGAAAAAATAAAAGTTTCATAATTTTTTCAATAAGTAAGTATGTATTTAGAAATATAGAATAATTGATACTTTTGTTAATAGTACTATATAGTCTAGTGGGTAAAACACATGCATCTTACCCAAGAGGACTAGCGTTCGAGCCTTCGAAGAGGAATTTTTTTTAAATATTTTTTTTTGTAAAAAAGCATTTATTTCCATATCCCATTTCTTACGAGGTACTTTTTTAATATAAAAAAAATTCTTTTTAAGTAACCAATAGCTTTAAAACACATTATCTAAAAAAAAGTAGTATTTGGCGCTAAAATAAAATACGTAATTTTTTTTGATTAATTATTATTATTAATTTTAATTTTGATGTAGTAATAATACAATTTAACAATTGAACATTATAATAAAAATAAAATAAATACTATAATAATAGTATTTATTAACTAAGAAAATTTTGGCGCCAACATGATTACACATATTTCACAAACATATTTTTACAAACATAATATGATAAATTAAATACTATAAATAACTTACCTGGAATATTTTGATTAATACTTGATAGTATTTTGTAAGCTCTGGAAGCAGGATTCATATTTAACTGTTATACACTTAATATATTTAAAAAACACTTCTGTACTGTTCAACTGTGTATCAAATAATGATAATAAAAACTCGTTCTGAGAACTACTGTTCAGAGATCTTCTGTTCTAGATAAGACTCATCGTCATACACATACACTCATACACACATACACTCATACACTCATACATCAACAGCCGTGCATCTGTGAATATGCGAGGATGCCGATACCATGGACGCGATATTATTCAAATTATACATAACTACAAAGGCGCTGTATATTGATCAAGCGGAATTTGTCTGAACTAAGAATGAATATTATCCATTCATCCAAATCAATTATCAGCTCCGCTGTTTTTTTACATTTACTGGTATATCTACTTCATTTCAAATATTTTCCGACTTAAACAGATAGTTGCAAATAGCCAACTAAATACACTATCAGATAGGTATAGAGAGAATTTGGTAAAATATGTTTAAGAGTAGTAAACTTATGAAGTAAATTGGTTTACATTACTGCGTCCGATATTCGGACCCCATAATTCAGCGGTCGCAACAATTGATGAAAATGGTCAATTGATGGACGCTACAATGATAGAATGATGTATATATATATATATATATATATCGTCATATAGTCATATATGACGCGTACTCGCGGTCTTATGAAAATAAAGTCAAATCTGTAACATTGTCTTTTTTGAGATAAAACATTAATAAGTGCGATAGACAAAAAAAATGATAATAATTAAGTTAGTGTTAGTGCTAAAACATCAACTGGTTAAGAAATACAAGAAATCTGTAGACCTATATAAAAAAGACCTCATATAAACACTACAAATATACGGAAAACAAAATGTTGCTGCTCACTATCAAGTAAGTCAAATAACATTAACTATAAATAATATTAATACATAACAATTAGTTTATATAAAAGCGAGTTTCAAATAATAAAGAGAGTGTATTAATTGTTATAAGTTAACAATATATGTGGTTTTCTTGAAAATTGTGACTGATCGTTCATGAACAATCACACTATACCAAGATAACGCAAAAAATAACATAACTTGTCGCATATTATAATACTATATAGAATTTATAGAAATTCAGGGTGCCTTTAATAACGTCTGGTGGCCAAGTGTTTTTTGAAGAATTAGGCCGGCACAAAAGCTCTAGGAACGTCTACTGCACTATGGAAAACTATATTCATTGTTAAACATTAATTTTACAAACCGATTACAATTCCATAAAAAGAGGAAACTATCTAATGGTTGTCCTCTGCTCTGGAACATGGTATTCGACGAGGACTGTGTTTCTCACTCGAAAGGTTGTGTAAACGTATGTTTTTCCGAATGATAAAGTGATCCTTGTCGGTGCAAATAGTAGAAAACAAATAAAAAGCTGTTCCTTAGCTTCTATAGATAAAATGTGTAGTTTCTTAAAGCTACACAAAATGGCTATATCTTCAAGTAAAACAAAGATGATGATCCTTGCCTTTGGCAAGACAGATGGGACTTAACAGAAAAAGAAAGAACTACATATTGGTTAACAAAGACGTTAATTTTGATTTGCAACACAAGTGGTACCTATCCACTGTGTGTGTGTTCGATCGGCTCCTGCTACTTTAGTTGAAAATAGTGATTAAAAATGAGAAATTAATTACGGAAAAAAATTAAATATATTATATAAATACTTCTTCTAACGAAATGTATTTGAGTTTATTTTAATATTGTGCTAATTTACTCTAAAATTAGTGTTTTTAAAAATGTTTTACAGTTAGAAACCAGTGTTGAAAAATATAACTAAATATATATATGAGGCGTACACGCGGTCTTATGAAAATAACCTCAAAACTGTAACTTTGTCGTTTTTGAGATAAAACAATAATAAGTGCGATAGACAAAGAAATTGATAATAATTAGGTTAGTGTGAGTGCTAAAACATCAACTGGTTAAGAAATTCAATAAAACTGTAGACCTATATAAGGATGACCTCATATAAACACTACAAATATACGGAAAACAAAAGGTTGCTGTTCACTATTTAGTAAGTCAAACAACATTAACTATAAATAATATTAATACATAACAATTAGTTTATACTCGTATAAAAGCGAGTTTCAAATAATAAAGAGAGTGTATTAGTTGTTATTAGTAAACAATATATATGGTTTTCTTGAAAATTGTGACTGATTGTTCATTAACAATCACATTATACCAAGATAACGAGAAAAAAAAAAAAAAATTGTCGCATATTATAATACTATATAGAATTTATAAAAATTTCAGGGTGCCTTTAATAATGTCTGGTGGCTAAGTGCCCTTCGAAGAATTGTGCCGCCAAAAATCTCTAGGAACGTCTACTGCACTATGGATAACTATATTCATTGTTAAACATTAATTTTACAAACCGATTACCGTTCCATGAAAAGAGGCAACTATCTAATGGTTGTCCCCAACTCTGGAACATGGTATTTGACGAGGACTGTGTTTATTACTCGAAAGATTGTGTAAACGTATGTTTTTCCGAATGATAAAGTGATCCTTGTCGGTGCAAATAGTAAAAAACAAATAGAAAGCCGTTCTTTAGCTTCTATAGATAAAATGTGTAGTTTCTTGAAGCTACACAAAATGGCTATATCTTCAAGTTAAACAAAGATGATGATCCCTGCCTTTGGCAAGACAGATGGGACTTAACAGAAAAAGAAGAACTACATATTTGTTAACAAAGACGTAAATTTTGATTTGCAACACAAGTGGTACCTATCTACTGTGTGTGTGTTCGATCAACTTTTGCTACTTTAGGTGAAAATAGTGATTAAAAGTGAGAAATTAATTATGGAAAAAAATTAAATATATTATATAAATACTTCTTCTAACGAAATGTATTTAAGTTTATTTTAATATTGTGCTAATTTACTCTAAAATAAGTGTTTTTAAAAATGTTTTACAGTTAGAAACCATTGTTGAAAAATATAATTAAATATATATATGAGGCGTACACGCGGTCTTATGAAAATAACCTCAAAACTGTAACTTTGTCGTTTTTGAGATAAAACAATAATAAGTGCGATAGACAAAGAAATTGATAATAATTAGGTTAGTGTGAGTGCTAAAACATCAACTGGTTAAGAAATTCAAGAAATCTGTAGACCTATATAAGGATGACCTCATATAAACACTACAAATATACGAAAATCAAAAGGTTGCTGTTCACTATCAAGTAAGTCAAACAACATTAACTATAAATAATATTAATACATAACAATTAGTTTATACTCGTATAAAAGCGAGTTTCAAATAATAAAGAGAGTGTATTAATTGTTATAAGTAAACAATATTTATGGTTTTTTTGAAAATTGTGACTGATTGTTTATGAGCAATCACACTATACCAAGATAACGCAAAAAAAAAACATAACTTGTCGCATATTATAATACTATATAGAATTTATAGAAATTCCAGGGTGCCTTTAATAATGTCTGGTGGCTAAGTGCCCTTCGAAGAATTAGGCCGGCAAAAATCTCTAGGAACGTCTACTGCACTATGGAAAACTATATTCATTGTTAAACATTAATTTTACAAACCGATTACTGTTCTATAAAAAGAGGCAACTATCTAATGGTTGTCCTCAACTCTGGAACATGGTATTCGACGAGGACTGTGTTTCTCACTCGAAAGGTTGTGTAAACGTATGTTTTTCCGAATGATAAAGTGATCCTTGTCGGTGCAAATAGTAAAAAACAAATAGAAAGCCGTTCTTTAGCTTCTATAGATAAAATGTGTAGTTTCTTGAAGCTACACAAAATGGCTATATCTTCAAGTAAAACAAAGATGATGATCCCTGCCTTTGGCAAGACAGATGGGACTTAACAGAAAAAGAAGAACTACATATTGGTTAACAAAGACGTTAATTTTGATTTGCAACACAAGTGGTACCTATCTACTGTGTGTGTGTTCGATCGGCTCCTGCTACTTTAGGTTAAAATAGTGATTAAAAGTGAGAAATTAATTACGGAAAAAATTAAATATATTATATAAATACTTCTTCTAACGAAATGTATTTAAGTTTATTTTAATATTATGCTAATTTACTCTAAAATAAGTGTTTTTAAAAATGTTTTACAGTTAGAAACCAGTGTTGAAAAATATAACTAAATATATATATGAGGCGTACACGCGGTCTTATGAAAATAACCTCAAAACTGTAACTTTGTCGTTTTTGAGATAAAACAATAATAAGTGCGATAGACAAAGAAATTGATAATAATTAGGTTAGTGTGAGTGCTAAAACATAAACTGGTTTAGAAATTCAAGAAATCTGTAGACCTATATAAGGAAGACCTCATATAAACACTACAAATATACGGAAAACAAAAGGTTGCTGCTCACTATCAAGTAAGTCAAATAACATTAACTATAAATAATATTAATACATAACAATTAGTTTATACTCGTATAAAAGCGAGTTTGAAATAATAAAGAGAGTGTATTAATTGTTATAAGTAAACAAAATATATGGTTTTCTTAAAAATTGTGACTGATTGTTCATAAACAATCACACTATACCAAGATAACGAAAAAAAAACATAACTTGTCGCATATTATAATACTATATAGAATTTATAGAAATTCCAGGGTGCCTTTAATAATGTCTGGTGGCCAAAGTGCCCTTCGAAGAATTAGCCCGGCAAAAATCTCTAGGAACTTTTGCTGCACTATGGAGAACTATATTCATTGTTAAACATTAATTTTACAAACCGATTATCGTTTCATGAAAAGAGGCAACTATCTAATGGTTGTCCTTAACTCTGGAACATGGTATTCGACGAGGACTGTGTTTCTTACTCGAAAGGTTGTGTAAACGTATGTTTTGCCGAATGATAAAGTGATCCTTGTCGGTGCAAATTGTAGAGAACAACTAGAAAGTTGTTCTTTAGCTTCTATAGATAAAATGTGTAGTT
This sequence comes from Panorpa germanica, assembly GCA_963678705.1. Taxonomy (NCBI): domain Eukaryota; kingdom Metazoa; phylum Arthropoda; class Insecta; order Mecoptera; family Panorpidae; genus Panorpa; species Panorpa germanica. The sequence goes on from OY783210.1 coordinate 5,119,215, forward strand.
TCTTGAAGCTACACAAAATGGCTATATCTTCAAGTAAAACAAAGATGATGATCCTTGCCTTTGGCAAGATAGATGTTACTTAACAGAAAAAGGAAGAACTACATATTGGTTTACAAAGACGTTAATTTTGCTTTGCAACACAAGTGGTACTTATCTACTTTGTGTGTGTGATCGGCTTCTGCTACTTTAGGTAAAAAAAGAGAATAAAAGTGAGAAAATAATTACAGAAAAAAATTAAATATATTATATAAATACTTCTTCTAACGAAAAGTATTTAAGTTTATTTTAATATTGTGCTAATTTACTCTGAAGTAAGTGTTTTTAAAAAAGTTTGACAGTTGGAAACCAGTGTTGAAAAATATAACTAAATATATATATGTATATATATATATATATATATATATATATATATATATATATATATATATATATATATATATATATGACGCGTTCTCGCGGTCTTATGAAAATAAAGTAAAAACTGTAACATTGTCTTTTTTCAGATAAAACATTAATAAGTGCGATAGACCAAGAAAATGATAATAATTAAGTTAGTGTTAGTGCTAAAACATCAACTGGTTAAGAAATACAAGAAATCTGTAGACCTTAATAAGAAAGACCTCATATAAACACTACAAATATACGGAAAACAAAATGTTGCTGCTCACTATCAAGTAAGTCAAATAACATTTACTATAAATAATATTAATACATAACATTTAGTTTTTATAAAAGCGAGTTTCAAATAATAAAGAGAGTGTATTAATTGTTATAAGTAAACAATATATGTGGTTTTCTTGAAAATTGTGACTGATCGTTCATGAACAATCACACTATACCAAGATAACGCAAAAAATAACATAACTTGTCGCATATTATAATACTATATAGAATTTATAGAAATTCAGGGTGCCTTTAATAATGTCTGGTGGCCAAGTGTTTTTCGAAGAATTAGGCCGGCACAAAATCTCTAGGAAAGTCTACTGCACTATGGAGAACTATATTTATTGGTAAACATTAATTTTACAAACCGATTACCGTTCTATGAAAAGAGGAAACTATCTAATGGTTGTCCTCTGCTCTGGAACATGGTATTTGACGAGGACTGTGTTTCTCACTCGAAAGGTTGTGTAAACGTATGTTTTGCCGAATGATAAAGTGATCCTTGTCGGTGCAAATAGTAGAGAACAACTAGAAAGCCGTTCTTTAGCTTCTATAGATAAAATGTGTAGTTTCTTGAAGCTACACAAAATAGCTATATCTTCAAGAAAAACAAAGATGATGATCCTTGCCTTTGGCAAGACAGATGTTACTTAACAGAAAAAGGAAGAACTACATATTGGTTTACAAAGACGTTAATTTTGCTTTGCAACACATATGGTACTTATCTACTGTGTGTGTGTGATCGGCTTCTGCTACTTTAGGTGAAAAAAGTGATTAAAAGTGAGAAATTATATACGGAAAAAAATTAAATATATTATATAAATACTTCTTCTAACAAAAAGTATTTAAGTTTATTTTAATATTGTGCTAATTTACTCTGAAATAAGTGTTTTTAAAAAAGTTTGACAGTTGGAAACCAGTGTTGAAAAATATAACTATATATATATATATATATATATATATATATATATATATATATATATATATATATACATCATTCTATCATTGTTGCGTCCATCAATTGACCATTTTCATCAATTGTTGCGACCGCTGAATTATGGGGTCCGAATATCGGACGCAGTAATGTAAACGAATTTACTTCATAAGTTTACTACTCATAAACATATTTTACCAAATTCTCTCTATACCTATCTGATAGTGTATTTAGTTGGCTATTTGCAACTATCTGTTTAGGTCGGAAAATATTTGAAATGAAGTACATATACAAGTAAATGTAAAAAAACAGCGGATCTGATAATTGATTTGGATGAATGGATAATATACATTCTTAGTTCAGACAAATTCCGCTTGATCAATATACAGCGCCTTTGTAGTTATGTATAATTTGAATAATATCGCGTCCATTGTAGCGGCATCCTCGAATATTCACAGATGCACGGCTGTCGATGTATAAGTGTATGTGTATGACGATGAGCCATATCGAGAACAGTAGATCTCTGAACAGTATTTCTCAGAACGAGTTTTTATTATCATTATTTGATACACATTTGAACAGTACAGAAGTGTTTTTTAAATATATTAAGTGTATAACAGTTAAATATGAATCCTGCTTCCAGAGCTTACAAAATACTATCAAGTATTAATCAAAATATTCCAGGTAAGTTATTTATAGTTTTTAATTTATTATATTATGTTTGTAAAAATATTTTTGTAAAATATGTGTAATCATGTTGGCGCTAAAATTTTCTTAGTTAAACAATGTGTAATAAAAGTATTTATTTTATTTTTATTATAATGTTTAATAGTTTAATTGTATTATTACTACATCAAAATTAAAATTAATAATAATTATTAATCAAAAAAAATTACGTATTTTATTTTGGCGCCAAATACTACTTTTTTTTAGATAATGTGTTTTAAAGCTATTGGTTACTTAAAAAGAATTTTTTTTATATTAAAAAAGCACCTCGTAAGAAATGGGATATGGAAATAATTGCTTTTTTACAAAAAAAAATATTTAAAAAAAATTCCTCTTCGAAGGCTCGAACGTAAGTCCTCTTTTGGGTCATAGGCATGTGTTTTAGGCACAAGACTATATAGTACTGTTAACAAAACTATGAATTATTCTATATTTCTAAATACATAATTACTTATTGAAAAAATTATGAAACTTTTATTTTTTCTATAAGAAAAAATGTTAATATTATAATATTTTTTCCTTAAGGGGAGAGCCTGCTTTAGAGGCTTCAAAAAATCGATTTTTTCGACGATTTTTTGGGAAGGAAAAAAATAATCGATTAAAACGAAACTTTCAGGTTTTATTGTTATGTATTTCAACAGTCTTCTTAAATTTTTTTATTAAAATACATGTTATATTATGCCTGGTACAAGCATTTCACCGAGGCGCCTCAAGTGTGCATGTGTCGTGCGGCGGGAAAGATGCAGGTCGCAATTTTCATTTGAAACAAAAATACCCAAGAATTTTTTCATTTTCAATAGTATAGCTTCTAGTTAAACCAAGAAAATTTTTTCAAAAAGTGAAAAATTCAACAATTTTTCGCAAATTAAAAAAAAATTAATTGTTTTGGAAAAAAAAATTTACTTTAGATTGTTTAAAAAGTGAGTCAATCATAACTTTTTTAAGGTTTTTTAGGTTCATCTAGAAGAGAATTTAATCCCGATTACAATCAATTTTGTCTCGTTTGGATAGAACGTTTCGTTTTATTCCTATCTTTCCCGCCAATTAGGAAAAATCGTAAAAATGAAAAACCGAGAAATCGCGCGTCAAAGTTTTCGTATATAAAAAATCGTATACCGATTCGCTCGTATACCTGCTCGACGCTTGCTCACTATTTCTTCTGTAACTCCGAAAATAATTTGAATTTGCTTTTGAAAATTTAGGGACACATTCTTGGATAATTTGGGGAGACATTTATGCAAAAAAAAAAAAATCGATTTTTTGAAGCCTCTAAAGCAGGCTCCCCCTTAATAAGTGAGCAAGTTATTACGTTATATTTATTTCAGAAAAGGGAACAGAAATAAATTCTTGTGGCAAATGTTTTCAAGACGCATTCCAAACAAACATTCCAAAGGAAAATAAGCAAACGGCTCTAGTAACTATTAATACAGTTAATAGTTACAATTGTAATATTGTAAAGGCTTCCCAAAATTTGCCAAATATTAACGGACAAGAATTAAAGCAAAACGAACTACTAAGAGATGTGAGTAATATTAAATATGACAGACCTCTTTAATTTGGTAATCTTAATAATACATAACTTTCTATTATAATATATAATAATAATAATACATTCCTTTTATGAGATATTTTTCTTTAATACAATTCATACATTTTTAACAATGGAAAATTTTTAGGAAAATGATTGTTTAACATCCTCTGAGGAAGAGCCATTTCCAGCTTCTGATGAAGACTCACTTTACGTACCGAGTGATGAAGAGATAGAACAGGAAGCAGATAATATTGTAAATGCTTCATATATATTATTTTTTTAAACTTGTTGAGCAGTTTGATTTATATGCCTTTTTAAAAAACATGAGATTTTTACTAAACACTAATAAAATTATATCCGTAATATTTTTAGGATACTTATGTAGCAAATTATGAAGAGGATATACAAAAACCAGTAAGTCCTGAGAGTCCTTCACATATATCCCCAATATACGATGCAAGTGATAATCAACCTGAAATCTGGATAATATTCTAACTACTAAAACAGGAGCCTCTCAGAAGAAAAACACTTATAAAAGAAAGCCAGACTTTTGTTATTTTTGTGAAGAAGAAGTACAAAACTTTGCACGACATATACGAAGAAATCATCCACTTGAAATTAATGTTGTGGAAATATTTTTAAAACCAATAAATAGCAAAGAGAGAAAAGATTTGATTACTATATTGAGAAGAAAAGGAAATTATTTGAAAAATAATAATATAGGGATTAAACCTGTTAGAGAGTCATTATTGCCGGGGCAGTCTCTTATACCCTGTGAAAATTGGATTTTTTTCAAGTAAGTTGCTTTATCGTCACAGAAAAAAGTGTGGGAAAAATTTAAGTAAAGAAAATTCATGTAAACTGTATGGATTTATAAAAGTCGATCAAAGATTGAGAGAAGAGGTTTTCCCTACAATGAGAAATGATAAAATATCGTTAGTTGTCAAAAAGGATATCCTAATATATGCTTTTGGAGCACGATATTTGAAAATTCACAGAGAAAAACATTTTATTAATGTATATTCACGTAAAATGAGAGAACTTGGACGGCTATTCATTGAAATTAAAAAACTTGATCCCACGGTACTAAACTTATTCCATGTCTTACAACCAAAAAAGTTTGATCTCTTAGTTCAGGCTTGTAAAGCAGTAGGTAACTATGATGCCGAAAAGGATACTTTTGGCTCTCCTACATTTGCTATGAATATTGCAACATCTTTAAAGCAGTCCTGCGATATTGGTATTACATATGTTTTAAAAAAAAAAATTAATTACGGGACTATTTCGTCAGCTGAGGCCGAAGCCGATTTAAAAACAATGAGTCATTTGCTCACAGCTAACTGGAGATTTGAAACTTCAGCTCAAGCAGCAAGTAATCTTGATCTAAACAAATGAAATAAAGTTACGATAGTGCCATTAGCTAGTGATTTAAAACTGTTTAGACAATATTTATTAAAAATAGCAGATAATTCCCTTGCCATATTAACAAAAGATGAAAATAATGTTCAAGCATATTGTACTTTGTTAGAGTCTATTTATTGCCGGGTTATTTTACTGAATCGGAAGCGACCTGGTGAACTTCAGAGAATGCAGCTGCATACATTCCTGTCATCAAATAATGAGAAAAAAAGTTACGAGGAATTTAATGACACGATTTCCTGCACAGAAAAGATTCTACTACAAAAATTAAAGAGAGTAGTAATAAGAGGCAAAAGAGGTAGAGGTGTTCCCGTATTATTCAGTGAAGATATCCAGGAGCATATAAACTTATTGCTGAAACTAAGGTCTAATTTTATATCAGAAAATAACAGTTATTTATTTGGTAATCCTAATACAAATACTCCCATAACTGGGTACAAAGTGCTACAAAGGCATGCTGTTGCATGTGGAGCTAAAGATCCGTTTGCCATTACCGCTACTCGTCTGAGAAAACATTTAGCGACACTAAGCCAAGTTTTCAACATGACGGAAAACGAATTAGAACAACTGGCAACTTTTATGGGTCATACACCGGGTGTCCATAAAAACTCATACCGTCTACCTGATGATATTTATCAAACGGCAAAAATATCAAAAATACTTTTTTTAATGGAAAATGGAGATACTGGTAAATATAAAGGAAAAATGTTACATGATATTAATATTGACATGGAAAAAAATTTGTTGGAAGAAGAATATGTTAAAGATGACGAAGCCGAGACAATCGATAATGAAGATAGTTATCCATTAGATAAAGATACCAGTGCTACATCTCTAGATACAGATACAATTACTATCAAACCTATCGATGTAAGTAAGAATAAAATACAAAAAAAAAAACACCTTGTTCCTTGGACAAGTAAACAAAAACAAACAGTTAAATTATTTTTTAAAAACCATATACAACAAATGAAACTCCCTAAAAGGGGAGAATGTGAAGAGCTAATTAGGCGTTATCCAGACATATTTAAAAATAAAAATTGGCTTAAAATTAATGTTTTTATCCAAAATGAATATAAAAAGAAAATTATTTAACTATGAATTGAAACGTTAAACAACAGTCTTCAGACTTTTGTGTTTATATTTTAACTATAATATTAATTACTTATATTTTAAATTTTTATTACTTTTTATGAAAATTTATCCTATTGTTAATTGCACTATTTTTTTTTTTCATATACCTATATTTCATGTATTTGTTCAAATAAATTTTAAAAGACATTTTTATAAAACTGTATTTTCTATATTTTCTATATTATATATTTTATTCTAATAAAGCAAATCGTATTCAACGAATGAACACCAAAAACCTGGCAACGTTGCACGGATGCAGTATTGTTAATACGGACGTAAAAATGTATGGTGGATATAAAAAAATATACAACTAGATGCAGCAATATTATGAACATGAAAGGAGCTGGTAATGTGCGTGGCTGCCTGAGAAATTGAATATCTAAATATCAACGTAGAAACAAGCGAAATAGTGGAACGTGACGCTGGGACCATAGAGAGTAATACATATGCCCAAGTTTCAGTATATCTATAGTATTTCTGGTAGACGCAATAAAGGCGGTTTCGTACGCGGATGCGACAATGTTTCAAGATGTATATATATATATATATATATATATATATATATATATATATATATATATATAGTAATATTTTTCAGCACTGGTTTCCAACTGTCAAACTTTTTTAAAAACACTTATTTTAGAGTAATTTAGCACAATATTAAAATAAACTTAAATACTTTTCGTTAGAAGAAGTATTTATATAATATATTTAATTTTTTTCAGTAATTAATTTTTCACTTTTAATCACTTTTTTCACCTAAAGTAGCAGAAGCCGATCACACACATACAGTAGATAGGTACCACTTGTGTTGCAAATCAAAACCAATGTCTTTGTTAACCAATATGTAGTTCTTTCTTTTTCTGCTAAGTCCCATCTGTCTTGCCAAAGGCAAGGATCATCATCTTTGTTTTACTTGAAGATATAGCCATTTTGTGTAGCTTCAAGAAACTACTTATTTTATCTATAGAAGCTAAAGAACGGCTTTTTAGTTGTTCTCTACTATTTGCACCGACAAGGATCACTTTATCATTCGGCAAAACATACGTTTACACAACCTTTCGAGTGAGAAACACAGTCCTTGTCGAATACCATGTTCCAGAGCTAAGGACAACCATTAGATAGTTTCCTCTTTTCATGGAACGGTAATCGGTTTGTAAAATTAATGTTAAACAATGAATATAGTTCTTTATAGTGCAGTAGACGTTTTTAGAGATTTTTGCCGGCCTTATTCTTTGAAGGGCACTTGGCCACCAGACATTATTAAAGGCACCCTGAATTTCTATAAATTCTATATAGTATTATAATATGCGACAAGTTATGTTATTTTTTGCGTTATCTTGGTATAGTGTGATTGTTCCTGAACGATCAGTCACAATTTTCAAGAAAACCACATATATTGTTTACTTATAACAATTAATACACTCTCTTTATTATTTGAAACTCGCTTTTATAAAAACTAATTGTTATGTATTAATATTATTTATAGTAAATGTTATTTGACTTACTTGATAGTGAGCAGCAACCTTTTGTTTTCCGTATATTTGTTGTGTTTATATGAGGTCTTCCTTATAAAGGTCTACAGATTTCTTTAATTTCTTAACCAGTTGATGTTTTAGCACTAACACTAACTTAATTATTATCATTTTCTTTGTCTATCGCACTTATTAATGTTTTATCTCAAAAACGACAATGTTACAGTTTTGAGTTTATTTTCATAAGACCGCGTGTACGCGTCATATATATATATATATATATATATATATATATATATATATATATTTAGTAATATTTTTCAACACTGGTTTCCAACTGTCAAACTTTTTTAAAAACACTTATTTTAGAGTAAATTAGCACAATATTAATATAAATTTAAATACTTTTGGTTAGAATAAGTATTTATACAATATAATTAATTTTTTTCAGTAATTAATTTCTCACTTTTAATCACTTTTTTCACCTAAAGAAGCAGAAGCCGATCACACACACACAGAAGATAGGTACCACTTGTGTTGCAAATCAAAACTAACGTCTTTGTTTACCAATATGTAGTTCTTTCTTTTTCTGTTAAGTCCCATCTGTCTTGCTAAAGGCAAGGATCATCATCTTTGTTTTACTTGAAGATATAGCCATTTTGTGTAGCTTCAAGAAACTACACATTTTATCTATAGAAGCTAAAGAACAACTTTCTAGTTGTTCTCTACTATTTGCACCGACAAGGATCACTATCATTCGGCAAAACATACGTTTACACAACCTTTCGAGTGAGTAACACAGTCCTCGTCGAATACTATGTTCCAGAGCTAAAGACAACCATTAGATAGTTTCCTCTTTTTAAGGAATGGTATTCGGTTTGTAAAATTAATGTTTACCAATAAATATAGTTCTTCATAGTGCAGTAGACGTTCCTAGAGATTTTTGCCGGCCTAATTCTTCGAAGGGCACCTGGCCGCCAGACATTTTTAAGGCACCCTGAATTTCTATAAATTCTATATAGTATTATAATATGCGACAAGTTATGTTATTTTTTGCGTTATCTTGGTATAGTGTGATTGTTTATGAACGATCAGTCACCATTTTCAAGAAAACAACATATATTGTTTACTTATAACAATTAATACACTCTCTTTATTATTTGAAACTCGCTTTTATATAAACTAATTGTTATGTAATAATATTATTTATAGTTAATGTTATTTGACTTACTTGATACTGAACAGCTATCTTTTGTTTTTCGTATATTTGTTGTGTTTATATGAGGTCTTCCTTATATTCTTGAATTTTCTTGAATTTCTTAACCAGTTGATGTTTTAGCACTAACGCTAACTTAATTATTATCATTTTCTTTGTCTATCGCACTTATTAATGTTTTATCTCAAAAACGACAATGTTACAGTTTTGAGTTTATTTTCATCAGACCGCGTCTACGCGTCATATATATATATATATATATATATATATATATATATATATATATATATATATATATATATAAGTAGTATATAATACCAGAGTCCTGACTTAAACTCAGATTTGATAGATTTGACATCTAAAAATTTATCAAATTAGTATATCATAGAGAGGTTTTGAACTCAAACTCAGTTTTGATAGATTTGACATCTGAAAATTTCTGAAAACATCTCAAATATTTTTTAAAAAATTGCAATATTTCTAACACAAATCCAAAATTGATATAAATTGCAATAATTGATAATATATATCAAAATATTGATACATATTTAGACCTCTAAGGATTTATTAATAAGTGGGGTCTTTAAGACACCTCAATATTTTTTATGTTCATAAAATACTGACTAATTTTTTTCCTATTAAATGGAAAATAAAAAATGCTCAACATGTAAACAAACCTTATCTCTGGATAATTTTTATTCAAATAAAAGTAAAAAAGATAATTTAAGTAATATTTGTAAAAATTGTGATTTAAATTATAAAAAACAAACTATTACTTGTGAATGTGGCAAAATAATTTCAAAATTTTTTTATAAAAAACATTTAAAAACGAATTATCATCGATTAACACTTAATAAAGCTAGAAAATGTTCTTCTTGTCAAATTGAAAAACCATATGAAGAATTTCATAAAAATCAAAGTGATGCATTGGGATATTCTTATACCTGTAAAGAATGTGTTAAAAATTTATTAAAAAAGAGCAAAAGTATCTAATTTACTAACTTGTTGCTTTATCAATTATTTTCAAGTATTACAACTCAGAAACACACATATTTATTAGAATTTGTTTATTGAGTATAAGCCAGCACGACATTTACATCTTTTTACAGACGTCGAGTCTTTAATTCGGTTTTTAATTTTGAATAGAATTTTTTTGAATTTAATACAACAAGATACTTTTGAGATTTAATACGACCAGTCTTTACCTATGATACTGACTTTGATCTGCACTAATATAAGATGTGCACCTCTTATAAAACGCAAACTCAAAACCATAATATTATAGTTATTTCAACATATGAAAAATTAAAACTTGTATATATAGTCCATAATTACAATGTACAATATTACTGAGAGCTAAGACGTAAATCATCCCATACAAATGAGATTTCGTTAATTAGTGTCACCATCTATTATTAATTATTATATGCAGAACTGTGAAAGAGAAATAAAAAAAAAGATTTGTCACATGTGGGATTCGAACGCATGCTCAACATATTAATTAAGTTCAGAACTACTTTGAAGTACGAGTTTCTTTAATAAAATTTTTAACTGTTCTAAAATTGTCATATTTGGACAGGGTATATCAAACATTGATAAGTCTTTTTTACCTGATCTAATTAATGAATTTGAAAACTCACTATACTCATAAAAATTATTATTATAAAAAAAATATAATAGTCCATTTATATATCTAAACACATTAGAAACGTTCAACGGTATCCCCGGAAATAAGTCTGATAAGAGACCATGACGTTTTGGAGATAACGTACACTCATTTAGTTCTATATAAAGGTTATCATAAAAAACATATGTTTTACCAGTATATGAGTTAAAAATACTTGTAATCATTTTATTTTGCGGAATGCCTAATCTTTCAAAACTAGGATAACTCATTATGTAAAATAACTCATCAACAATTATTAATATTTCACCTGAAGGTCTTTGATATATATGAGATATTTTTTCTATATCTTTAGGTAAAAATTTTAAATAATCTGTTATCAGTTCCGGTTCCTGATATATTTTACCACCAATTTTTATTCTCCACACATACTTGTTATAGAAAATATAGAGATTATGATTCACAATTCAAAACGTATCTATATTTTTAAATACATTAGAAAGAATAGGTTTATTAATTGGATTATTCTCCTTTGGAACATTTGCAATGGTTGTTGGAATACTAGTTGGAATAGTAGTTGGAATTATTGGAGTTGTTGGAGGACCATATAACCTCTGAACTGCATAAATATTATCTTGACTGAGATTATTCTTTCTTCTATAATAAGGAAACAATATTGCTTCTTCATGTGCAGAATGTTCAATACCTAACGTATGTCCAATTTCATGTATTAATACAGAATACAAACTAGTTCTTTCAGTATCTCCTTCGGAGCGCTCTGAAAGAGTATCATTATGATACAAATCCCAATCTTCAGACCTATCTAAATGAATTTCTAAACAACTATTATTTGTATTAGGATACGTTGCATGTACTAATACTGTTCCTTCGCCATCAAAATCCCAATTACAAAAACCTTTTGTACATCGAGCATTATTTTTATGTTTATGTATATCGCTTGCAAACGAAATTAATATATCAGGCTTATAAATATTATTATAAAAAGTAAGACCACTTACTATCGACCAAACATTAAAAGCTTTTTGAGTAATTTCTTTGTGTATTGATTGAGCTAAAGCAAAATGCCAATACAAAGTTTTTCTATCCCATATCGTTGTATGAATTCTATATTGTAAAGGATTATCTTCATTTCCATATCTTTGTGTTTTAATTAACTTTAATGCTCCATCAATAGGTAAATTATAATATTCTTGAAAAAGTATTAAAGAGCCTTCAGAGTCTTTAGTACTCTCCGGAGAGCTACTATTAGTAGTTGAGAAACCAAAATGATTTAAATATTTTTCAATGTTCTTATCAGAGTCTTCGTTTGTTGAAAATATTGGTAAAAGAAATAAAAAGTAAAAAATATATATCATTTATATATTAAATAGTCTCCTCAAATTTATTTAAAACCATATCAAATTTATTTTTAATATGAGATAACAACATAATATAACAACATGTATCATTTTCAACTTTCTTATCAAGATCAACATGTAAAAATATTGTTTTATTTGAAATTTCTGTATCTGTTGGTTGACAAGTTAAATCGACTAAATAAACAGGTCCAAGTTCTTTATAATTTTTATATCATAAAACATATTTTTATCTGTTATAGAAAATATTTTTTTATAAGACTGATTTGTCATATATGCAATATTATATTTATCTTTATCAAAATCTAAATTTTGACTTTCTTCTGGATATCTATTTCCATTAATAGTGAAATAATAATTTTTAACATATTTATGATTAAACTCACTCATATCTTTCAATTGATTATTAGATTTATTTACTTGAAAAGCGAATATTCCAAATAACGGTTGATTATGGCTTCTGTAATCTGTAGTAATATCAATTTTTAATGATTTTCCAGACATACTCTCATTCAATATTTTAATACATTGCCATCTATAATAATTTAAAATATAATTTCCTTCTTCACTTAGAGTTTTTAATTCATCAAGTAACATTGTACAACCAATAGTATCATATTCAAGCATTGGAGTATATAAATAAATATCAGTAATTATAATTTTACCCTCAGCAACATCATTCGCTCTATAAATTGCATCATTATCATGATTCATTGTAAATATAAATTCATCAGCACTACTCCAAATTATATTATCAGTATCTCATATTCCTAATCCTAAATCAGATAAAGGTACTAATGCTGTAAAAATACCACCATGTTCAAAATTTGAAATAAATCTAGTATTTAAATTATTTGTATCAGTTTTTGTTTTTGTAATTACTCCCTTCATTGTACTTGCAACTCCAACATTTTCAATTAGATCAATTTTGTAATTATGTTTTTTATATTCAATGGTTTTAAATTTATGTGCTACAAAATTATTTATTAATTTAACTACAGTTTCATTCTATAATTTTTTTCATCTGTTTGTTTATATTCTCCCTCAATATAAATATGAATATTTTTTAAATTTAGAAAACAGTTATTATTATAATCAAGTTTAAAAGATATTGCTGCATTTTCTTTATTTATATCTCGTCTATCAAATTTTGGATAAAATTTCTTGTATTCATTACGAATTAAATATTTGTTATATTTATCAAAAACTTCGGCCATTTATTAGAATAAAAAAGATTCTCCTTCGGAGAGCTCTGAAGGAGATTATGATTTGGAGAGCTCCGAAGGTTCTTTAAGTAAAATAAACAGACATGTCCACAAATTGGTGGATCATTATATTGTTGAATTCGTGTATCATTATAAAATATCTCCGAAGGTTGTGAGAAATATTTTATTAATTCATTAGGCGGTTTAGCGTTTCCATAAGAATTAAAATAATATATTTTATTATTTTTTTTATAATAAGCAGTCCAATAACTTCCAATCTGATATGAATTTTGTAAATTTATAATTCCACTTTCAATATTATTTGGTTTATCTGGTAATTCATCTCTCATAAACACACCTCTAAAATTTTTAATTTTTAATTTTTTAACTAAATTTTCAATATCTATGTTTGACAATGGCTGTATCTTTTTTTTTTAAACCACTTGCTTTTTTCTCCATTGCTAAATCATGTCTTTTTTGTTCTTCAATTTCTTTATCTTTAGCTGATTTATTTATAACTGAATTGGTAATTGCAGATGCTCCACCTATTAATGATCCTAAAGCTGCTAATCCAGCAAATACTAATGGAAGAAATCCACTGTCATGATTTTTTTTCAGAGCTCCAAAGGAGATTTTTATTCTACAACCTGTTTTCTCTTTTATTGCCTTCTTAATTCTATTTGATAATCTTTTTGTTAATAATATTTTATTTTTACCACCACTAATTAATTGATCATATTTTAAATAAATTAAAATATCTTTTTTATCCTTATAGGCTTTATTAATATTACTAATTTGATGTTTTGTTAAATTTGTATAGAATGTTTCCATTTAATACTAAAATAAAGTATCTCTCCTTTTTATGCTAATCCAAAACCAATTTTATGTTTTAATTTCATTCCTGTTGTAACAAGCCATGCATTTGTTTTCTCACCAATACTACTATCAGAACTCTTAACTCTATTCCAAGCTTTCTGTTCTAAAACTTTATCAGCTTCATGTCTCTTTTCTAAGTCTTTATTTTCACTTTAAGCAATATCATGTTCTTTACAAGCTTCGTCTAAACCATTAATTCCTTTATCATCTCTTGCTAATCTATCATGTAATTTAGTACCAGGACCACAATAATTATATCCAGGAAGATGCATTTCAAATGGTAGGGTATTTATAATTGTATTTAGTATACCTGATCCTCTTATAATTTTCATTGGTAATAATGTTGCAATTTTAATTAAATATTCACACCCTTTTGGAGTATCTAATATTTTTTCAATTTCATTATTAAAAAATTTTAACACTCCTAATTTTTCATTATAAAAATTATTTTTTCCTGCATTTTCTTGTGCATTAATATATTGTAAACGATTTATTAATTGATTCAAATTTGAAATATATTGAACTTCTATTTTATTATCATTGTATTCTTTCCATTGAAAGCGCTCCGAAGGGGATTCTTTTTATTGAGAGACACCAGAACCTTCTTTCTCTTCTCTAAAATTACTATCATAATATAAATCTTGTTTCATACCTGTTTTAATATAATCATGTATATATTTTATCATTGTAGTCTATTTAATTGTTTGTGATGAAAGAGGTTTATTAATTTTGTTGTTTAAAGCCTTAGAATTTATTATAATATCTCTGTAGTCTATATAGTCATCTTTTGTAAATAATTGTGGATCAGGTTTACCACCATAAGTTAATAAATACCATAATCCAACAGTTCCATTATAGGTTTTTTTACCATCAATAGTAATTCCATCATCTTTATCAAGTTCCATTTTACTATTACCTATTCTTATTTCGTTATTAACAAATTTTGGTCCAAATATTTTATCAAACTTGTAATCTTTATCCATACTAAGTTGCAAATATGTTGATGCGTTTGTTCCCTATATTTTTATTTTTGAAAAATCAAACTTTCTTGGAGTAACAGGTTCTGTTAATTCTTTTTTACTCGGTGTAACAGGTTCTGATATAGTAAAATATGGTTGTAATTGTTTAGTTTCTCCTTCAGAACTTTTAATAAAATCTTCATCTATTTTTCCAAGCGCTGATAATAACGGGGCATATTCTTTTTCTTTATTAGTTTTATATTTTAAATTTTGTAATTCAATTTTTTTATATTTCTCATATAATTTATTTCTAATCTCATCTGCTTTTTCTGCTTCTAATAATTTATCTGATTCTGTTTTACAGCGCACTGAAGGTGATTTTGTTTTGTAACGCTCCGAAGTCTCCAATGTTTTCTTTTTTTTCTCAGAGATTTGTATAGATCCTTTTTTATATGTTTTAATTAATTTATCTCGCATTTTATCTATTTTTTTAGCTTCGGAAACGGTTAAGATGTCTCCTTCCATTTATTAATAAAATAATGCATTGTTCCTTTTCAAAGAGCGTCAACACTCTTAATATATTCATCAACGTCTTTAAACATATAACGTTCATTAATGTAATCTTTTTCACGATTGATACATAAGAAACATGAGAAAGAAAAAAATAGATGAGGACATAATGGAATGTATTGAAGAAATTTACGAAGAAACAAGAATGAGAATAAGAGTTGGGGGTGAAGAATCAGAAGAATTCTGGACAGACAAGGGGTTGAGGCAAGGTTGTCCTCTGAGCCCCATTTTATTTGCGATATATACAGCAGACTTGGAGGGGGTAATGGAAAGAGGACAAGATGGGGGGGTGCTAATAGGAAGGCACTACAAGATATGGACTTTAGCATACGCTGACGATATAGTCCTGTTGGCAAAAAGGGAAGGAGAGCTGCAGGAGATGGCACACCGGCTAGGGAGGTATATAGACAGGAAAGGACTAGAGTTAAACGTGGAAATGACAAAAATTATGGTATTTAAAAAAGGGGGTGAAAAAAGGAGACATAAAAGGTGGAAATACAAGACAGAGGACATTGAGGAAGCTGAAGAATTTAAATATCTGGGCTACACTTTTAAAAAGAATAATAGAGAAGAGGCGCATATAAGGGAGGTGGCAAAGAAGGCAGAGCAAGCAATGCGACGGGTATGGGGACTAGGGGAAAAGGTATTTGGGGGGGACATACAAAAAAAATATGGATATATGAGAGACTGATAGCCAGTAAGATGTCGTATGGAGCAGAGGTTTGGGGGTGGAAGGAACAAGAAAAGTTGGAAAGAATACAGGTGAGATACATGAAATGGGTACTAAAGCTGGACAGGTGCACGCCAGGATACATGGTGATGGAGGAGCTAAAGAGGGATAAGATACGAATTAAAACAGGGAAAAGAGCGGTAAAATACGAGGAGAAATTGAACAGAGCGGAAAGCAAAATCCTAAAGAAAATTAAAAAGGATTACATAAAGAATGGGGGGGGAGGAGGTCCAAAAAAGAGAAAAGAATACTTTGAAAGGAATGGAATGGCGATCGAGGAGGCAGAGAGGAGAAGAGAAGGTGGCGCAAGTGTGGCAGAGGAGCTAAGGAGAAGGGATAAGGAGACACAGCAGCAGGAGAGAATGGGAAAAATAGAAAAAAGTAACTACAATAAAAGATATAAGAGGTTATGGGAAAATAATGTGCCTCAGTACCTTATAGAAAAATACATAAAACACATAAGAAGAACAGCAAGGTTTAGATTGGGAAATGAGGAAAAAGGAAACAGATACTGGGAAAAGAGTGAGGAAAGAAAGTGTAGAATGTGTGGAGCGGAGGACGAAACACTGGAGCACATTAAGTTTGAGTGTAAGGAAAAAGTAGCAAGCTAAAGGAATATTGGCCAGCTATTAAAGGGAGGCAGTAAAGGAAAGAGGTGGATGGCGAAAATAGTAAGAAGGAAAGGAAAAACAGGAGAATAAATAAGCTGGTGGAGAATAATAGAGAGGGTCAAAAGAAGAAGAAGCAGAAAGCACTTTTGGAAGTAGTAAAAGTCGAGAAGATTTTAAGTTTATTTTAAGTTTAGTTTTAAGTTTGGAATGTATATAGGAATGAAATGTATTAGAAATATAATACTGTAGATTGTAAAGCCGAAAGGCATACACAATTAATATATAAATAAATAACATAAGAAACCATATTTTATTTTCCAACATTTATTGCATAACTCTTTAAATTTATTTAAATTCATATCAGCACCGACAATTGTTTTATGAATCTCCTGAATACTAAATAAATCCTGTTTAAACAATATAAGTAAATTACAATTATTTCTAATCAAATTTTTATTTGTTTCAAGAAAACTTTGACTAAGATAAAAACAAGATAATTTTTTATGTCTTCCACTATAAAAATATTTTTTAAACATATCCTTGATCTTCTACTAAACAATCATCGAACACAACAACACTATCAGTTATACAATCTTCAACAGGAATAATATTTTCACAATTATTAAAATGCGAATTCACTGTATCTATATCACTAAAAATTCTTTCTAATGCTTTATATATTTTTTGATTTAATGTTGTTGTATAAATATATAGACCTTTAAATTCTATAAAAGGTTGTGTAAGAAAATTAAATAATAACCATGTTTTACCACAATTTGATGGACCACATAATAAACATCTTAATGGTTTTGGAAATATTCTTTTTGTGTTTTTCTGTTCTTCAAATATATAATCTTTTATTTGGAATCTCTTATGGAGCTCACCGAAGGAGAATATGTTAGTCATTTATTAAACAACAAAAATGTAAATATGTTATAATTTTACTTAATATTTTACACTCATTTCCTTCTAAGTCATAAATGTTTAAAATAATTTTTTGAAATTTATCAATTCGATCTGATATATCAATATAAATAATTTCATTTGGATTTAAATACTGTCTTGCAATATTTGTATCTAATTTAAATACATAAAGTAAATTATCATCTTTATGTGAGTGTGGATGATTATCATGATTTGAATGACTTGATTCTACAATATTGCAATGTATTTTATATAATTTATTATTAATAATTCTTCTTTCTTTAGGTATTATAAGTGGACCCTCTATAGTTTTATTTTGTGGAATAATTCCAACTCCAATTATATTATTATTTCCAAATCCTATTATATTATTAATTTCCTTTGAAAATATTAATTTAACTGGACTATTATTTTCACTTTATTTTGATTAATAACATCCATTACAAATAAACCATGATCAAAAAATGTTTGAGTACTATGAAAACTTTTTCCTTTTAGTATTTCTCCTTCTGGTATAAAAGTTATATAATTTAAAAAATCATCAGCATTTTTATTAGAAAAATCAAATACATGTTGATTATTATTAATTTTAAATTCTTTAGTTTTTATTATAAAACTCATACGAGTTAAATATTGTATAATTTTTGTTTCTAAATCATTAATAGAATATGTATTTGCATTTATATTACATGTTAATGAATAATATCCATATATAGTTTCCCAAATAATATCTATACTAAATTTTGGAAATTTGAACTTTGTAAAATTATTTATATCAATTTAATCATATTTAAAACCAGATACTCCAATTTTATATTTTTTATGTGGATCAAGATTAATTGGATTTTCAAATCTCAATTTGTTTCCAATAATTTTAATAAATTTCCCCATTATTTATTTATAAAAAAAAAAAGCCTTCGCAGTCTTTAGCAAATCTTACATTTTTGAAGTTCTTTATTATAAAATCCACCAATGACTTCTTCACCATTTAAATCTTTTATTTTATATGTTATTGGATTGGTATATAAAATTTTATGATTTTTAAATATTTCATTTGTCTAATTAGTTTTATATTTATTTGAAAATGTTGATTTGAATTTTGTTATTCTAACTTTATCACCAATTTTGAATTTTGAGATATTTTCATAAAATCTATCCCTATTGGGAGAGTATACAGTATTCAAAATATATTTTTCATTATCTTTATTAACTTCAAAGGGTTTCATTTTGATAGTTCAAAGATAATCTTTAGAATTATACTCTTTTATTAAAGTATCTAATATATTTATCCATTTAAAATTATTATTTGCTGTAGAATAGGGTTTCATCTTACGATTCAAAGTACCATTAAATCTTACAATAATTGTAGATTTTTCTTTATTTTCAGTGTGATACATTTTTATATTATATTTATCCAAAATTTTTACAAAATCTTTATTAACAAATTCTAAACCTTTATCAACATGTAATAATTTTGGTTTTCTATTATGTAATAATGATTCAAAAGCTTTAGCAACTGATTTTCCTGTTTTATATTTTAATGGTTTAGACCAAACAAATTTTGAAAAAGTATCAATAACATTTAATATATATTTATAACCATTATTATCATCAGCATATTTTCTCATTATAACTAAATCTGCAGCCCATAAATCATCTATTCCATGTGTTATAACTTTTCTTCGTCTAAATTTTTTAATAACTGGTTTATGTTATTCAATTGCTTCTTTTAAAAGAACTTCAGAGTTTTTTTTTTTATAGGGCTCCGAAGGAGATTCTTAATAAATTGACTTTTATTACTATTACAAATTTTACATTTTGCTGATAATCTGTATTTATTATTTTCTGTTTTAATTGTTTTAATATCAATATTATCTGTTTTCTTTTTGCATTTTACACAATATACTCGTTCTGAGATATCCATTTATTACAATAAATAAATGCTCCCTGAAAGAGCGCTCTGAAGGAGAATCTATTTTAAAGATGGTATTCCATTTATATTTGCTTTCTTTAAATATTTATCCAATGGAAAAAATTTAAGATTTTCAATAAATTCTGCTTCTTTAATATAAACATCATTTTCATTTATTATATTTGCTTTTATTTGTGTTAACATTTGATTATAAAATTTATAGGCCACTTTATACTCGGACATTTTTTCTTTTATTTGAATTTTTTTATCTAAAATTTCAATTATTACCCCACCTAAACTTAATGCTCCTATGAAGCGCTCTAAAAAAATTGCTGTTAATGGTATAAAAATTAAACCTGATAAACCAGATGCACTAAATAATACTTTACTTATTGTTAAACCAATATCAATTTTTTGATAATAATTATAACTTATTCTATATACATACATTCGTTTTTCAGTATATGTTTTGGAGGAGATAATCTCCTTTGGAGAGCTCTGAAAGAGATTCATTTATTATAAAAAATATTTTTTTTTATTGACTAAAAGTAATGTTATGTTTTTCGTATTTATCATTTAAAATAATTTTACCTTTGTATATTAATTTCAATAATTTCAAATCATCTGGATTATCAGTTATTTTATTATATTTTTCTGGTAAACTCAATTTCTTCTTATTTTTAAGAGTTAAAATTATTCTATCTCCATATTTTGATGTTATCATTTTTGCATTCATAATGAGATAGGGTATATTTAATTCTAACTCGAACAAATTTATGAAGTTATTATAAGGATTATTAATGTTATTTAATTTGTTTATTAATTCTTCTTTGGAGAGCTTTGAAAGAGATTCTATTTTGGAGAGCTTTAAAAGGGATTCAGTTTTACAAAGCTCTAAAAGAGTATCTGCACTGCAGCGTTCCAAAGTAGTATCTCCTTCGAAGTGTTGTGAAACAATATCTGCATTGCAGCGCTCTGAAAGAGTATCTCCTTCGGACGCATATGTATCAATTTTGGAGAGCTTTGAAAGAGAGACGTTCATTTATTATAGAAAAATTCATCAATATTTTTATGACCATATTATAATCTATTAAATTTATCAATTAAATATTTTTTATCATCATAAGGACTTAATCCAATTTTTTCTTCTTGAATAGTATATAATTGTAGCTTAAATGATCTTATACTATAACTAGTTTCAATTCTCCTTTTTTGTTCAAATAAACAATCTTTATATTTATCAAATGTCATTTTCATAATATTAACTTTTTTAATTCCTTTACATATTTTCTTCTTATTATTATCAGTTCTAAACGCATACATTTTTGATCGTAATCCACAATATTCTCTAATTGGAATACCATTATATTCATCTTTAAATAATCCAAGAATTTTTTAATTTTTTTGAGGTATATTATTAGGATGATCATCTGGATAATCTCTTGTATCGAAATATTCGATATTATTTTTTATATCTTCATAAAAATTATCTGTTTCAACATGTATAATAAAGGAATCTGTATCAGTGCCTAATAGTTTAACTTTCTCACCATATTTAGGTTTTAAATAGTTATAATAAAATTTATACATTAATAATTTTGATAATTCGAGTATAGAAAATCCACCAAATATAGGCTTATTTAATTTAACTCTAGCTTTTTTTCCATATATGAGGACGGTATCTTCATTTAATATACTTTTATCTTGATAATGACTTGAATTTATCATTTTTTGCATTGCTTCTTCAGATTTAATTAATTTTACATTTAATCTATTTCTAACGTTTTCCATTTGTTTTCCATATACACTATTATTCATTAATTTAAAGAAATCTTTTTCAAAATCATTTTTAGCATTTTGTCGTAATTTAGTATTTTTATCAATATATGATTTTAACCATGCTTTTTGTATATTTTTAATATTAAATAATTTAGCACCTTGTCTTATATATTCTTTTAATATTCTATAATCTATAATATAATTTTTTTTATTGTATAACGTACACAATCATTTTTTATTCTCTTTTGATGGTTTTGATCCTAATCCAATATCAATCATATGTTTTTGATATTCCAAAAATTCATCATATTTTGGTGAATAGTGTTCGGGAGCTAATGCATAATCATTAAATTTATTATGTAATTCTTTTGGAATTCCTAAATTAACATCTAATATATATCCTATGTCCCCCTCATCATCGATACTCATTATATTTTTTTTTAAATCTTGAATATCTTCCTTTGACAGCCATTCATGATTAGATATTGGTAGTTTTTGAGACATTGCCCAACCATATAAATTATTAGCATCTAAATACATTATATAACTCAAATGTTTTTTTGAATTATATATACCCTTTTCTTCAGCTTTTTCTTTTGATAATTTTATAACTTTCTCATGTTTTTCATCATAGAAATAACAATTATTTGATAAAGCATAATTATTTGATATCATACTAATTCCACCACGAATACCTTTTTCAGTAAATTCATACATTTCTTGATCTTGATATAATTCTAATGTTTGTTTAGTATATTTTAATGAAGCTGAGTTAGCTAAATGTGGGGCACTCATAAAATAAACTGGATCTAATTGATATTCTTTATAACACATATCTCTAAAATTATTAAATATATTATATAATAATATACTATCTAATCTTAAATATCTATCATGATATTCACCAAAAGTATCAATATTAAAATGTTTCCAAAATTTTTTGGCAAATTTATATTGTTTTTCAGTTATTGTTTTACAATTTAAATTGGAATAAAATTCTTTAATATCTGGTAAATTTAATTTTACCAGATTAATTTTTTATATCTTTCATTAAAATATTTAAAAGAACTATAATCACATATTTTTTCAATTTTAGTATTACAATATTCACAATCATCATATGCTATTATACCCTCTGGAGTCTTGCAAAGCAGTATAGGGTTTTTTATTTCTAGTTGTTTCTTACATTTATAACAATATCCAGAGTTAATATTTAATAAATTTTTAATTGCTTTATCTAATGAAACACCCATAAATGCTAGTGTATCAATAAATCTTATTTCCATAAAACTTTGAATTATTGTTCCTTTTGGTGTTATTCTAAGTTTTTCCCATTTATATGTGCAATTTTAATTTTTACATTCTATAGGAGATTCTCCTTCAAAGAGCTCTGTAAGAGATTTTCCTTCAAAGAGTTTTATAAGAGATTCTCCTTCGGAGAGATCTATAAGTGATTCTGTTTCTGATCCGCAGAGCTGCTTAGTAGTTTTATAGATATTTTGACATTTTAAACATTTAATTTTATTTTCTCCACACACTTTAAGTTTTGTTATACCTTCACATTTATTACATTTTTCAAAAAGGTTTTCACCTTTTCTTGATATTTTACAATTTGAGCAATATATTGAATCTTGTTTTGTTTCATATTCATTTACCAAAACTTGTTTTGATAAATATTTATAATTTTCAGTTGTATCAGCAAGTATTTTAATATTTTCAGCTTCTTTGCTCAATTTTAAAATCCATTCAATAAATATTTTTGAATCATATTTTATATTATGCATTCCAATGCATACAAAATTGGGTAATTTTAAATTTAAATTACAAGATTTATGTGCGGCACCTCTAAATTTACCAGTTATGTGATCATGATCTTAAACTTTATTAGAAGGAAGACCTTCAAAATCTTTACCACAAATATGACAATTTGTGATTCAAATAATTTTATATCTTCTTCATTTCATTTCATTGGTTCATTTATTTTCTTTATTTTGTAATAATTTTTTGCCAAATCTGTTAAATCGTTATTAAATGTTTTCATTAATATATTAGAGTCTTTTTCTCTTCTCAAAATAGTTTTTCTATTTGTAGTAAAACAATAACTATTTGGAATGTGTTTAGAATGAATTCTTTTATTATTTATTTTATCTGAGGGAAAATCTTTAGGTAATGTACATTCAAAATCTAATGTTGTAAAATAAAGGTGATATATTTCTGCTCCATTAGATTTATAAAATAATTTGTATGTTTTTTCAGCTGGCATAGTTATATTTCTAGTTGAGATTCCACAAATTTTTGCATTAGTATTATATTGTATAATACTTTCAAAGCTCTTACTACATTTATTACAAATATAAAGATGATTATTGTTATGATGAATTTTACCTTTTAATAAACTACTTAAATTTTTTATATTAACAAAATGGTAAATTCTTATCCATTCTTCTTCATTCAATTGTTCAATACGACTAAGGACTAATAAGTTAACATGTGTTTTATCATTAGAAATATTTTTACTTCTATAGCCTAATATTATTTGTTCCTCCCTTTCTGCATTTTCTATTTTTATTAATTCATATAAATTAATTGAAATATTTAGAAACTGTTCATATTTTTTAATAATGTCTTGAGATATAGCAATTGGATAATCCATTTCTAATTCCTCATATCTTGTTATATTATATTTTGATGGTCTACAATTATTCTTACCTACTGGATTTAGTATACTTTCTAAAGCATATTCAAAACATCTTTCATCTTCTTCTTTTTCACACTTAAATTGTCTAGTTCTAATATTTTCCACATTTACACAACATTTTTTATTTATTATCCATTTTGGTAAATCAATATATGATCCACCTTTTATTCGTTGAAATTTATCTCGAAATAAAACAGAATATTTTACTCGTTTAAATCTATATTTAGAGTTCTTTTCAGTCCATTGATCAAATTTATTATCAATTATATCTTCAATAATTTTAACCAATTTATGAATATCTTTTACATAACTAGAAACTTCTATATTATCAGTACTAAATTTATTTGTGTGTGTATTTACTTCTTCTCCATCTTGATTTAATTCTACATACTCAATAAAAGTAAAAAGTTTAAACTTTATATATTTATATTTTTCAATTTGAAATTTTATATAGTTTGTTAATGGTTTTCCAATTTCTTCAAAATGTATATTAATATCTTCATTATTTTTTGAAACAAAATATTTATCACTTATTAATCCTTTAAATGCTTTATGTGGTTTTAATTCTAATTCTTTAATCAATCTCTTCCTTTCTAAAATTCTTTCAAAATCTATTGGTTTGGGGAATATATCTTCATCATTATCTTTGATACTTCTAAATGGGGATAAATATGGTTTTTCTATTGTAAATGGGATATCAACATTTTGGAATGGTGGTATATACTCTTCTGTTCTAGTATTATTAATATATCTCATTATTGTATTAATTAATTGTGCTTTTCTTAACTAAGATACTCCTCGAATTTTATTATCTCTACAATATTGTTTTAATTGGATCATAGTTTGAGTTTGAAATTGGTTTCTTTAATAATCCATTTAATAGAAAAAAAATTAGTTAGTATTTTATGAACATAAAAAATGTTGAGGTGTCTTAAAGACCCCCCTTATTAATAAATCCTTAGATGTCCAAATATGTATCAATATTTTGATATATATTATCAATTATTGCAATTTATATCAATTTTGGATTTGTGTTAGAAATATTGCAATTTTTTTAAAAATATTTAATATTTTGTTACACATAATAATTTGATAAATTTTCAGATGTCAAATCTATCAAAACTGAGTTTGAGTTCAAAACCTCTCTATGATATACTAATTTGATAAATTTTTAGATGTCAAATCTATCAAAACTGAGTTTGAGTCAGGACTCTAGTATTATATACTACTTATATATATATATATATATATATATATATATATATATATATATATATATATATGACGCGTACACGCGGTCTTATGAAAATTAACTCAAAACTGTAACATTGTCGTTTTTGAGATAAAACATTAATAAGTGCGATAGACAAAGAAAATGATAATAATTAAGTTAGTGTTAGTGCTAAAACATCAACTGGTTAAGAAATTCAAGAAATCAGTAGACCTATATAAGAAAGACCTCATATAAACACTACAAATATACGGAAAACAAAAGAATGCTGCTCACTATCAAGTAAGTCAAATAACAATAACTATAAATAATATTAATACATAACAATTAGTTTATATAAAGCGAGTTTCAAATAATAAAGAGAGTGTATTAATTGTTATAAGTAAACAATATATGTGGTATTCTTGAAAATTGTGACTGATCGTTCATGAACAATCACACTATACCAAGATAACGCAAATAATAACATAACTTGTCGCATATTATAATACTATATAGAATTTATAGAAATTCAGGGTGCCTTTAATAATGTCTGGTGGCCAAGTGCTCTTCGAAGAATTAGGCCGGCACAAAATCTCTAGGAACGTCTACTGCACTATGGAGAACTATATTCTTTGGTAAACAATAATTTTACAAACCGATTACCGTTCCATGAAAAGACGAAACTGTCTAATGGTTGTCCTCAGCTCTGGAACATAATATTCGACGAGTACTGTGTTTCTCACTCGAAAGGTTGTGTAAACGTATGTTTTGCCGAATGATAAAGTGATCCTTGTCGGTGAAAATAGTAAAAAACAACTAGAAAGCCGTTCTTTAGCTTCTATAGATAAAATGTGTAGTTTCTTGAAGCTACACAAAATAGCTATATCTTCAAGTAAAACAAAGATGATGATCCTTGCCTTTGGCAAGGCAGATGTGACTTAACAGAAAAAGGAAGAACTACATATTGGTTTACAAAGACGTTAGTTTTGCTTTGCAACACAAGTGGTACCTATCTACTGTGTGTGTGTGATCGGCTCCTGCTACTTTAGGTGAAAAAAGTGATTAAAAGTGAGAAATTATTTACGGAAAAAAATTAAATATATTATATAAATACTTCTTCTAACGAAAAGTATTTAAGTTTATTTTAATATTGTGGTAATTTACTCTAAAATAAGTGGTTTTAAAAAAGTTTGACAGTTGGAAACCAGTGTTGAAAATTATAACTAAATATATATATATATATATATATATATATATATATATATATATATATATGTGGAATATAATTTAGAATTAAATATAATTAGTTTGTTAGAAATAGTAATTATACAGTAAAGAACTCTATAAAATAGGTTAGGAACATTGCTAATATTATGTTATATTCAAATGTTACTAGCTCTGTTTTTGAAACGATTTGTGGACCCCTCTAACAGGTCACGACACACAGTCGCTTGCTACGACATGCGATGAAGCATGGTCAGCGAGAGAAGATTGTTAAAATGGCGATAAGTAGAAACATACACAATTTGTATGGCAGTCATAGTAAAATCGGGAAATGTAGTATTAACTAGTTGTTCATAACATTAAGAATTAGAATCCGTTAACAATATTACTAGTTGTAATATTTGTTGTTGAATAATATTGTTGTGAACTATTTTTATATATGTGAGCTATTTTTGTAATATAATTTCTTTGAAAATAATTTAATAAACTTTATTTTTAATAAGCTAAATTGTAATGGGGGCTCAACTAAGGATTGAAATAAGATCAAAACAGCTAAAACCACAGCTGGTAAGCTATCTAACATCCACTAAGGTGTAAGGTAGATCCACAATTGCAAACGTCAACAATGATAGGATTATGGTCACCCCACATATATATATATATATATATATATATATATATATATATATGACGCGTACACGCTGTCTTATGAAAATAAACTCAAAATTGTAACATTGTCATTTTTGAGATAAAACATTAATAAGTGCGATAGACAAAGAGAATGATAATAATACAGTTAGTGTTAGTGCTAAAACATCAACTGGTTAAGAAATTCAAGAAATCTGTAGACCAATATAAGAAAGACCTTATATAAACACTACAAATATACAAAAAACAAAAGGTTGCTGCTCACTATCAAGTAAGTCAAATAACATTAACTATAAATAATATTAATACATAACAATAAGTTTATATAAAAGAGAGTTTGAAATAATAAAGAAAGTGTATTAATTGTTATAAGTAAACAATATATGTGGTTTTTTTGAAAATTGTGACTGATCGTTCATGAACAATCACACTATACCAAGATAACGCAAAAAATAACATAACTTGTCGCATATTATAATACTATATAGAATTTATAGAAATTCAGGGTGCCTTTAATAATGTCTGGTGGCCAAGTGCCCATCGGAGAATTAGGCCGGCGAAAATCTCTAGGAACGTCTACTGCACTATGAAGAACTATATTTATTGGTAAACATAAAGTTTACAAACCGATTACCGTTCCATGAAAAGAGGAAACTATCTAATGGTTGTCCTCAGCTCTGGAACATGGTATTCGACGAGGACTGTGTTTCCCACTCGAAAGGTTGTGTAAACGTATGTTTTGCCGAATGATAAAGTGATTCTTGTCGGTGCAAATAGTAGAGAACAACTAGAAAGCCGTTCTTTAGCTTCTATAGATAAAATGTGTAGTTTCTTGAAGCTACACAAAATGGCTATATTTTCAAGTAAAACAAAGATGATGATCCTTGCCTTTGGCAAGACAGATGGAACTTAACAGAAAAAGGAAGAACTACATATTGGTTAACAAAGACGTTAATTTTGATTTGCAACACAAGTGGTACCTATCTACTGTGTGTGTGATCGGCTCCTGCTACTTTAGGTGAAAAAAGTGATGTGAAGTGAAGTGAAAAAGTAAAAATTAATTACGGAAAAAAATTAAATATATTATATAAATACTTCTTCTAACGAAAAGTATTTAAGTTTATTTTAATATTGTGCTAATTTACTCTAAAATAAGTGTAACAGTCCCATATAGATTCATTAATTATTGTTATAATATTACTAACTATTTAGGAACCATTGTAAAGGTTCATATACAAAGTAAAACGTAGATTTTTAATAGTTTTAAGTCGGCTAACTGGCGGGAACATTATTTAGATTAAGTATTGCTTTATCAATAACCAACGCATATTATTATTATTATATTCAAAACTGACGTTGTAGTATTAACAATAACTTTTTAAAAGAAATATTGAATAACTTCCTTTGTTTAAAGCACGTAAAGTTTCAAATAATGTTTATATTAAAACCAAATACAAAATCCAAAGAAGTGATGACGAAATAAGTTTAAATGAGGTTATATATTGAAACATAGACTTTTTAAGCTACATCAACCTAGTTTAAGAGGGGAGTGTGGATCAGACCATCAGATCAGCCCCAGTGAGTCGGTCGGGTTTAAGTCAGTCGCCTTAATATAGAGATTATAAAGTTACTAAGAATTGTATTAATTAATTGTTTAAATAATAAAAGAAATAAGTGTTAATGATCACATTGTTCTAATTATATAAAGTACTTAGAGTTAACGGTCGTGTTGCGTTAAAATAAAGTGATTGTCCAAAGCAGAGAAAGCAGCCTGCAGTAAACACAAAGTTAGTAAAACCTAATATATTTATGTAATATGATTAGAAGAGGTACTTTAAGTCCTGATAGATAAATAAGCATCCACAATTAGCTTAGGTCATCCGACTCAAGGAGATCCAGATCTCTAAAAGAACTCTCGTTTGAGGGGATTGTAGAATCGCCCTCATAAAATAAGTAACTACCACCATATATAGAAGTAAGATATAAGGGGTAGGGTTACATTTTGGTGTCAGGTGTGGGGTGTGTTAAAAAAAGAGGGACGTTAAAAAAAAAGGGTATATTAAAAGAGAGATGTGTTAAAAAATAGGTATCTTAAAAAGAGATATTAAAAATTGTGGGGTATGTTAAAAAAGAGATATATTAAAAAAAGAGATGCGTTAAAAAGGGTATTTAAAAATTGTGGGATATGTTAAAAGAGAGGTATTGAAAATTGTGGGATGTGTTGAAAATGAGGTCCTTAAAAAAGGATAATAAAAATTGTGGGGCGTATTAAAAAAAAAGGTATATTAAAAGAGAGATCTGTTAAATGAGAGGTACGTTAAAAAGAAAAAGAGGTATTGAAAATTGTAGGGTCCATTAAAAGAGAGATACGTTAAAATACGAAAATACGTGAGATACGAAAAATTGTAGGATATGTTATAAAAGAAGGTATTAAAATTGTGGGATGTTAAAAAAGACAGAAATTTGAATAATTGGGAAAAAAGGCATTAATTGGAAAATTTGGTTTTTAAAAATAAAGGGAAATCTTAGTAACTGGGAAAAAGAAATAAAAATAAGTTTGATTAATTGTGAAAAACGGAATAAATTGTAGTAACTGGGAAAAAAGGATAAAATTGTAATAATTGGGAAAAAAGGAATATAGGTTATTAATTGCAACTAGCAACTGCATATTAATAATTAGAAAAAGAAAAGATATCAGGATAATTTAAGAAAAAGGAAAGATTTTAAAATGTCAAATAGTACTGCAGTTATGTATTTAAATTTCGGAGAAAGATATCAGTGTTGTATAACATTTAAGAGAGTAATAAATGTGAGTGATTTATTAGGGTCACATAGTAAAGGTTCAGTTGGTTATAGCTACAGAAATACAACAAAGTTTATGAATACTACGAGTATGTAAAAGGGACAGATTTTGACAACGATGTTTATTTAAAGACTTAGAACGTAAATAAAGTAATTAAAGAGTATTGATTGAATTTAACATGATTATTATAAAAAAGGGTAATATTTTGAAATGATTTTTGTAGAATGGTAATTATATATAATGAGAAATAATAGATTGTTTTACGCGTATTAAAAATGGATAATCTAATAGATAGATTTAAAAAGTTGGAAGACGGTTTACAGTTCTTACGGGAATTTGAAGAAAAAGATAGTATTTCGTTATTTTTGAGTCAATTAGAGAGGATATCAGAAGCTTTTAATTGGAATAATAAAGAAAGGGTTTTTGCATTATCTGTAAAGTTAAACGCAAGGGTTCTAGAATTTCTACAAATTGTTTTAAGTCGAACAGAAATAAAAGATTATGAAAAAATTAAGATAGAATTACTTAAAAAATATAATTGTCGTAGGCCAGCAGAGTTAATGAAAGCAGAATATGATTTTAATTCTTGTAAACAAAACCATAGAGAGTCTGTTTTTAAATTTTCAGAAAGAGTAGCAGAATTAGCTAGAAAAACAATTAATATAAGTTTTGAGCAAAGTAAATGGGATTTACAATTAATGGAATTACAGCATAAAATTTTAAACCGATTTATATTGGGCTTGCGTAACAGCTTTTCTAGATTTGTTGATTACGAAAATCGAAAAACATTGGTCGAAGCCTTAGCTTTAGCAGAACATATAGAATTAAAAGAAAGCCGAAGTACTTTAACGTTAAGTAACAAATATGTACAAGACAGCGTAAATTTTGATAGATTTGATAATGTTGAAAGCGAGGATACAAACTCTAATAAGTTTAGTATAGGACTACACGAAGTAAACGAAAGTTCAAAAGTAATTAAAATTGATAAAGATGACGTAAATACATCGATAGAATTATACAGTGACAGGACAGATTTAGTCCATAGAAAGGGTACGAACGAATTAGTTACCGAAGAAAATAATTTACATGCAAATAATGATATTAAAGTAGAATTTGAACAAGATAGCATTGTTAACGGGTTAGTAGAAACATGTTGGGATATTAATGGCTTAAATGAGGATAGGATAAAAGTAGATAAACTATGTGAGAATATACACGAAAGTATAATTGATAAAGAGTTAGAAAAAATAGATTTTAGCCGCGATGATAAAGTTTTACTAAGTGAGGGCACTAAAAACGAAATAATTATTGATGAAAAGGGAATTGCGAAAAATGTAAAAGATGTAATAGAATCTGTAACAGATAGAATAGTTGCGAAGACTATTAGCTTAAGCCTAGAAGAAAATATACATGTTGAGAAAGATAATATTGCTATTGTTTTAAGAAAAGGAGAGTATAATTTGCAGAGTAAATTGATTGATTTATTAATTATTAGTAATTTTAAAAGATTAATTTTAGGAATTTTCGCACTTATTAAGTTAAGCATTTATTTCATGATTTTAATTAAGACGATGTTCAAGGAAACATTAGTAGTAAGCGTTAAACAGATTAATTTGCCGTTAGACATTAGAGAATAATTGATAGTATTTTAACTAGAAAATTCGGATAAAGATGATTGTTAATTGAGCTAAAGTTGCATAGAATAAGAACATTTAAATGTTAGAATAGATCGTAAGTATAATTTTATAAAGTAACAATAAGAAATTTTGGAAATAGGAAGGATAATTTTAACAGTAAACGTATTCTAGAGTGTAAAGATAGTTTTGTTTTAGAGTTACACAGTTGAGCTATTAAAAGGATTTTTTTTTCTGAACATAAAGTATTGTAGCATTGTTGTTATAGACGTATGATTTTAAAAAAAATTGATATGAGCGCTAGTTAGAAATTAAAGAGAATCGATTGTATTCGTGATTTGCTATGAGTTATTTATTGACTAGGATATATTTGAATACTGAAATAATGATGAAAATAAAGTGTATGGAACTATTGAGTTATCGCCGAAAATAGAAATCGGTATGAACGGTTTAAAGGAAACCAAGAAATTGAATAAGAAAAAGTTATGAAGTACTAAAACGTGTACAATGAGCTACGGATAAGTAGACGTTGATGAAATAAAGAACACTCAAATTTGAATGAAGTAAAACAATTCGAAAAGTAATAAAGCATACGCTCAGTAATACAAACATTAACATAATGAGAACAGATACAAGTAAAAGTAGACATTTTCACACACTCTAGTAATATATTATGATACATTAAGATATAGGGTTAACAATTAATTAACTATCATGGTTAACTAATAGATTAGGATTTTGATTTTAAGAAATTTAAAACAGCAAGGTAAATAATGGGATAAAGTTTAAAGAAAACTTGAGAACGGTAGAAAGCGATATCAAAGGGTTAAGAAACATAATAAATGAATAGCACAATTTGAATAATGTGTAGGAGTATAGATTTTGAATAAAAAAAAATATATATAAACTTTAGTTACAGATATAAACTAGTTTAAGGTCAATTTAAAAAAGGGATTATTTTATCGTTAAAATAGTTATTAACAGGGAATTTAATATTTTACGAGTAAAAGAAACATAAAAACAGAAAGGTCATTAGTTAAGAAAATAAACATATAATTAGGGACTAAAGTTATTTGTAACAGATGTATTGAAATTCGAGTCAGAAAGGTCATAGAAGAAATTAACACTTGAGTTTATAAGAGAACATAAATAAGATTTTTAACATAAACCCTATGTTAGAGAACGTTTGAGAACATAAATTAGATAAGGGTACTTAATAAACAAACTAGACCAGAAGTTACAGATGTACGAAACATGAGTAACAATTAACATTTAAAGAATAATTATTTGTTTTTATTTAAATATACTAATGCTATATAATTTCAGATGGACAAGATACATAATAAATGCAGCATCGCAGAATAAGATGGCTTAATTGAAGATTTTATATCAAATTTTGAATAAATTAACAAGTTTTTCTGTTCACAGATTATTATGAAAACTTTAATAAGGAAAGAAGAAGATTTGAAAATTGATAAGAGGTATTCATTGAAAATTTGAACACTTGTATTGTGAAATTGCATTGGGATATAATATAGAGAAAAATAAATTTTATTTTTGAAACACATGTGAAACTACATGCGAATATAAAAAGTTGTTTTAAATTCAAGTAACAAGTGTTGAAGTTTAATAATTATGTTTACCTTAATTATATTATTTGAGTAAAGTATCTATAAAGTTAAGATTTTGTTGTTTAAAAATAATAAATTGATTTAAGAATAATTTTTGATATAACCATGTTTAGAATAATGTTTTGATTTGAAAAAATATATAATAAATTTGTTAAATGGAAAAAATACAGTAAATAAGAATAAGTTCATTAAAATATTCGTTAATAAAAGTATAAACTAAAGTATGGAATATTAATTCTAAATTTAAGAGAAAAGTTAAATTTGTATTTTAATTAAAAAAAAAATATGTTTACATTAAATTTCATTATTGTGTAGAATTAACAATTAGTTTGTAAGAGATGTGAAAATAATTTATGGCATAAATATTGCAAAGTAGGAAAACATATATATATAACAAAGAAAAAAAGTAATAAGAAGAAATTCGAAGAGATTAATGATATTAAAGAAAGGAAACACATGCCGTAAGATATTTACATGTTACGTTTAAAATATAATTAAAATAACTATAAATTAAGATATGCTATGAGATAAATTCATATTTTGTAATGACTATAACTTCTAAGTAAAGTTAATCAAAATATAAGTAAAAAAAACTATACAAGAGCCAAATTTGTTATGTCAATTGTAAGAAATTATATAAAAGAAGACAGAAAATGAATTCATAATTAAAATAATTACGTAAGGGTATAAATTGCAGCATTTACAACAACGAGGAACTGATGGAAGAGACAAGTAGTTGATTTTCATAATGTGTAAGACTAAGGTAATAAGTGTGAATACTTGAACGAGTCAATGATTGAATGTACGAGAGAAACTACCAGAATGCAAGCCGTTATGTAGATGAAGATTCCGATGAAATCGATGCAAATTGAAAGATGAAGAAAAACAATACAAATTGACGAAGTCCGTGAATAATCAAGAAGAAATTGAAGGGTATAAGTGAAGCAGTAATCACTTAAGAAGAAAACATATATCATGTGTGTATTAAACTACAAGTATTGTAAACAGAACAAGAATTTACAAATACTATGGATCATTAAAAAATATTAGTATTGTTTATATGAGCTACGGTATATGAAACCAAATGCTAAGTCGTAAAGCAGTAGGACAAGAACGCATTCGAAAACAAACCGAGGCAGAGCGTATTCGAAACGAAGAAAGTATCCACTTATTTATTAAAGTTGGTCGCATGTTGAAATGAAATTATGAGAACAAAGTTACTAAAAAACTAAAGAAGAATTATTTTAATTATCAACGACTATATATGATTGATTTATTGATTTAAATTTTATATTACATTTATTTTAATAAGGTTTCAATTATGACTGAATCTAGAAATACCGAAAGACTAATAAAATTATAATTATTGGATTATAGATTTTAATTTAAAAATGGGGAGCAATGTAACAGTCCCATATAGATTCATTAATTATTGTTATAATATTACTAACTATTTAGAAACCATTGTAAAGGTTCATATACAAAGTAAAACGTAGATTTTTAATAGTTTTAAGTCGCCTAACTGTCGGGAACATTATTTAGATTAAGTATTGCTTTATCAATAACCAACGCATATTATTATTATTATATTCAAAACTGACGTTGTAGTATTTACAATAACTTTTTAAGAAAAATATTGATTAACTTCCTTTGTTTAAAGCACGTAAAGTTTCAAATAATGTTTATATTAAAACCAAATACCAAATCCAAAGAAGTGATGACGAAATAAGTTTAAATGAGGTCATATATGGAAACAAAGCCTTTTTAAGCTATATAAACCTAGTTTAAGAGGGGAGTGGGGATCAGACCATCAGATCAGCCCAAGTGAGTCGGTCGGGTTTAAGTCAGTCGCCTCAATATAGAGATTATAAACTTACTAAGAATTGAATTAATTAATTGTTTCAATATTAAAGGAAATAAGTGTTCATGATCACATTGTTCTAATTATATAAAGTACTTAGAGTTAACGGTCGTGTCGCGTTAAAATAAAGTGATTGTCCAAAGCAGAGAAAGCAGCCTGCAGTAAACACAAAGTAAGTAAAACCTAATATATTTATGTAATATGATTAGAAGAGGTACTTTAAGTCCTGATAGATAAATAAGCATCCACAATTAGCTTAGGTCATCCGACTCAAGGAGATCCAGATCTCTAAACGAACTCTCGTTTGAGGGGATTGTAGAATCGCCCTCATAAAATAAGTAACTACCACCATATATAGAAGTAAGATATAAGGGGTAGGGTTACTTAAGTGTTTTTAAAAAACTTTTACAGTTGGAAACCAGTGTTGAAAATTATAACTAAATATATATATATATATATATATATATATATATATATATATATTTATATATATGTATATATATATATATATATATATATATATATATATATATATATATGTAGGATATAATTTAGAATTAGATATAATTAGTTTGTAAGAAATAGTAATTATATAGTAAAGAACTCTATAAAATAGGTTAGGAACATTGCTAATATTAAGTTATATGCAAATGTTACTAGCTCTGTTTTTAAAACTATTTGTGGACCCTCTAACAGGTCGCGACACACAGTCGCTTGCTACGACATACGATGATGCATGGTCAGCGAGAGAAGATTGTTAAAATGGCAATAAGTAGTAACATACACAGTTTGTATGGCAGTCATAGTAAAATCGGGAAATGTGGTATTAACTAGTTGTTAATAACATTAAGAATTAGAATCCGTTAACAATATTACTAGTTGTAATATTTATTGTTAAATAATATTGTTGTGAACTTTTTTATATATGTGAGTTATTTTTGTAATATAATTTCTTTGAAAATAATTAATTGAACATTATTTTTAATAAGCTAATTTGTAATGGGGGCTCAACTAAGGATTGAAATAAGATCAAAATAGCTAAAACCACAGCTGGTAATCTATCTAACACCCACTAAGGTGTAAGGTAGATCCACAATTGGAAACGTCAACAAGGATAGGCTTATTGTCACCTTACACTTGTGGGCGTCAACCGGGATAAAGGAAAAACCAAGTTTATTCCGTCAAGAATATTCTTAACCTTTGAACCAGAACTATTGACCAACAGATAAGGAAACAAGCTTTTTCAGTCAAGAATAATCTTAACTCCCAGGTGCATACAATTTACTCGTCAAAGTAATTGCACTTCAATCTGTAGCAGTGACAAATAAAACAATGATAAAGGAAAAACCAAGTATATTCAGTAAAGAATACTCTTAATCTCTAAACCAGAACTATTGACCAACAGATAAGAAAACCTAGTTTATTTAGTCAAGAATACTATTAACTTCCAGGTGCGTACAATTGACTGGTTAAAGTAATTGCATTTCAATCTGTTAGCAGTGATAAATAAAACAATGATGGAGGAATTAAATAAGCTGTTAGTAGCAGAATTACGTCAAGAACTTAGCTTCGTTGGTTTAAGTCTACGTGGAAATCGTGCTGAATTATTAACGAGAATGAACTCGTATAATAGCAAAGTTGGAGAACAGACTAGCAGGTCTGTATCCAATGAAACAGTCAATAAAACTTATTATACTTTTTTAGATTTAGAATTGGCTTTACCTAAATATGATGGACTTAAAAATGTCAAATTATGGATCAAACAATTTGATGATTTCTGTGACAAGGCGGAAATAGATACAAATTACAGATATTTGTATGCCAGGAGATTGTTAACTGATACCGCAAAACAATTTGTCAATTTTGAAACCAGGATAATAAACTGGGATACATTTAAATCGTATTTGATCGATGAGTTCGATACGAGTTTAAATAGTGCACAGGTGCACAAAATGCTTCAACAAAGGTATAAGAAACCAGGTGAAAGTTTTCGTCAATATGTTTATGATATTTTAGACATAGCTCGACAAGCAGATGTCGAAGAAGCAGTTATTATGGATTATACCATATCAGGTATTCGTGACAGCAGTGATTTATCAGCAGTGCGCAAAGACTATTTTAAAACATTAAAAAATGTTAAATTATATGACTCTGTTATAACAATACGCGGTTTGTTAAACTCTCGAGTAAATTCTTTAGGTAGAATAAAATTGGACATTGAAATTGATTCAGAACATTACGCTAGTTATTTTGAATTGTTACCTTCACAGGCTATGCATATGAACATGGTGATAGGTTTGGATATTATAGCTAAAGCTAGAGTGATTATTGATAACAAGGGTGTAAAATTTCATAAACTTTATAACGATTAAGATGAAAATGAAAGTGGAGTTAAACAAATAATGACATTAAAAATAGACAATCGTAATAAAGAAAGTGAACTAGACTTATCTCATTTAAACGATAAAAATGTTGTTAATAAAATACACGAGTTAGTGGACAATAACAAAAGAAAAGAGTTACTCAACTCTGAAAGTGAAAAGATAATTAAATTGAAAAATGATACTCCCATATTTTCTAGGCCACTTAAACTACCACCTGCAGATCGACTAGATGTTCAAGAGCAGCTGGATGAAGGGTTAGAAAAGGATGTCATACAGGCAGCCCAGGAAATGAACGACCTAGGTTATGTAATCAAACAAGGCACTGTTCGTCCCTCTAAGGATAAGGTCAAAGCCGTCAAGCATTTTCCGAAGCCGAAGAAGACGATACAAGTAAAGAATTATGCAGGAAAGTATTTAATAGAAAATGAATTATTATACAGGTTAAAAGACGATCAAAAGCTGTTAGTAGTACCAAGTAACATGCAAGCAGAAATAATACATAAAGCACAGGACATAGGACATTGTGGCTTGAATAAATGTCAAGAAATAATTAACAGGGAATTTAGGATCAATGAGTTAGCTGAAAAGTTTAACAACTGTATAGATAATTGCATAGAATGTATACTAGCAACCAGAAAAGTAAGTAAAGTTGAAGGATACCTAAACTCTATAACTAAGGTAGGTTTACCTTTAAACACATGGCATATAGACCATTTAGGACCTTTACAAACAACAAACAAAAAGTATAAACATATTCTCGGTATAGTTGATGTTTTTACAAAATTTTTTTGGTTGTTTCCTAATAAATCAACAGGCACTAATGAAGTATTACAGAAATTGAAAGTGATAGCAGAAGTATTCGGAAACCCAAGAAGGTGTATTTCTGACAGGGATACAGCTTTTACTTCAACAGATCTCAAAGATTATAGTACTGCAGAAAACATTGAACAAGTGTTAATAACTACAGGAGTACCAAGGAGTAATGGCCAGGTTGAACGAATAAATGGAATTATTGTACCTGTGTTAACGAAGTTAGCCCTAACATATCCTAGTAAGTGGTGTTTACATGTAAGTAAACTACAGTTAATGCTAAACAGTACTTATCAAAGAGATATTAAAATGACACCATTTGAATTGATGATTGGGGTTAAAATAAAAACCAAACAACACATAAAAATAATAGATTTGATTACAGAAGAAATACAAAATGAGTTTGTAGATAAATGTGAGAAGCTGAGAGAAGAGGCTAAAGAAAATATTCTAAAAATTCAGCAAGAAAACAGGACTAGCTACAATAGGAAATGTAAAGCACCAAGAAAGTATACACTGAACAGTTTAGTGACTATACAACGTACACAATTTGCAACAGGAGCTAAAGTTAAAGCTAAATTTTTAGGACCATACAAAATAACGAAAATTAAAGGCAATGATCGTTATGACGTGGAGAAAGCAGGAGAGTGTGAAGGACCAATAAGGACTTCTACATCAGCAGATATGATGAAACCATGAGCAGGATAATTGTAGCAACTGAGGACAGTTACTTTTTAGGATAGGCCGAATGTGGGATATAATTTAGGATTAGATATAATTAGTTTGTAAGAAATAAAAATTATATAGTAAAGAACTCTATAAAATAGGTTAGGAACATTGCTAATATTAAGTTATATTCAAATGTTACTAGCTCTGTTTTTAAAACGATTTGTGGACCCTTTTAACAGGTCACGACACGCAGTCGCTTGCTACGACATGCGATGATGCATGGTCAGCGAGAGAAGATTGTTAAAATGGCGATAAGTAGTAACATACACAGTTTGTATGGCAGTCATAGTAAAATCGGGAAATGTAGTATTAACTAGTTGTTAATAAGATTAAGAATTAAAATCCGTTAACAATATTACTAGTTGTAATATTTGTTGTGAGTTATTTTTGTAATATAATTTCTTAGAAAATAATTAATTGAGCTTTATTTTTAATAAGCTAAATTGTAATGGTGGCTCAACTAAGGATTGAAATAAGATCAAAACAGCTAAAACCACAGCCGGTAATCAATATAACACCCACTAAGGTGTAAGGTAGATCCACAATTGGAAACGTCAACAATATATATATATATATATATATATATATATATATATATATATATATATATATATATATATATATGACGCGTACACGCGGTCTTATGAAAATAAACTCAAAACTGTAACATTGTCGTTTTTGAGATAAAACATTAATAAGTGCGATAGACAAAGAAAATGATAATAATTAAGTTAGTGTTAGTGCTAAAACATTAACTGGTTAAGAAATTCAAGAAATCTGTAGACCTATATAAGGAAGACCTCATACAAACACTACAAATATACGGAAAACAAAAGGTTGCTGCTCACTATCATGTAAGTCAAATAAAATTAACTATAAATAATATTAATACATAACAATTAGTTTATATAAAAGCGAGTTTCAAATAATAAAGAGAGTGTATTAATTGTTATAAGTAAACAATATATGTGGTTTTCTTGAAAATTGTGACTGATCGTTCATGAACAATCACACTATACCAAGATAACGCAAAAAATAACATAACTTGTCGCATATTATAATACTATATAGAATTTATAGAAATTCAGGGTGCCTTTAATAATGTCTGGATGCCAAGTGCCCTTCGAAGAATTAGTCCGGCAAAAATCTCTAGAAACGTCTACTGCACTATAAAGAACTATATGCATTGGTAAACAATAATTTTACAAACCGATTACCGTTCCATGAAAAGAGGAAACTATCTAATGGTTGTCCTCAGCTGTGGAACATGGTATTCGACGAAGACTGTGTTTCTCACTCAAAAGGTTGTGTAAACGTATGTTTTGCCGAATGATAAAGTGATTCTTGTCGGTGCAAATAGTAGAGAACAGCTAGAAAGCCGTTCTTTAGCTTCTATAGATAAAATGTGTAGTTTCTTGAAGCTACACAAAATGGCTATATCTTCAAGTAAAACAGAGATGATGATCCTTGCCTTTGGCAAGACAGATGTGACTTAACAGCAAAAGGAAGAACTACATATTGGTTTACAAAGACGTTAATTTTGATTTGCAACACAAGTGGTACCTATCTACTGTGTGTGTGATCGGTTCCTGCTACTTTAGGTAAAAAAAATGATTAAAAGTGAGAAATTAATTACGGAAAAAAAGTATTTAAGTTTATTTTAATATTGTGCTAATTTACTCTAAAATAAGTGTTTTTAAAGAAGATTGACAGTTGGATACCAGTGTTGAAAAATATAACTAAATATATATATATATATATATATATATATATATATATATATATATATATATATATATATATATGACGCGTGAAATTCTACAAATGTCAACAGTTTAGGCATCGTGCTAGGGCATGTAACAGTAAGGAGGACATAAGCACAAAATGTATAAAGTGTGGAGAGGAAGGGCATAGAGCAAGTGCCTGTTCAAACCAAATTTATTGCTGGTCTTGCAAAATAAAAGGTCATGGGGCAAACGAAATGGTATTCCCAAATTATCAAAAACAAGTAAGACACCTTAGGAAAACGGGAGCGCCTGTCACTGCGACAAAATGAAAATGAAAATAATCCAAGTTAATGTGGATAGAGGGAGAGCAGCATTCGACTTACTACATAGCACTTGTCAAGACAAACACATAGACGTCGCTATTGTGGCAGAACCAAACAAGAAACTGGCTAGTAAAGGACCCTGGCTAAGCGATTTGAATATGGACGCAGCACTTAGGGTATTCAGCAAAGAAGTTAGTATACTAAAATGTGACACAGAACAGAAAGGATTCTTATGGGTGGAACTTGAGGACCTTGTTGTTTACTCTTGTTACGCATCACCGAATACAAGTGAACAAGAATTTGAGTCCTAACTTCAGACACTGGGGGAAAGCATAAAAACACAGAAGAAGCAGGTGCTAGTAGCGGGTTACCTAAATGCTAAGTCACGAGTTTGGGGTCCAAAGAAAGACAAGAAAGGAAAGGCACTGGTGGACTGGATAGCAGAGTTTTCCTTTGAGAGCCGACCTTTGTAAGAAGAGGTAGTGAATTTCATATCGACATAACACTAACGTCTGAAGAAATAGCCAATCAAATAACAGAATGGAAAGTGGCGGAGGAAGAAAACGTTAGCTATCATAGGAATATTTACTTTAATGTTATTTCAGCTAACTCTACAACGACACAAATGAGCGAGGCAAGATGGAGAATAAATAAAGAAGGAATACCGATCTTTGTGGAAAATCTGGAAAAAGAAATGTACAAAATACAGAAATTAGATATAAATGAAGGCATGAAAGCAATAAACCTAGCACTAAAAGCCACTTTTAATAAAAGAGCTGCAGGAGGAAATCGTTGACCCGTGTACTGGTGGAACGATAACATCGCCCAGTTAAGAAAGCAATGTTTTAGGTCAAGAAGATTGTTAACTCGAGGAAATAAGAGCAAAGAAGTCACAGAAGAAAGTAGAGAAAGAC
Organism: Panorpa germanica; assembly: GCA_963678705.1. Taxonomy (NCBI): domain Eukaryota; kingdom Metazoa; phylum Arthropoda; class Insecta; order Mecoptera; family Panorpidae; genus Panorpa; species Panorpa germanica. The sequence goes on from OY783210.1 coordinate 5,161,478, forward strand.
TCAGAAATAATTACAATAGAAAAAGGAAACTCCTCAGTAAAGCAATAATAGAAGCAAAACAAGATGCCTGGAAAAAAACCTGCCAAGAAGTTGACCAAGATATTTTGGGCATGGGATATAAAATTGTGAGTAAAAAGCTCAACATGATGCCTTGAATTAAGTTAAGTAGCGATAAGCTAATGAAAACTGTCGAGGAGCTGTTTCCAACACGAGCGACACACAAATGGCCATACATACCCATAGAGGAAAGGTGTATACCCTATTTTACTGAAGCAGAACTCCTGGAAGCGACAAAAAGAATTAAAAATGGAAGGTCACCAGGTCCGACCAAATTCCATCTGAAATCGTCAAAGCGGCAATTAGGGAATTCCCGAGAGAGTTCCTCAAAATAATGAATAGCCAACTAAAAAGTGGAGTATTTCCAAAAATGTGGAAAATAGGAAAATTAGTCCTAATTCAGAAGCCTAAAATAGAAGGAGACCTGGAAGCTAAATATAGACCAATATGTCTTCTGGACGTCATGGGAAAAGTTCTCGAGCAGCTGGTAGCAGTCAGGTTAACAGGGGAAGTTAAACCAAAACTCTCAAAAAACCAATATGGTTTCAAAAAGAAAAGGTCAACTATTGATGCTATGATCCAGATCAAGAGATCGGTAGAGAATATAAAACTCAAGGCGCACCGGAACAGGAAATATGGAGTGTTAGTAACGCTAGACATCAAGAATGCCTTATATTCAGCACCTTATGATAGAATCATAAGAGCGCTGAAAGAATTTGAAGTCAGTGAGTACCTGACGAGAATTATAAGCAGCTATCTAGAGGACCGCTGGATAGAAGTCGAGGGGAATTTAATAAAAGTAACATGCGGAGTACCACAAGGATCGGTATTAGGGCCTCTCTTATGGAACATTCTGTACGACGAGGTGCTAAAAACTGAGCTACCAGAAGGCGCATCAGTCATTGGATTTGCGGATGACACAGCACTTATTGTTGAAGCTAAATCTGAGGAAACACTAAAGGCACACGCTAACACGGCCCTAAACAAGATTAAACAGATGCTAGAGAGATAGCAACTACAGCTCGCTCCTGAAAAAACGGAGGCAATCGTACTTTATAGTGGAAGAAAACTGAAGGAAATACCCTTGGAGGTAGGCACAATGAAAATTAAATCCGAAGAACACTTAAAGTACCTGGGGCTCTATATTGGAAGGAATGCAGACATAAAGCAACATGTTATACAAGCGGCCAAGAAATCCGAAGCAAAACTTATGACGTTAAGTAGACTACTGCCAAATCTGAAGGGACCGAAGGCAAGTAAGAGAAGAGTGTTAGCGTCGGTGGTTCACTCAATAATGCTGTATGCTGCACCGATATGGGAAGAAGCTGTAAAACTTAAAAAATATAGAAATATGTTATTGAGTGTGCAACATAGAATGGCAATACGTGTGAGTAGTGCTTATCGCACAATCTCGGCGGAAGCTGTCCAGGTGATAAGCGGAATAGTACCTCTGGCACTACTGGTGGAAGAGCGGAAAAGGGTCTATATGGAAACAGAAGAAACACATTAGGAAGTAAGGAAAGAAGTTAAAAAAAATTGGCAATGCGAGTAGGAGAAAGAGACCGGTAAAGCGGTGTGGACTAAAAGGCTAATACGGAGATCAGTACTTGGAAAAATCGAAAATACGGGGAAGTTGATTACTTTATAACACAATTTCTCGGAGGACATGGATGCTTTAGGAGTTACTTAAAGAGATTCAAAAAGAGAGAGTAAGACAAATGTTGGTACTGTGAATATCTCGATACACCAGAACATACGTTCTTCTATTGTAGCCGATGGACGATGGAAAGGGAAGAAGTACGGACGATAACGGGAACCACACTGACCGTAGATAATATTGTTAATATTATGGTGGAGAAGGAAGAGTATTGGAGTGCGGTTCGAGTCTTCGTCACGAAAATTCTCAAAACCAAGGAAGTATACGTCAACACAACATCGTAACCGGAACTCGGGTATCCAGTCTGAAGGAATGCAATTGCGGTACCAGATTGTGGTCTAGATGAAGAGAGGGGGAGTTTTAGTTGGTAGGCGCTCTTCCAGCAAAGGTTAATCCAACACGTCCCGACGGGGTGTCAGGCGACAGTCTTATAGAAGATTTCTCCTCCTCATGACAAAAAAAAAAAAAAATATATATATATGACGCGTACACGCGGTCTTATGAAAATAACCTCAAAACTGTAACATTGTCGTTTTTGAGATAAAACATTAATAAGTGCGATAGACAAAGAAAATGATAATAATTAAGTTAGTCTTAGTGCCAAAACATCAACTGGTTAAGAAATTCAAGAAATCTGTAGACCTATATAAGGAAGACCTTATATAAACACTACAAATATACGGAAAACAAAACGTTGCTGCTCACTATCAAGTAAGTCAAATAACATTAAGTATAAATAATATTAATACATAACAATTAGTTTATATAAAAGCGAGTTTTAAATAATAAAGAGAGTTTATTAATTGTTATAAGTAAACAATATATGTGGTTTTCTTGAAAATTGTGACTGATCGTTCATGAACAATCACACTATACCAAGATAACGCAAAAAATAACATAACTTGTCGCATATTATAATACTATATAGAATTTATAGAAATTCAGGGTGCCTTTAATAATGTCTAGTGGCCAAGTGCCCTTCGAAGAATTATGCCAGCAAAAATCTCTAGGAACGTCTACTGCACTATGGAGAACTATACTCATTGGTAAACATTAATTTTACAAACCGATTACCGTTCCATGAATAGAGCAAACTATCTAATGGTTGTCCTCAGCTCTGGAACATGGTATTCGACGAGAACTGTGTTTCTCACTCGAAAGGTTGTGTAAACGTATGTTTTGCCGAATGATAAAGTGATCCTTGTCGGTGCAAATAGTAGAGAACAACTAGAAAGCCGTTCTTTAGCTTATATAGATAAAATGTGTAGTTTCTTGATGCTACACAAAATGGCTATATTTTCAAGTAAAACAAAGATGATGATCCTTGCCTTTGGCAAGACAGATGTGACTTAACAGAAAAAAGGAGAACTACATATTGGTTTACAAAGACGTTAATTTTAATTTGAAACACAAGTGGTACCTATCTACTGTGTGTGTGATCCGCTCCTGCTACTTTAGGTGAAAAAAGTGATTAAAAGTAAGAAATTAATTACGGAAAAAAATTAATTATATTATATAAATACTTCTTCTAACGAAAATATTCAAGTTTATTTTAATATTGTGCTAATTTACTCTAAAATAAGTGTTATTAAAAAAGTTTAACAGTTAGAAACCAGTGTTAAAAAATATAACTAAATATATATATATATATATATATATATATATATATATATATATGACGCGTACACGCGGTCTTATGAAAATAAACTAAAAACTGTAACATTGTCGTTTTTGAGTTAAAACATTAATAAGTGCGATATACAAAGAAAATGATAATAATTAAGTTAGTGTGAGTGCTAAAACATCAACTGGTTAAGAAATTCAAGAAATCTGTAGACCTATATAAGGAAGACCTCATATAAACACTACAAATATACGGAAAACAAAAGGTTGCTGCTCACTATCAAGTAAGTCAAATAACATTAACTATAAATAATATTAATACATAACAATTAGTTTATATAAAAGCGAGTTTCAAATAATAAAGAGAGTGTATTAATTGTTATAAGTAAACAATATATGTGGCTTTCTTGAAAATTGTGACTGATCGTTCATGAAATATCACACTATACCAAGATAACGCAAAAAATAACATAACTTGTCGCATATTATAATACTATATAGAATTTATAGAAATTCAGGGTGCCTTTAATAATGTCTGGTGGCCAAGTGCCCTTCGAAGAATTATGCCAGCAAAAATCTCTAGGAACGTCTACTGCACTATGGAGAACTATATTCATTGGTAAACATTAATTTTACAAACCGATTATTGATCCATGAATAGAGCAAACTATCTAATGGTTGTCCTCAGCTCTGGAAGATGATATTCGACGAGGACTGTGTTTCTCACTCGAAAGGTTGTGTAAACGTATGTTTTGCCAAATGATAAAGTAAACCTTGTCGGTGCAAATAATTGGGAACAACTAGAAAGCCGTTCTTTAGCTTCTATAGATAAAATGTGTAGTTTCTTGAAGCTACACAAAATAACTATATCTTCAAGTAAAACAAAGATGATGATCCTTGCCTTTGGCAAGACAGATGTGACTTAACAGAAAAAGGAAGAACTACATATTGGTTTACAAAGACGTTAATTTTGCTTTGAAACACAAGTGGAACCTATCTACTGTGTGTGTGATCGGCTCCTGCTACTTTAGGTGAAAAGAGTGATTAAAAGTGAGAAATTAATAACGGAAAAAAATTAAATATATTATATAAATACTTCTTCTAACGAAAAGTATTTAAGTTTATTTTAATATTGTGCTAATTTACTCTAAAATAAGTGTTTTTAAAAAAGTTTGACAGTTGGAAACCAGTGTTAAAATCGAATTTTTCATTACGTGTACATGCGGACTTATAAAGATAACCTTAAAATTGTAACTTTGTTGTTTGATATAAGACATTAATATGTGCGATGGACAAAGAAAGTGATAATAATTAGGTTAGTGTTAGTGCTAAAACATCAAGTGGTTAAGAAATTCAAGAAATCTGTAGATCTATATAAGGAATACCTTATATAAACAATACAAATATACGGAAGACAAAAGGTTGCCGCCCACTATCAAGTAAGTCGATTAACATTAACTATAAATAATTTTAAAACATAAAAATTAGTTTATATAAATGCGTGTTTCAAATAATAAAGAGAGTGTAATAATTGTTATAAGTGATTAAGTGAACAATATATGCGGTTTTTTTGGAAATAGTGACTTATCGTTCATAATCAATCAATAGTAACAAACAAATGGTAAGTGAGTAGGCTTAAGTTAATAAATATACTTGAGATATTTATAAAAATTCAGTGTGAATTTGATAATGTCTGGTGGCCAAGTGACCTTCAAAGAATTAGGCCAGCAAAAACCTCTAGGAACGTCTACTGCGCTATGGAGAACTTCTTTTATTGTCGAACATTAATTTTACAAACCGATTACCGTTTTATGAAAAGGCAACTATCTAAAAGTTGTTCTCAGCGATCTGTAATAAGGCCTGAGCTCTGGAACATGGCATTCGACGAGAACTGTGTTTCTCACTCGAAAGGTTGTGTAAACGTATGTTTTGCCAATGATAATGTGATACTTGTTGTTGCAAATAGTAGAGAACAACTAGAAAGCCATTCTCGACCTGCTATAGATAAAATGTGTAGTTTCTTAAAGCTACGAAGCAACGAAATAATAAACTTGTAACCCTTCTTGCGCGTGTCACAAGGACGAAATGGAGCCTAAACTCGGCAACTATGCCGACACTATACAACAGGGCAACGGTTCATACTGCAGTATGAACTGCCTCTGCCCATAACTTTTTTTTAAATTTGGCATCTGATAGCAGGCATCTGGCTTTTTCTACTACAGATCTATTGTATCTTTCACAATGCCCATTTTGTTGAGGGGTTGATGGGTTTGTTTTCTGATGTACTATGCCAAACTGCTTCATATAATTCTCCATAACTGCTGAACAAAATTCACCTCCGTTATCAGTTCTTAAAATCTTTATTTTTGTTGATTTCTAATTTTCCACTAAGTTTTTGTACTGCTTGAAGTAGGTGAATGTCTCATCTTTAGATTTGAGAAAGTACACGTGTGCCATTCGACTGTAATTATCCACGAATAATAGAAAGTATTTTGCCATACCGAGCGACTTAGTTTTCATAGGACCACACAGGTCTGCATGTACCAGATTTAACACCTCCTTGCTTTTTGACAAGCTGGTGGGAAAGTGGAGTCTAGTTTGCTTTCCCTCGCAGCAAACTGTGCAATTACTTTTGTCAAATTCTGCCTTATATTGGAAATGTAAGCCCTCCACAGCACCATTTCTCATGACGTTCAGGTCACTTTTGTTAATATGTCCAAAACGCCGATGCCAAGTCTCGCTGGAAGTTACTGCCATTGCTGCTAGAAGCTCTTCCGACTTTACAATGTTTAACTTGTACACACCATTTACTTGGTTTGCGTCTCCAATACAATCGTTTTGCTGGTTTTAAATGTGACACAAATTTTTGTTGAAAATGACTCTGTTACCACTGGCTATGATCTTGCTCACGGATAGCAGGTTTGTAGTTAGGTTATGTATGCACAAAGCATTGTTTACTTTTATGTTAAACTCTGAATCTCCAACACATGTTGTTATCTGCAGATCTCCAGAACATAAAACCAGCACTCTTTCTTTATTTGCCACTACAATGTTTTGAGTTTCTGTATTGTACGAAATATTTGTCAACAAATTTTTGTTTGATTCGGATATCAAATGAGTGCTCGCGCCCGAGTCCACATACCAGTCTTTGTCACTAAATTCACCAGTCAAAAACATTGCACTGAATGCGATCATTTGTTTTTCGTTATGTGTACTCGCATTCGTATTATAAGATCGGCACTGATTTTTATAGTGACCAGTTCTTTTGCACTTATAACACTTGACATTTTTTCCCGGCTTGTTAGTTTCACTGACGTGACCTTGAACCGCCGCCATTTGCTTTATCTTTGCTTTTATGGCACGTGTTTTGATGATATGCACTTTTTGTAATAAAAGCACCCTCGAACTTTGTAAATTCAGAATCTGCACTCATATCCAATAGTTTCGTCTTTATAGCGTCTGCACTAATGTTCATCTCCGAGTGCTCAATGGCCCTAATCATAGGCGCATACTTTTCTGGCAATCCGGCCAACAGGAGGGACCCTATCCACTCATCGTTGATTTTAAAGCCTGTGCCCTTTAGCTTTTGTGCCGTATCCACTAACTGTGTCACGTACGCGGTCATTGAGTCGCAACTTTCAAGACGAATGAAGATCAAGCTTCTGAGTAGGCTGATGCGGCGGGTGAAGCCAGTATAGTCGAATAACGACTTCAACTTTTTCCATAAGCTATGCACCGTAGTTTCACTCTTGATGTGTACATATAGTGATGGATCAATGGTCATCACCATCTTAGCTTTAGCCTTCTTGTTATCTTGCGCGCTTAATCCTTCGCTGTTGCTGATGTCAATGCCTTCGAGGATGAGGAAATTTTCCACTGCGAACGCCCAATCATCGTAATTGTCCCTTCCCTTGAGCTTTGGGAAATTCAAATAATTTCCTGCCATTACCACTGTGCTGTACAAAGATCACTAACTATATTTTTTTTTTTTACTTTACGCGGTCCTGGGCCCATAACCTAATGAAACTCGTGAAGCGGTTTAGCAGAGACTGTTTTATTATTTCAAACTTAGGTTGACATACACAATGGCAGGTGGCGCTAGTGTTACAAATTATTTTTATACTACCATAGACTGTAGTCCAAATTAGAACAATGTTTAATTCAGAATAACAAGGTTTTCAATTATTTTAGTGTTTTAGCAAACTTTACCTTTATATATAATATATTTCACGTTCAATTTCGCATTGCAGATGACAGCACCACCTCTCGTATAATATAGGTAAGTTATGAATTTTTTTAATTTTACTCTCTTTTAAGTCTAATGTTTTATTTTTATTACAGTCTCAATGTGCCTAGTCAATAGTTATGAAGACAGCAAATCTACAACCGCCGCATGTCAACGCCTCTTAAATATGCAAAGCTTAACAGTGTTTTAGTCAATGTTATGTGACGTCATCACTTGTAGTCATATGCTGCTGAGTTCTGCTATCGGTATAAGAAGTTTGTTTGAAAATGTTAGTATCATATTGGGTATTGAACAAAGTTTCTGGTTAAAAATTACTATGGACTATTATTTTTAATTTATGAATTAATTTGCAAATAATGAATTCTTTGTTTATGAATTGGTTTTTGTAATGGTTTTATAATGAGTAATTAAAAAAGTAAAATACATCGAAAATTTAATTTAAAACTGAGTAACATTTCTAAATCGTAACATTTTTACAAAAACTAAAATAAATCGACAAATAACACACATATGCAAAAAAGGAAAATGGTATACCTTCCATAATATATATATAAAAAAAATTATAATAAAAATTTATTATATAAAAATATTAACTTTATTTTTCATATATTTCTTTTAACAATTTACGAGTATATACATTGTTATTGTTAGATTACATATATTTACATATATTTAGAACCATAGTTATGTAGAAAGAGTTTGCAATTTTCTTTTCTTATACTGGTTATTATGTTGTAAGTCGTCATTTTTACGAGATGATAAAATATTTAACATAATATTAGTTCAAGTATGAATCAATAACTTGCATATATAATAGTTGTTATGACACTCGACATCAAGAAGGTCTTCTATCAGCATTTCTTTTACTTCTAAAGTTTTGCATGTAACATCTATTATATATTTTCTCTAATTTTATAGAGAGAAGAAATCAATATCTCGGGACAACTTTTCAACTATTAAATAAGTGTACATCACACTATTGACTTTTAAAGGTGTCGGACAAATCAGGCCTCCACGATCAAGATTTTTTATTAAATTGTATGACTGGTGTAAAGAAATTGTCTTATCAATTGTTAAGTATTCTTTACACTTAATTTTTTTTAAAACAGCATGACAACAATACCCCGTTAAATATGTTATAACAGGTAATAATTCTTCAACATTGGCTATATCCAATTCGCTAATTACTACCGATTGCAATGGTGTCATTGTTTCATTAGTATCTTCAATATTATCTAGAATATTTTCTGGACATTGGGATTGTCATTGCTCTATCTTTAATTATTAATTCTAGTTTTAAATTTGATTGAAGACGTAATTTTTTTTCACACTCTAGAACTTGTCTCATGGAGATGTGATATGTAAACCCAGCTTATAACCTATATTTGCCAAATCTAACTTCAAGTAAATCTGTTTGAATTTTACCTGGTAATATATATGTAAATTTTAGTTTGTCTATGCAATAACGACACAATTTTACATTCCGTATGTAGTTTGTCTGGCCACCACTGGAAAAATTCATTTGTTGCCACGCGTCGAGCCAGTCAATAAATTTGTTTAAAAATATAAATTTCTGATCTGATTTGTTCTTTGTTAAATGTGTCATGTAAATGTTATTTTTGTGTAAACCTTTTATACAGTTTTAACGTTCATAACATCCCACCATTTTCAAATAATTGAAATAAAAATTGACGTATCATTATAAAACTCAATATTATGCAGACGTCCTTTTTTATTCAAACCTTGAACTACTAATTGGTTGAAAATTTTCAACACTAATTTTACATTTTGCCGCTCAAGATTTGAAGGTGCAATGCTCTTAAATGGTAACCAGTGTGCATAAGAAATGGTTGCAGTATTTTCTCTTTCATATAACTTTTTAAGATCAGAAAATGATGCTGTTCTACAATTATAACCTATTTCAAAATCTAGAAAGAACATACACTGTACAATATTTTTTTGATTTAACCAGTTATTTCTAATGTTTTTAAAAAGATGTACAAAATCAATTAAATAGAAGAGTGGCCTACTAGCATTTTGGGGATGCTGATAAAGAAAAGATGTTTTATTAGAAACAGCTTATAGCTTTTCTATTTATTGCATTGTTATCTGTTACAACATAAATGACTTTGAATGCCGCCTTTTCTTATCCTTATATAAGCTTTTTTGTCAAATTGTATAAAGGTTTATAATTTATTGTTTTAATTGGTACAATATAAACAACATCTTTAAATTGTGATAATAAACTGGAAACCATAAAAACAAAGGCACTTGTAGCCGCAATATTTGATTCAAACGATGCACCTACAATAGATCCACCCTTATAGTCAAAAAGTGGTTTAATGTGTATCTCATCAATCATTAGTATAATTGTTTTTTCAAAATCTTGAAGATAGCTTACTCTATTACTAGCGTACATCAAAAAAAAATTATCATTAGTTTCTCACTCCGGATTTACATGTAAATCATTGCTTACTTTCTTTAATGTGTTAGGATGCGGAAATATAAAATATCCACTTTGTCTTAAAAAGTTGTAGGCATGTGGTGAAATTGTATTTAATAAAGAAGCAAATACTAATAACTCAGGGGAATATCTAAAATTATTTGTAGGTCATATGCACAATTCAATTTGCCCCCTTAAGAAATGTAAAATATTTTCATTCTTGTTGGATACAACGTCCTTTAACAAATCGCATGTCTTACTGTCTGCCTTGATTAAAACAATGGTTTCTAATAAATCAGTAATCTCATTATAGCTAGTTTTTTTCTGTGATAATAATTTTGGGCCTACTTTCCTAATTAATGTACTCTTTATAAAAACCGATAATGCCAAATGTTTATCTATTGTAATAGAAAATTGAATAAAGGGTTCAGGTTCAACAGGTAAATAAAAAATGCAAATAAGCACTTTATCTAGCAAATACTGATGTGACCAGCTTTCTGAAACACCGAATTTTCTAATACAATCCAAAAGGTTGTTTATATTAATAATTCTACGATCGGTATTATAGGCATTCGCTGAATTCATACTGTTTATGATCTCTGAATTCAATAAACTATTTTCTCTTTCTTCGGCTTTTAAATCGGGAGATACTTTATTTGTTGAAGGGCTCAGCGAGGTGTTGTTTAAGGAGCAATATGCAACACTTTTGGGGTTATTTGAAAATACAGAAGGAATAGTTCTTTTCTTTAGTCTTTTGACTTTAAGAGTTGCTGACACTAGAACACCAGTTTTGTTGTCATACGCTTTCGATTCTGTTGCAATATCGACACTTTTGAAATGAAGTTCGCAGACCTGTAAACAGTTTATTATAATCTTGTTTATTATGTCTTGTAATGGTCGGTATATTTGTCTAATTAATCTTTCACGCATACGTTCTCATTATCTACTTACTTTGAAATTATTCGACGGAACAAACGCCTTTCGCTGAATAGCAGAACACCATTTCTTTTTTAAGCATTATAAATACTTTTAATAAGTTTTTAGGAAAGCTGATTATAGATACTTTTGGACCCGTAGGATAGTTGCCCTTACAAAGTGGAACGCAAAAACTACTTGGCATTTTGTTGTCTAATAATTTACACTTTAAAAAGTCACTCACTTGACAAACTGGTTATTAATTGTGGAATATTATAATTAGTTTTATATATTACACAATTAGCTAAAATTCTACACACGTAACGATCAGTAAAACATTTACAGCACATACACCACACAAGGTTTTCATACACAACACTAATTTTCAGATTAAAACAGTTTAATGTTAAAACCAAATATAAATAAATAAAAACACAAACATGATTATTTATATTTTTAATTGATTATATATTTTATACGATTTTTTTAACCAAAATAACATGGAAGTAAATGCAATACGTAATTTACGGAGAGATATTAAATTGTACTAAATCAATACCCTTAAATTATACATTTTAAGTATATTTAGGTAGAATTGGGAAAAAACATATAGTGCTCAGATGACTACAAGTGTAGTCACAAAATCGCAGTATGGCTTTGTATATTTACGAATCGTTGCGCATGTGCATGTTTATTCACTAACTTGTAGGGATATTATTTTCTATAAATAAATTTTCTTTTTTAATACAATTTTATAGTAAGCCTATAAATATAAGGTATTTTATAAAGAAAAAATTTTTTTTTTTTATTTTTTTAATAATGTTAGTGTTTCAGCAAACTATACCTATATATATATTGTAGGTGAAGGTAAATTTTGCAGTATAGAAGACAGCACAATCTAGAGTATCATATAGGCAAGTTATGCATTTTCTACATTTTACTCTCTATCAATTCTTGTGTTTTTTTTAATACAGTCTCATTGTGGCTTGTTAATAGTAATGATAACAGTCAATCCAATGATTATGTGCCTGATTACTTATTAACTTTAATGGATATAAGTTTCTATGTATAAGCTTGCTTTTATTAAAAAATTTTATAGTGTTCCTCTTACTGTAAAGTATTTTTTTAAAAGTATGTTTTTTATTAGGTTAATACAAATTTTAGTGTTTCAGTAAACTATACCTCTATAAAATATATTTCTCTTTTAATTTTGCATTATAGATGACAAGACAACCTCGCGTATAATATATGTAGGTGAGTTATTAATTTTTTTAATTTTACTTCTTAATAAATCTAATGCTTCATTACTGTTACAGTTTTTTTATACTATTTTATAGAGAACCTAAAAAAATATAAGGTATTTTATAAAGAGAATAGATTATTTCTTCAGGTTTTTAATAATATTAGTGTTTCAGCAAACTTAACCTCTATATATATTGCAGGTAAAGTTAAATTTTGCATTACAGAAGACAAAACCATTTCGCGTATAAAATATGTAAGTTATGCATTTTCTAAATCTTACCCTCTATCAATTCTTAAAATTTGTTTTTAATACAGTCTCATTGTGGTTTTTTAAAAGTTATGATGACAGTCAATTTAATGAGTCCATAACCCACGCATGTGCATGATTATTTATTAACTTGTAAGGATATATGTGTCTATGTAAAAGCTTGATTTCTTCATTTTCAATTTTATACTGTACTACTAACTATAAAGTATTTTATTAATATAATATTTTTTTTTCAGGTTTTTAATAATTTTAATAAAAACATCTATAATGCGAAATTAAAAGTGAAATATATTATATAGAGGTAAAGTTTGCTGAAACACTAAAATTATTATTAACCTAAAAAGAAATTAAAAAAAAAAAGGACTTTACAGTTAGGGGTACACTATAAAGTTTTATGAAAAAAGCACGCTAATACAAAGAAATATGTATCCTTACAAGTTAATAAATAATCATGCACATGCGCAGATTATCGATTTAATGGACTTACTGTCATCATTACTATTAGCAAGCCACAATAAGACTGATTAAAAAATAAGATTAGAATTTAAAGAAGATAAAATTTAGAAAATGCATAACTTACCTATTTTATACGCGAGATGGTGTTGTCTTCTATATTGCAAAATTAATTTTACCTACAATATATATAAAGGTAAAGTTTACTGAAAGACTATCTTTATTAAAAACCTGAAAAAAATATTAATTTTGCTTATTAAATACCTTATATTTATAAATTCACTAAAAAATTGTATAACAAAAGAAAATGTATTCATAGAAAACAATATCTTATCAAGTTAGTAAATAAACAAGCACATGCAGCGGATGTACAATAACTGTCTTCATAACCATTGACAATGCACAATAGGACTGTAATTGAAATAAAACATTAGATTTGATATAGCGTAAATCTGAAAAAATTCATAACTTACCAATATTATACGCGAGGTGGTCCTTTTATATATAATGCGAAATTTAACGAGAAATATATTATATATTGAGGAAAATTAACTGAAACACTAAATATATTATTAACCTTAAAAAAATATATTTAAAAAAAAAATACTTCACAGTTAGGGCTACACTATAAAATTTAAGGGAAAAAAAAGCAAGCTTATACATAGAAACATATATCCTTACAAGTTAATAAATAATCATGCACATGCGGGGGTTATGGATTCATTGGATTGACTGTCATCATAACTATTGACAAGCCACAATAAGACTATTTAAATAGAAAACATTAGAATTGACAGAGAGTAAAATTTAAAAAATGCATAACTTACCTATTTTATAAGCGAGATAGTGTTGTCTTCTATAATGCAAAAGTTTACTTTACCTACAATAAATATAGAGGTAAAGTTTGCTAAAACATTAACATTATTGAAAACCTAGAAAAAAAATATACCTATTAATAAAAACTTTATAGTTAGGGGTACACTATAACATTTTTTGAAAAAAGCAATCTTATACATAGAAACATATATCCCTACAAGTTAAAAAATAATCATGCACATGCGAGGGTTATGGATTCATTGAATTGACTGTCATCATAACTATTAACAAGTTAGAATGAGACTGTATTACTAAAAACATTAGAATTGATAGAGGGTCAATATTAGAAAATGCATAACTCACCTATGTTATACGCGAGATTGTGCTGTCTTCTATACTGCAAAATTTAACTTTACCTACAATATATATAGAGGTAAAGTTTGCTGAAACACTAACGTTATTAAAAACCTGAAAAAAAGTCTTTTTTCTATATAAGATACCTTATATTTATAGGTTTACTTTAATATTGTATGAAAAAACGAAATACATTCATAGAAAACAATATCCCTACAAGTTAGTAAATAAACATGCACATGAAGCAGTTGTAGATTGACTGACTTCATAACTATTGACTATTCACATTAATACTGTAATAAAAATAAAACATTATATTTGATAGAGAGTGAAATTTTAAAAATTCATAACTCACCTATATTATATGCGAGGTGGTCCTGTCATCTATAATGCAAAATTGAACGTGAAATATATTATATATAGAGGTAAAACTTGCTGAAACACTAAAATTATTAAAAACCTAAAAAGAATATTATTTAAAAATAATACTTTATAGTTTGGGGTACACTATATAATTTTATGAAAAAAGCAAGCTTGTACATAGAAACTTATATCCTTACAAGTTAATAAATTATCATGCACATGCGGGGGTTATGAATTCATTGTATTGACTGTCATCATAACTATTGACAAACCACAATAAGACTGTTTTAAAAAAAACATTAGAATATATAGAGAGTATATATTAGAAAATGCATTACTTACTTATATTATACGCGAGATTGTGCTGTCTTCGATACTGCAAAATTTAACTTCACCTACAATATATATAGAGGTTAAGTTTGCTGAAACACTAAAATTATTATTAACCTAAAAAAAAAAATACTTTACAGTTAGGGGAACACTATAAAATTTTATAAAAAAAGTAAACTTATACATAGAAACATATATCCTTACAAGTTAATAAATAATCATGCACTTGCGGGGGTTATGGATTCATTGGATTGACTGTCATCATAACTATTAACAAGCCACAATGAGACTGTATTAAAAAAAACAATAAAATTGATAGAGGGTAAAATTAAGAAAATGCATAACTTACCTATATTATACGCGATATTGTGCTGTCTCCTATACTGCAAAATTTACCTTTACCTACAATATATATAGAGATAAAGTTTGCTGAAACGCTAACATTATAAAAACTTTATAGTATAGAGTACAATATAAAATTTTATAAAAAAAAATAAAGCTTATACATAGTAACATTTATCCTTACAAATTAGTAAATAATTATGCAAATGCGGAAGTTATGGATTCATTGGATTGACTGTCATCATAACTATTGACAAGCCACAATGAGACTGTACTTAAAAGAAAACAATAGATTTGATAGAGTGTAAAATTAAACAAATTAATAACTAACCCATATTATACGCGAGATGGTGCTTTCTTTTATAATGCAAAATTTAACTATACCTACAATATATATAGAGTTATAGTTTGCTGAAACACTAAAATTATTAAAAACCTAAATAAAAAATAATTTTTTTTTATTAAATACCTTATATTTATAGGTTAACTAAAAAATTTTATAAAAAAAAAAAATTATTCATAGAAAACAATATCCTTACAAGTTAACAATTATACACGAACATGCGGCGGTTGTGGATTGACTGTCTTCATAACTATTGACAAGGCACATTGAGACTGTAACAAAAATAAAACATTAAATTTGATAGGGGGTAAAATTAAAATAATTCATCTTATCTATATTATACGAGATGTGGTCCTGTCATCTATAATGCGAAATTAAACGAGAAAAATATTATATATAGAGGTAAAGTTTACTGAAACACTAAAATTATAAATAACCTAAAAAAAAATATTCTTTTATAAAAATACTTTACAGTTAGGGGTACACTATAAAATGACAAGAAAAGAGCAAGCTTATAAATAGAAACATTAATCCTTAAAAGGTAATAAATAATCATGCACATGTGTTGGTTATGAATTTATTGGATTAACTGTCATCATAAATATTGACAAGCCACAATAAGACAGTATTAAAAAAAACACTAAAAATAATAGAGGATAAAATTTAGAAAATGCATAACTTACCTATTTTATACGTGAGATGGTGCTGTCTTCTACACTGCAAAATTTAACTTTACCAACAATATATATAGAGGTAAAGTTTTCTGAAACACTACCATTAATAAAAACCTGAAAAAAAATCTATTCTCTTTATAATATACCTTATATTTATAGGTTTACTATAAAACTGTATAAAAATAAAAAAAATATTCATAATAAACAATATCCCTACAAGTTAGAAAATAAACAAGCACATGCTGCGGTTGTAGATTGACTGACTCTATAACTATTGACTATTTACATTAAGACTGTAATAAAAATTAAACATTATATTTGATAAAGAGTAAAATTTTTAAAAATTCATAACTTACCTATATTATACGCGAGGTGGTCTTCTCATCTATTAAGCGAAATTGAACGTGGAATATGTAATATATAGAGGTAAAGTTTGCTGAAACACTAAAACTTTTAAAAACATAAAAAAAAAATGTTCTATTAAAAAAATACTTTATAGTTTGGGGTACACTATAAAATATTATAAAAAAGCAAGCTTGTACATAGTTACATATATCCTTACAAGTCAATAAATAATCATGCACATGCGGGGGTTATAGATTCATTGGATTGACTGTCATTATAACTATTGACAAGAAACAATAAGACTGTTAAAAAGTAAAGCATTAGAATTATTGGAGGGTTAAATTAGGAAAATGCATAACTTACCTATTTTATACGCGAGATAGTGTTGTCTGCTATATTGCAAAATTTTACTTGACCTACAATATATATAGAGGTAAAATTTGCTAAAACATTAAAATTATTGAACACCTGAAAAAAAATATTCCTTTTTTTAAAAACTTTATAGTTAGAAGTACACAATAAAATGTTTTGAAAATTGCAAGCTTATACAAAGAAACATATATCCTTCCAAGTTAATTCATAATCATGCACATGCGGGGGTTATGGATTCATTGGATTAACTGTCATTATAACTATTGACAAGTTACAATAAGACTGTTTAAAGAAATTGTTATATTTAGCAGAAATAAACTATTATTTTATATTAATCAGGTTTATTTTATTTAACAAAATGTACACTTGCATTAGGATGTCACAGAGTAAAGAATTACATATTGTAGTATTACAGAGTGCAGTATTTTCCTGCAGTATTACCAAGTGTAAAAAGAAAGATAGAAGAGTAGTAGCGTCAATCCCGAGAGGGAACTAAATTTAAATTAAACACTCCCTCTAAATTTAGACATTCTAACAACAAATTATAATTAATTAAGTGTAAAAAAAAACATGAAAATATTAATCAAGTTATACTACAAGATATTCTAACATATCACTTAACAAAAGAGTTGTAGAAACATACCAAGTTTAGATCTTAAGAATTGGAATTTATCTTTTGACAATGCTTTAGTTATTATATCTGCATATTGATCAGCAGTGCTTACAGATTTAAGATCTATAATCTTTTGAGAATATTATTCTTTTATGAAGTGATACTTAATATCAATATGTTTACATCTTTTATGAAAATTTATATTCATAATTACACTGATGGCACTTTGATTAACCAAAGGTAAACACGTAGTGTCTTGTTTATATTCACCAATATCACATAACACTTGCTTTATCCACATAGCTTCTTTTGTTGCAGCACAGGCTGCCATAAACTCAGCTTCTGTTGTTGACAGAGCAACCGTCTGTTGGCGTTGGCTGGACCATGTCACAGCAGCATCATTCTTTATGAAGACGTAGCCAGTAACTGAGCGTCTTGTATCAATATCATTTGCATAATCAGCATCACTATAACCACTAACAGCTGGTGGCTCTGATGTTGATGAGTAGTTCAAGCCATAATCTTTAGCATCCTTCAGGTACTTGAATATCTTCGTGACAGCATTCCAGTGTGATTGGTTATAGCAACTTAAAAATCGACTCACCAGGCTTACGGCAAACATAATTTCTGGTCGACTGACTGTAGCCAGATGCATAAGAGAACCCACAGCTTCTCTGTATGGATAGTTTTTCTCTGGTTCTTTATCTACCTTTTGTAGCTTGACATGGGGGTCCACTTTGCTAAATATCTCAATTTGCATGCCCACAAAATTACTTGGTGTGTTCAATATTTTTACTTCCAGTACAGACTGTAGTTCTTGGGTTATTTCTTTTAGAGTGGATTCAGTTTTAGAAAATAGTAGGCCATCATCCGCATACAGACAAAGATAACATTTCTCATTATTGACATGATTAACATACACACATTGATCAGCTTTGCTGTTGATGAAGCCAAATTTCTTTATTATTGAGTCAAATTTTTAATTCCAGCTTCTGGGGGCTTGCTTTAAACCATACAGCAACTTGTTGAGCTTGCATACCATGTTGTTTTCACATGATAGACCTTCAGGCAGAGACATAAATATGGTCTCTTCAAGTTCACCATATAAAAATGCAGTTTTTACATCAAGTTGTCAGTTTACATCGAGTCTTCTTGGTGAGCGCACGTATTTACAATAAACAAAACAATAAAATAAATAGTGATCTTTTTTTTTGCAAATTATAATATTTTTTTTTCGTGATTTATTTTTATTTAAATTATAATTTATATTATTATTAAGTGTTATTAATAAGAAGTGAAGTAACTTCCATTTAATTATCACTGGTTAATTAACAATATGGATATGGAGGTTGAACCTCCCGATAAAAATCCGAACAATAAAAACAACTCTGTGACTAACAAATCATTTCCTACAGATAAAACATCCAGTGATATAACAGAAAACTTAAATAACAATAGTGACAATGTTAAAAAAATATTTAATAATTTATACAACACAGAAACAAAATATGACTCGTATAAAGTAATGATAGTTAAAAATAATAGTGATGGAAACACATTTTTTAGTTCTCTTAAATTAGCATAAATAATTTGTAAAATTAGCAATAAATCTAATATAATAGAAATTAAAAAAGTGGGAAGAAATAGAGTAATCGTTCAATGTGCTAATGCAATACTAGCTAACGAAATTACCAAATCAACATTGCTGAAAAACAATGGGTATGAAGCGTTTATCCCATTTTACTGGTGCACAAAAGTAGCTATTATAAAAGGTGTTGATATTGAATATTCGGAAGATACAATTTTAAATAATATAGAGTGTCCACCTTTTAAAGTAACGAGAGTGCAAAGGTTAAATCGAAAACTAAGAGTTGACGGAGCTATAAAATATGAACCCAGTACAACAGTGAAATTATTCTTTGAAGGACTTGCTATTCCTGCTTATGTTTACATGTGGAGAGTGAGACGAGCATGTGAACCATTTGTACAACAGACGATACAATGTTATAATTGTTTTAAATTTGGACATGCAGCCACAAAATGTAGAGCAAAAGTAGCAAAATGTAAATTCTGCGGAAGTGAAGATCATTTACGTACTGCATGCACATCTCCTAATCCGACATGCATAAATTGTAAACTTAACCACGAGGCTACAGACAATGAATGTCCTGAAAAAAAAAGACAAATCAAGATAAAAGATCTCATGGCCCAACACAATCTCAGTTTTTATGAAGCAAAATTAGAATTAACAGAAAAAAATACAGACTATTTATACTCAGTAAGAACTCAAAACTCTTTTGAAACTCTAAACTACAATGAGACTTTTCCAAATATCACTAATAAATACAATAGTATCAACATAATTCCAACATACAAACCAAACCCTTTAACCAGAAGAACCAATACCAGAGTGAATAAATCAAATACAGGTAACTCATTACAAAGATCTTACAGTCAACCACAACCTACGACATCCACTAAAGAACCACTTCCAAAAAGAAGAAGAGAAGAAAAGAAACCTAACAATGAAGAAAGTGACACATTCCTTAAGAAAACTAATCAAGAAAAAAACAGAAAGCAAATCAACCAAGAGAAACCTGATATTACAATGGAAAATTATGATAATGATACCTGCTATAAATCAATATATAATAAAAATAATGATGACAAAATTAAAGATACAAACAAAGACCCTAATATTACATCCCAATCTCTTAGAAGCTACAAGAAACAAATATCTAGTGTAAAATGGCCAAACTCGTAAGAAAACATCAATATATAAATTAAGTTTATTTTTTAATAAAAACTCTACTCTACTCTAAAATTTATAAACCAAATCGGTTTATAAATTTACTAAAATATTAAATCAACAACAATTATATAAACATAAAGAAAAAATAAAATATATAAATAAATCGAAAAACAAGACATCAGATATAAAAATTAATCATTAATTAAAACAGTTAAAATGATAAATTTTATTCAATGGAATTGCAGAGGAGTTAGATATATTAAAGAGGAACTACAACATATGTTACAGAAGCATAACATACATATATGCATACTATCAGAAACGTTTTTAACAAAAAATCTCAATTTCAACATCAAAGGTTATTTTATTGAAAGAGAAGATAGGATACAGAATACAAACTATAATCCCCACGGGGGTGTTGCTATCTTGATTCATAAATCTATAAAATATAAACGAGTAATGCTAAATAACCCATTTAATTCGGTCGAAATAGCTGGAATAATTTTAACACATAACGAAACTGATGTAATATGTATTTTATCAATCTATGCTAAACCGAATCATAAACTATCTAATTCTAATTGGTCACAGATAAAACAACAAATAGATGTTCCTGTTATACTTGCTGGAGATTTTAACGCGACTAATCTTGCTTGGGATATAAATTGTCCAGGTAGTCAGTATGAAGGTAATGAATTGTTAGATTTCACAGAAAACGAAAATCTAAATATTATCAACGAGGATAAACCAACTAGAGTAAGCAATCTCAGTACAAGGGACAGTATATTGGATCTCACATTGGTATCAATGACGTTAACACAACAAATTACTTCGTGGCAAGTTCTTGCAGATAGCTTAGGTAGTGATCACTACCCAATTTTTTTCTGTTTGAATGACTATAATAAAGACCGTTACCGTACATCTGAATATTTAACGAGGAGAAATTTCCGAAAAGCAGATTGGGAGAAATATAGCTTTGAAATAGAAAGCAGAATTTCAAACCTTAGCACAAATGGAATCACAAGTAATCCCCAAGATGTTGAAAACAAATACAACCAATTTAGAGATGTTATTAATAATTCGGCAGACATACATATCCCATCTACCAGATTGTATAATATAACTCCTAATAAAATAAAACCTTCTTAGTGGGACACAGAGTGCAATAAAATGATAGCTCAAAGAAAATTAGCACTAACTCTTTTTAATAAAAACATGACAATGGCGAATTATTTAAATTATAAAAAACATCAAGCTAAAACCAGACGATATTTTAGAGCCAGAAAAAAAATAGAATGGCAAAATTTCTGCGAGAATATAAACCCAAACACAACAACCAACATTGTCTGGAATAATATAAGAAAAATTAACAATAAAAGCTATAGTACTAAAAGGATAAGTGATAATGAAAATTTAATAGAAGAATTCATTAAAAAAAAATTTCCACAGAACAACAATTTAAATATTACTACCACCACCATCGTAAAAGATAATTTTCTAGATAATAACATAAATAAAAATGAAGTAAAATTCGCGTTAAATCATAATAAAAACAGTAGCACAGGATTTGATAGAATAAATTACAAAATGATACAAAACTTACCTGACAATGCAATAAATCATCTTACACAAATATATAATCTGTCATTAAACACTGCTGATATACCATTAGACTGGAAAAAACATATCGTTGTTCCTATATTAAAAACAGGAAAAGATCCAAACAAAGAAGAATCATTCAGACCAATTACTTTACTATCATGTATGGGCAAAACTATGGAATCCATCATCAAAAACAGACTGGAGTGGTATCTCGAACATCATAAAAGATTACCTGAGCTACAATTTGCGTTTAGAAAAACAAGAAGTACGCAGCATAACTTAAACATATTAAATATCGATATTCAAAGAACATACAGTAAAAATCATTACATGATAGCTGCTTTCATTGACATTGAAGCTGCTTATGACAATGTTAATCTAAAAATATTAAAAGAAAAAGTAGAAAACATAGGTATATCTTCCAAAATATCCAACTGGATTATAAACTACTTCCAAAATAGAGAAATAACAGTTAGATACAATAATAAGTTAACTGGTCCTATACTATGTAATCACGGAATTCCACAAGGCTCAATATTATCTCCCTTATTATTCAACATATACACAGAAAAGTTAACAACATTATCAGATAACAACACAACAGTACTGATGTATGCAGATGACATGGTTATTTATAGTATGGGCCATACACAAGATATAGCTCAAAACAGATTACAATCGAAATTAAGAAAACTAGATATTTTATTAAAGGAAATCAAATTAAATATATCGTCAGAAAAAAGTAAAATAGTTATATTTACAAGGCATAGAATAAACTGCAGTCCAAAAATAACCATCAGAAATAAAAATATAACTGTTAGTTCAAATACCAAATTTCTGGGTATATTCTTTGATACGAAAAGCACTTGGGCGAAAGAAATTGCACATATTATTAACAAATGTCAAAAAGGCTTAAATTTGATGCGATGTATAGCAGGATACAAATGGGGCGCACACCCAACAACCTTAATAAAAATATATAAAGCTATTGTTAGACCGCATATTGACTATTCTAGTACTATGATCTGCACCGCAAATAACTCAAGATTAAAAAAAATTGAAATTATACAAAACAAATGTTTAAGAATAATATTAGGTGCAATGGTTTCAACACCAATCCAAATCCTCAACTATCAAACTAATATTCCTCCGGTAAATATCAGAATACAACAAATATCAGACAGTTTCTTTTGTAAAAACAGACATAACTCATGTGGCCCCTTAAATACAAGATTATCTAAACTATATGTTCTTTATAATATACCATATTGGACAACTCATAAAAAACTGGCACTTTTAACTAGTTTTGATAGATATAATAACTTGAACTTAGAGGTACACAACATTATACCTTTTTTCAAATTTCCATTAGAAATAAGCATGACAACAATACATACAGAAATAAATTTGTTCAAGAAGAATGACAGTAAGGAAATAACTTATCAAAAATATATGGAATATATAACAAAAGATGATATAAACTGGAGTATATGGTTTACCGATGGTTCATTCGAAAAAAACTCTAAAACTGGAGGAATTGGCATTTTCAATTATAATACAGATCAACAGTACAAATACAAACTTAACAACATCACAAATTCTTATAATACAGAAATAACAGCAATTATGAAATTACTAGAAATAATACAAAAAACTGACAATAAAAATATATTAATCTTCACAGATTCTCGTAGTGTTTGTGTATCTTTAAATAACAATAAATTCAAAAACAATAATAATAACAAAATATGTTCAATTAAAGAATATCTTTTAAAAATGGAAAAAAATGATATCAATGTTAAACTTATTTGGATTCCTGGACATGTAGGCATAAAAGGAAACGAAATGGCTGACAAACTGGCCAAAGAAGCTTGTGTAGATGGGGAAATAATCGAAATAAATTGGTCAATAAATGATTCCAAAAAAATAATTAAAGAAAATTGTATGGCAGAATGGCAGAATATATATAATGAGAAAAGACAAAGTACTGGAAAAATTTTTTTTGCAGCGAATCAAAAAATTCCAACAACCACATGGTTTAATAAAAATCATTCACGAAGATATATTTCAACAAATTGTCGAATGAAATCTGGGCATTCTAGATGTCCAGCTCATCTATACAAAATAAATATAAAAGACACACCAAATTGTAGATGTGGAGAAGAAGGGTCTTTGGACCATATAATTCTAGGGTGTCATCTTTTAACATCAAAAATTGATAGACTTTTAAATGATTTATGTAATGTAACACAGTTCCCAGTCAATATGTCCTGTTTAATGACAAGTGAAGCAACGGCGGAAATATTAACAAACTTTGTGATAGAAAATAATACAGAAGTGTAATTTAAGTTAAAATATTTTATTTAGTATGTATTTAATTTTAAGTTTAATTTTTTAAAAGAATCAATTTGTTTTGTATTTATTAGAACAATTATAATTTATATGTAAATTTTTATATAATTTTACAAATAAAAGCAATAGCAAGAAGGCTGAATAAGCCAAAAGCTAAATAAATAAAAAAAAAAAAAATACATCAAGTTGTAAGATTTTAAGTTTATTTTGAACAGCCATGGAAAGCAATAAACGTATTGAATCATTCCTTACAATCGGAGCGAAGGTTTCTGTGTAGTCAATACCTGCGGTTTGTGCAAATCCTTTAGCACAAAGTCTCGATTTAAACCGTGAACCCGTTGACTCTTCCTTTATTCGAAACACCCATTTACTGCCGATCACTTTGGCATTCGGAGGTTTTTCCATCAATGTCCAGGTTTCATTTTTCTTATGAGCATTAAGTTCTTCATTGATTGACTTTATCCATTCATTTTTATTTGTTGAATGTACAGCTTCTTCATATGTTACAGGAACACAGGATGAGAATAAACACAGATGAGTATGTTCTTCAGTACATGGACAGTTGAAATTCTTATTTTTTGTTTTATTTCTTGGTCTGAATGTCACATTACTGACAGGAGGAGAATCAATACTGGTGTTAGGTAAGTATTCACTGTCGGATGTTGACCTGTTTCCTTTCTCTGTCTCATATGAACTTTCTGAATTTGTGTCTTTGTCAATCAAGCTGTCCTCTTCTGTTTTTGCTTTTTCTCTTACATCTTCATCTGTATTTACATCTTTATTTGTATTTATTTTGTCATTTTTAGTTTCTGTCTCATACAATTCTACCGAAACAAAGTCTCATTTCACTGAGGATTCAAGAAATGTAGCATCTCTGCTCTTTATTACCTTTCTAGTATTTGGTAATGTGAATCTGTATCCTTTTGTATGGTCGCAGTATCCGATGAAAATCATTCTGTGAGCCTTTGAGTCCCATTTTCTGCGTTTTTCTTTAGGTAGATGAACCATTGCCTCGCAGCCAAATATACGCATATGATTAACATTTGGTTTGCGTCCAGACCACATTTCCATAGGAGTCTTGAAAGCTAAGGATCTGGTTGGGGAACGATTGATGATGTAAGCAGCAGTGTGTATTGCATCTGCCCAATACAACTTCGGCAGACCAGCGTTGAGTAGCATGCACTTCGCTTTTTCAACCAGTGTCGAATTCATGCGTTCCGCAGTCCCATTTTGTTTAGGCGTGTATGGTGTGGTGGTTTGATGGATGATTCCGGCACCTTTCAGGTAATCAGAGAAGGCTTTGTTATCGTATGCAAGTCCGTTGTCTGTACGAAGAACCTTTATATGAGCATCCGATTGATTTTCAACTTCTTGCTTGAATTCTTTGAATTTATTGAGCACTTCAGACTTGTTGTAAAGAAAGTATACTAAAATCTTCTTGGAATATTCATCTAGGAAGGTTAAAAAATATCTGCTCTTACCGAGAGACTGGGTTTCCATTGGTCCACATACGTCACAATGAACCAGTTCTAGGGGTTTGGTGACTCTTAATCCATCACTTTTAAAAGGTAACCGTGTCTGCTTTCCTTCTTTACAAGTTATGCATGTCAGATTTTCTGTTTTTCCTGAGAAAGTTAAATGCTCTGTGTTATCAGACAATTTTTTCAAAGTTTTGAAATTAATATGTCCCATCCTCTGGTGCCAGCAAAAAGCATCTTGTTCATGTTTAACACTGGACATGTGCGCAAGGCTTTCAGGCATGTTCAGCCGGTACATGTTATTTACAATACTCGCAGTTGCTATGATTTAATTTTTGCTGTTCATGATCACACAGCCTGAGGTATCAAATTTCACTTGGCCTCCATTTTTAATAATTTGGCTTACAGATATCAGATTAGTTGCCAATTCAGGAACATATAAGACATTTGTGAACAGAATCTTATTCTCTTGCCCGTTTTGGTCATAAATATTTAAGCTGACATCTCCTAAGCTTTGCACAGATAACACTTTGTTATCAGCAACACGAATGTTCTTTGTTATAGGGGTAGTTTCCTTTACAATTATATTCTTGGTCTTAGTCATATGTGCCGAAGCACCGGAGTCTATGTACCAAGCATCATCATAGTGGGATGATGCAACAAACACAGCAGCATAAGAAGAGCTAGGTTTCTGTGTCTTGTTCATGAGTTTGTATTTGTTGCATTCAGATCGTTTATATCCATGTTTATTGCAGGAATAACATCTCGGACCCTTGTAGAACTTCTTCTTTACAAAGTTGTTATGAAACTTCTTGTTGACAGCAAAAGCCGTTGTGTTGTTGTCTGAATTTCTAACATCTTGTAATAGTTTTGCTTTAACACTGTCTGCAGTTATTTTTGTGCCAGAGCTTTCGATCGCAATAATCATTGGTTGATATGATTCGGGCAGACCGAAGAGCAGCAACGTCCCGAGCCACTCGTCGTCCACTTTAAAGCCAAAGTTGCGCAGCTTGTGAGCTGTTGACATAATTTTGCTTACATACTCTTCTATATTTTGACATTCGCTGAGCGATGTGTTACATAAATCACGCAGCAGACCAACTCGGCGTGTAAGTCCGGAGTCGTCAAACGCTGCGGCCAATTTGTCCCAAACTTCTTTGGCCGTGTTTTCCTCTTGGATATGAACGTAATTGATCGGATCAACCAGAAGAATTATCTTTGTTTTCGCTTTTGTATCACGTTTTGAATCTGCGGGTGACGCCGGGTTAACATCAATGCAATCCCATAGTTCTTCGTGTTGTAGGTATGTTTTCACTGCGAATTGCCAAGTCGAATAGTTTTCACGGCCGGTTAACTTCTTGATTAATGCCAGTGAATTATTCGATGCCATTTTTATTCGTTGAGAACACTTTAAACACAAAGAAGAACAGAAACAGTTTGAACAGCCACGTTTTTTTTAAGGTTATGTTCACCACACTAAAAGTCTTTATTCACTGTTTTACTTTTCAAAAAACACTTACTAAACGTCTCTGGGTTTATCTGGGCCCATAACCTGTTATATTTAGCAGAAATAAACTATTATTTTATATTAATCAGGTTTATTATATTTAGCAAAATGTACACTTGCATTAGGATGTCACAGAGTATAGAATTACATATTATAGTATTACAGAGTACAGTATTACCTACAGTATTACCAAGTGTAAAAAGAAAGATAGAAGAGTAGTAGTGTCAATCCCGAGAGGGCGCTAAATTTAAATCCAACAGAAATCATTAAAATATATAGAGAGCAAATATTAAAAAATGCATAACTTACCTATGTTATACACGAGATTGTTCTGTCTTATACTGCAAGATTTAACTTTACCTACAATATATATAGAGGTAAAGTTTGCTGAAACACTAACATTATTAAAAACCTGAATAAAATATCTATTTTCTATATAAAACCAGTTCGCATCGAGACTCCTTGGTGAGCGCACGTGTTTATAATAAACAAAACAATAAAATAAAATAGATAGTGATCTTTCTTTGAAAATTATAATATTTTTTCGTGATTTATTTGTATTTAAATTATAATTTAGATTATTATCAAGTGATATTACAAAAAAGTGAAGTAACTGCTATTTAATTATAACTGGGTAATTAACAAAATGGATATGGAGACTGAACCTCCCGATATAGATCCGAACAATAAAAACAACTCTGTGACTAACAAATCATTTCCTACAGAAAAAACATCCAGTGATAAGGCAGAAAACTTAAATAACAATAGTGACAATGTTAAAAAAATATATTATAATTTATAAAACACAGAAACAAAATATGATTCGTATAAAGTAATGATTGTTAAAAATAATAGTGATGGAAATACATTTTTTAGTTCTCTTAAATTAGCAGAAATAATTTGTAAAACCAGCAATAAATCTAATATAATAGAAATTAAAAAAATGGGAAGAAATAGAGTAATCATTCAATGTGCTAATGCAATACTAGCCAACGAAATTACCAAATCAACATTGCTGAAAAAAAATGGATATGATGCGTTTATCCCATTTTACTGGTGCACAAAAGTAGCTATTATAAAAGGTGTTAATATAGAATATACGGAAGATACAATTTTAAATAATATAGAGTGTCCACCTTTTAAAGTACTCGTTACTTTTCGAAAAACTCTATTCACATCACTAAACCTAATCGTTTATTAAATTTACTAAAATATTAAATCAACAATAACTATATAAACATAAAGAAAAAATTAAATATATAAACAAATCGAACAACAAGACATCAGATATAAAAATCAATCATTAATTAAAACAGTTAAAATGATAAATTTTATTCAATGGAACTGTAGAGGAGTCAGATATATTAAAGAGGAACTACAACATATGTTACAGAAGCATAACATACATATATGCATATTATCAGAAACGTTTTTAACAAAAAATTACAATTTCAACATCAAAGGCTATTTTATTGAAAAGAGAAGATAGGATACAGTTAACAGATCATAACCCCCATGGATGTGTAGCAATTTTAATACATAAATTTGTAAAATATAAAAGATTTATAATAAATAACCCATTTAACTCAGTAGAAATTGCAGCAAAAACAATAAAACTTAACAGAATTGAAGAAATATGTATACTATCCGTTTATGCTAAACCAAATCACAAAATTAATAACGTAAATTAATCTTTCATAAAAAATCAAGTAAATGTGCCCATAATTTTTGCTGGAGACTTTAACTCAACACATCAAGTGTGGGACCTTTCACCCTAGGACAAAATTACGAAGGTAGGGAGCTGCTAACATTTATTGAGAATGAAAATTTAGTAATAATAAATAATGATAATCCAACTAAAGTTAGAAACCCAAGGACAAGAGATAGCATCTTAGATTTAACAATAGTATCCCCTTCTATCGTTAAATACATACACTCTTGGCGGATACTAACAGATAATGTGGGAAGTGATCATTACCCCATAATATATTGCTTTGGTGACAACAATGATGTAATGAACAGGAAAAAAATCATGCGACGCAACTTTAAAAAAGCTGATTGGATAAAATACTCCAGCTATATAGACTTGAGATTAAATATTATAAATACGTCTAAACTAAAACTAATACGGAATCTATCTAGTAAAACTAATGTGGAATCTCTTTACGCCAGCTTCACTGAGATTGTCAATGAGGCCGTAGAGCTATCTATACCAACTACAGAAATATACAATCTAAGGCCCAATAAGATTAAACCTATATGTTGGGATACTGAATGTAACAAAATGATCGCTAAAAGAAGACTAGCTTTAACTAACTTTAACAGACACTTTACTATTGAAACATTCCTTGCATTTAAGAAGCAACAAGCGCAAACCAAAAGGTATTTTAGAGCTAGTAAAAAAACGGAGTGGCGGAAATTCTGTGATAATCTAAATCCCAATACTACCTCTAAAACTATTTGGGAAAAAAAAAGAAAAATTAACAACAAAAACTACAGCACCAAAAAATGTTGTGATATTGACAATTGGTTGGATGACTTCATTAAAAACAAATTTCCTCAGAATAATTTTAATCTCTCTACTGACACTTCAAACATTCTAAATAGTAACATTCCAGTTTTGAACAATCCTATACTCATAGATAAACTTAACTACTCTTTAAATCATAACAAAAATACAAGCACCGGTTTCGACAGATATAACTACAAAATGATACAATCATTACCTCATAAAGCTAAATCACTTCTAATACAAATCTTCAATAATATATTTAACACTCAAACTATACCCGACGATTAAAAAAAACATATTATTGTACTAATATTAAAACCGAATAAAGATCCAAACTCAGCAGAATCATACAGGCCTATAACTCTACTTTCATGCATAGGGAAAACAATGGAATCCATTATCAAAAACAGATTAGAATGGTATCTGGAACATCATCAAAAATTGCCTAACTTTCAATTTGCCTACAGAAAAGGAAAAAGCACCCAACATAGCTTAAATATATTAAACTTGGACATACAGAAAGTATATAGTAACAATCATTACATGGTCGCTGCTTTTCTAGACATCAAATCCGCGTATGATAATGTAAATTTTATAAATCTAAAAAACAAAATGACAGAGATTAGTATATCTACAAAAATTATAAAATGGATTTTAAATTATTACCAACTAAGAGAAGTTTTTATAAGACACAACAACAAATTATGAGGTCCTTACGTGAACTCTCAAGGAGTGCCGCAAGGCTCAATATTATCTCCTCTACTGTTCAATATATACACAAAAAATATCATCAAACTGGCGGATAATTCTACGAAAATCTTACTATATGCCGATGATATAGTAATCTACAGCAAGGGCTATTCACTTAACATAGCGCAAAAAAGACTTCAAAAGAAAATCAAGATGCTAGAATCTACCTTAAATAATTTAAATCTAGAGGTATCCACTAATAAAAGCAAAGTAATAATTTTTACCAGACACAACTTAGATCGAAGTCCAAGAATTATTATGAAAAATAAATGTTTAACTGTTACAAGTGACGTTAAATTCCTAGGTGTTTGGTTTGATTCAAAAAGCACATGGTGCAAAGAAATCAACTCAATTATAGCAAAATGTCACAAAGGAATAAATGTAATGAGATGTCTAGCTAGAAGCAGCTGGGGAAGTCATCCTCTAACTCTACTCAATATTTATAAAGCCATTGTCAGACCCCATTTTGACTACTCCAGTACATTAGTTTGTACCGCAAATAATACAAGACTTAAAAAATTAGACACAGTACAAAACAAAGGACTAAGAATAATAATAGGTGCAATGGGTTCTACTCCTATACAAATTCTTAACCTGGAAACCAATATGCCACCTCTTAAAATTCGAAGACAGTTATTAAGTGACAATTTCCTCATCAAAATAATCCAAAGTAAGTACCATAATATTATATCTAGAATAGAAGCACTTCAAAATGTATACTTTAAGCCATATTGGATAAACAAGAACCAACCTCTTCTTTTAATTAGCTACAATCACTACAAAAATATACCTATAGAAAGTTTTGAGATCATGCCCTACTTTAAATTTTCATATGAACTAAAAACTATTAAAATAGATACCGAAATTATATATTTCAACAAGAAAGACAACAACACTATTATATATCAACGGTATATGAATTTTATATGCACTGAAAACAAAAAATAGGACATATGGTATACAGATGGTTCCGTAAATTATAAATCTAAAAAAGGAGGTGCTGGCTTATACATCTCTACAACAAACAAGCAATATAAGTTCAAGTTAAATAATATATCAAGTTCATTCAATGCTGAAATTATAGCTATATTGAAGACAATGAAGATAATTAAAAACACTAAAGAGTCTAACATATTAATAGTAACAGATGCATATAGTGTATTAGCAGCTATAAATAATAACAACTTCAAAAACAATAATAATAATAAAATTTGTAAAATAAAAGCAATATATTGTAAACTGAAAAAGAGTGGTGTGAACATAAAATTTTTATGGGTACCAGGTCATTCTGGAATTTTATACAATGAAACTGCAGATAAGTTAGCAAAAGAAGCATGTACTGACGGTAAATTAATAGACATAAAATCTTCCTTATATGAAATGAAAATAATTATCAAGGAAGAGGCATATATAGATTGGCAAATAATATACAAAGACGCAAGTCAAACCACAGGCAAAACATTCTACCTTTTCAAAAATAAAATTAAAGATAACATGTGGATCAATAACAATTTATCTAGAAAATTCATTTATGCAATATGCCGACTAAGATCAGGTCATTGTAAAGTCCCATCACATCTAGCAAAAATAAAAGTAATACAATCTTCTAATTGCATCTGAGGAGAGGAAGGTACTATAGACCACATGGTACTAGAATGTAAATTCAAAAAACAAAATGTCGACCACTTATGGAGTAATTTATGTAAGCATACCATGATGCCAGTAAACGTATTAAATCTATTATATGATATAAATATTATGATTGAGTTTGTAATTGACAATAAAATTGACATATAACATGTATAGAGAATATTCAATGAACTTTAACTTAGATGTAACAAATGGTAAAGTAAATATAATAGTTTATATAAAGTAGTTATATATGTATAGTTTTAAGTAATTTTTATATATTATAGAATGAAATATTTATTTGTATTTTAGGATGGCTAAATAAACCAAAGCCCAATAAATAAAAAAAAAAAAAAAAAAATCTATATAAAATATCTTATATTTATAGGTTCACTATAAAATTGTATAAAAAAAGAGAATTAATTCATAGAAAACAACATCCATACTAGTTAGTAAAGAAAAATGCACATGCGACGGTTGTGGATTGACTGTCTTAATAACCATTGACTATTGACATTAGGACTGTAATAATGATAAAAAATAAGATTTGATAGAGACTAAAATTAAAAAATTTCATAACTCGACTTTATTATACGCAAAGTGGTCCTGTCATCTGTATCGCGAAATTGAATGAGAAATAAATTATATATAGAGGTAAAGTTTACTGAAACACTAAAATTATTATTAACCTAAAAAAAAATATTCTTAAAAAAAAAAACTTTACAGTTAGGGGTGCACTATTAAATTTTAAAAAGAAAGCAAGCTTATACATTGTAACACATATCCTTATTAGTTAGTAAATAATTATGCACATGCGGGGGTTATGGATTTATTAGATTGACTGTCATCATAACTATTGACAAGAAACAATAAGACTGTTAAAAAATAAAGTATTAGCATTATTAGAGGGTAAAATTAAGAAAATGCATAACTTACCTATTTTATACGCGAGATAGTGTTGTCTTCTTTATTGCAAAATTTAACTTGACCTACAATATATATAGAGGTAAAATTTGCTAAAACATTAAAATTATTGAACACCTGAAAAAAAATATTCCTTTTTTTAAAAACTTTACAGTTAGAAGTACACAATAAAATGTTTTAAAAAATGCAAGCTTATACAAAGAAACACATTTCCTTACAAGTTAAAAAATTAACATGCACGTGCGGGGGTTATGGAATTATTGGATTGACTGTCATTATAACTATTGACAAGCCACAATGAGACAGTATTTAAAAAAAACTTTAGAATATATAAAGTAAATTGTAGAAAATGAATAACTAACCTTAATTATACGCGAGATTGTGCTTTCTTTTATTCTGCAAAATTTAACTTTTTCTACAATATAGATAGAGGTAAAGTTTGCTGAAACATTAACATTATTAAAAACCTAAAAAAAAAATATATTCTTTTTATAAAATACCTTATATTTATAGAGTCACTATAAAATTGTATGAGAAAAGAAAATTTATTCATTGAAAACAATATCCCTACAAGATAGTAAATAAACATGCACATGCGGCGATTGAGGATTGACTGTCATTATAACCATTGACAAAGCACATTGAGACTGTAACAAATATAAAGCATTAGATTCGATAAAGGGTAAAATCAAAAAAATTTATAGCTCACCTATATTATACGCGAGGTAATCCTGTCATCTATAACGCGAAAATGATCGAGAAATATATTAAATATAGAGGTAAAGTTTGCCAAAACACTAAAATTATTAAAAAACCTGAAAAAAAAAAAAATTTAAAAAAAAATACTTTACAGTTAGGGGTTCACTATAAAATTTTATGAAAAAAGCAAGCTTATACATATAAACATATATCCTTACAAGGTAATAAATAGACATGCACATGCAGGGATTATGGATTCATTTGATTGACTGTCATCATAATTATTGACAAGTTACAATAAAACTGTATTAAAAAAAAACATTAGAATTGATAAAGAAAAAGATTTAGAATATGCTTAACTTACCTATATTAAACGCGAGGTTGTGCTGTCTTCTATCCTGCAAAATTTAACTTTACCTACAATATATATAGAGGTAAAGTTTGCCAAAACACTATAACTATTAAAAACCTGAAAAAAAAAATTAAAAAAAAAATACTTTATTGTTAAGAGTACACTATAAAATTTTATGAAAGAATCAATCTTGTACATAGAAACATAAATCCCTACAAGCTAATAAATAATCATGCACATGCGGGGGTTATGGATTCATTGGATTGACTGTCATCATAACTTTTGACGAACCACAATAAGACTGTATCAAAAAGACAACATTAGAAAAAATAGAGGGTTAAATTAAGAAAATACATTATTTACCTATTTTATACACGTAATGGTGTTGTCTTCTATAAGGCAAAATTTAACTTTCACTACATTATATATAGAGGTAAAGTTTGCTAAAACACTAAAATAACTAAAAACCTGTAAAAAAATATTCTTTTCAATAAAAACTTTATAGTTAGAAGTGCACTATACAATTTTATGAAAAAGGCATGCTTATACATAAAAACATATATCTTCACAAGTTAGTAAATAATCATGTACATGCGGGGGTTATGGATTTTTTGGATTAACTGTCATCATAACTATTGACAAACCACAATGGGACTGTATCAAAAAGAAAACTTTAGAGTTGATAAGGGTAAAATTTAGAAAATGCATAACTTACTTTTTTTATACGCGAGATGGTGTTATCTTCTAGAATGCAAAATTTAACTTTACCTACAATATATATAGGGGTAAAGTTTGCTGAAACACTAAAATTATTAAAGACCGAAAAAAAAATCTACTTTCTTTATAAAATACCTTATATTTATAGGTTCACTATAAAATTGATTAAAAAAAGAAAATTTATTAATAGAAAACAATATCCCTACAAGTTAGTAAATAATTATGCACATGCGGCTGTTGCAAATTGACTGTCTCTATTACCAATGACTATTTACATTAAGACTGTAATAAAAATTAAACATTATATTTGATAGAGAGTAAAATTTAAAAAATTCATAACTCACCTATATTATACGCGAGGTAGGCCTATCATCTATAAAGCAAAATTAAACGAGAAATATATTATATATAGGCGTAAAGCTTACTAAAACACTAAAATTATTAAAAACCTAAAAAAAAAAGTTATTTAAAAAAAATACTTTACAGTTAGGGGACACTATAAAATTTTATGAAAAAAGCAAGCTTATACATAAAAACATATATCCTTACAAGTTAATAAATAATTTCACACATTCGGGTGTTGTGGATTCATTAGATTGACTGTCATCATAACTATTGACAAATTACAATGAGACTGTATTAAAAAGAAAACATTAGAATATAAAAAGGGTAAAATGAAGAAAATGCATAACTTACCTTTGTTATACGCTAGATTGTTCTGTCCTCTATTCTGCAAAATTTAACTTTATCTACAATATATATAGAGGTAAAGTTTGCTGAAACATTAACATTATTAAAAACCTGAAAAAGAAGTATATTTTTTAATAAAATTTTTATAGTTTAGGGTACACTATAAAATTTTATGAAAAAAGCAAGCTTATTCATAGAAACAAATATCCTTACAAATTAGTAAATAATCATGCAAATACGGAAGTTATGGATTTATTGGATTGAATGTCATCATAACTATCGACAAGCCACATTCAGACTGTTTAAAAAAAAAAATTTTAATTGATAGAGGGCAAAATTTAGAAAATGCATAGTTTATCTATATTATACGCGAGATGGTGTTGTCTTCTATAAAGAAAAATTTAACTTAACCTACAATATATATAGAGTTAAAGTTTTCTGAAACACTAAAATTATTAAAAACCTATATAAAAAATATATTCTTCTTATAAAATACCTTATATTTATAGGTTTACTATAAAATTTTATGAAAAAAGAAAATCTATTCATAGAAAACAATATCCCTACAAGTTAGCAAATAAACTCGCACATGCGGCGGTTGTGGATTGACTGTCTTCTTAAGCAATGACAAAGCACATTGAGACTGTATCAAAAATAAAGCATTAGATCTAATAGAGAGTAAAATTAAAAAAATTCATAACTCACCTATATTATACGCCAGGTGGTCCTGTCATCTATAATGCGAAATTGAACAAAAATTATATTATATATAGAGGTAAAGTTTACTAAAACACTAAAATTATTAATACCCAAAAAAAAAATATTCTTTTAAAAAAGTACTTTACAGTTAGGAGTACACTATAAATTTTATGAAAAAGCAAGCTTATACATAAAAACTTATATCCTTACAAGTTAATAAATTTTTTTATTTTTTATTTTCCCTTTTAATTAATTTACAATCTGTCCGAGGACATTAAGTAAAATTGTATGACATAAATGACATGTGAGGTTGCCAACCATTGATGACTCTTTCTTACACCTACTTTATACTATGTACAATAATTGAGTTTCGTATATATTTTATTAGTACGATGACATTTCAATTTTAATTTTCAATTGGGATAAAATTCGCTAAATCCTTGGGATCTGCTCTTTTCAGTCGTTTTACGGGCCTATGATAGAACAACTTCACTTCTGCTTCATTGGGATAATTCTGCAATCGAGGGTGGTACTTCCTACTGTAGCTTTGGATTTCCTCTTTGATTAGAGGCATTCGAAGGTCTTTATGTACTAACCAGTTAGGGACATATCTTTGGACATTTAATATTTGTTTCAATATTTTGTTTTGTAATCGCTGGAGAATTTCTATGTTTGACATGCTAGCGCAGCCCCATAGTTGTATACCATAAGTCCATATTGGCCGAATTATTGTCTTGTATATTAGCAGTTTATTTTCCAGAGACACTTGCGATTTCCAGCCAAGGAGCCAATATAGTTCTCTTTGTTTTTCTTCTAGTTGAAGCCTCTTTTTCCATATGTGGGTTTTCCATGTTAGACGTCTGTCCAAGTGTATGCCTAGATACTTCACTGTCTCTGCCTAAAGAAGTGAGTTAACTGACTACACAATTCTCTCTCTCTCTTCAACAAATAAATATATTATTATCTAAGTAACCAGATAGTTTATAAAATCACATTGACTAAAATCAATTTTGTTTTACAAATTGATTAATTCATTTGTTTTAGTACTTTAGTTATACTCCATCGAGGAGATAATCTTTGTAATATAAAATATATAATTATAGAGAAGCTTTATTTATCAATATAAATAAAGTATATAATATTTTAAATATTGTTATTTACTAATAACATAACTGGCGCAGTCGTCGTCTAGCGGCGTAGATAAAACCAAAGCATCGTGACGGAAAAGAACTAATTTTATTTAATTTATTTAACGTCGGCCTATTTCCGATGCTGAGTCCTATCACCGACGACCTCCTACAATGTTGGCAGTATTTATGGTGTCGTGGCCTCATATATGTGGGCTATACCACTGCCTTTATATTGTACGATTATGTTTGACCATAATCAATATAAGTTCATAATAACCAAACCCAGAAAATATATATCTGGTCCGGGGATCGAACCCGAAGACACAGCAGTCGGCGTCAAGCATCAATGCTCTCGCCCACTGTGTCGTCGGAAAAGAACTAATCTACTCACCCTAGGGAAGACGATTTGAAAATTAAATAAAATTAAAAATAAGCTGTGTAAAATATAGTGAAGTGAACTGATAACTAAGGACCAATTACAAAGGACTACAAGAATATTAAAGGTTCATCTAATAATATATGGTAGATCAATTAAATTACCTTTTCATACAATTAAATATAAATAAAAAAGAAAAAAATGACAACGTCAACTAATAATAATTTCCAACAATATTTGCGAATGATAAAGGAGTATGATGGTAGATCCGAAGGGTTACCGGACTACATTAGAACAAGCGAATTGTTACTAGGACAGTTTTTCAATGATAATAAATTAGATTGCTTCGACAACGTCGCTTTAATAAAAGCGATTCGGGCAACATTAACTGGAAAAGCTGCCTCACTAATAGAAGGAAGGGACATACAGAGCTGGGCAGAAATTAAAATGACATTGACACAAGCATTTTGCGACCCTAGAGATGAGATGTCATTACTGCGAGAACTCATGGAAATAAGGCAGAGGAATGAAACATTCCTTGAATACTACGAAAAATGTAGAAAATTGAGAGCATTATTATATGCTAATCAAAACTGCAATGGAGCAATAGAAGAAAGAAATATGAAGACAAAAATGTACGACGAAGTGGCTCTTAAATCTTTTAAAGCAGGCTTAAGGGAACCTTTTGGATCATTCTTGAGAACCAGAGCACCCACTACACTGGATCAAGCAATATCTATTGTAACAGAAGAACAGAACGACAGGAATTGGCAAAGGCAAGAAAATACGAATAATAAACTGGCACAACAACCAGTCAGAATGACACAAAGAACATTCAACAACCCCAAACAATCAGAAAACTTTAATATTTCCCACACATCCGATTTTAATGATAAACGATCATAGAGACAGAGCAATTTTTAACAACCGCATCAACAAAATTAAGCGAGCACCAAATACAAAGGTCTCCAAAGAAAGCAACTTATGGAACCGATACCCTAATGAAACTATTAAGAAGCAGTGGACACCTATGGATACTACATCAGTAATTAATTCACAGATTGGAAGCAGAGAAAATATTACAATTATTACCATAACATCAAGTAATTTCCTATCCTATATAATTTATAACAAACTCAACATAAAATTACTTATAGACACCGGATCATCCAAAACCATAATTAACCCCAATTTGATATACAGAAATTTACCTTAATGTATCTCTGAAGAAGCTTTTTGTATTCAGACGGCCCATGGTACCATAATAAAGTGGCTCACATCCCCTTATTTCCAATATTTAAGAGTAAAGACATTTGTAAAGTCTTTTTGTTTAAATGTAGTGATAAATTTGATGGATTACTAGGAATGGATTTATTGACAAAACTTGGAGCTAATATTAACTTCAATAAAAAAATGTTAACCATTAATGATACCGTGATACCGATATACTTTCAGAATTCAAATAAATTGGAACTATATAATACTGAAATCAAAGTACAGAGTAAAAACACTACAGATGAAGTTTGGAATACAGAAGTAAACGAAAAAGATGTTAAAACATTTATTAAAATAAAAACCGATGAAAATTCTATTGTTGAAGTAAACGTCAAACAAGACACAGAAGATGAGAACGTGCAAGATTTCAAAGCAGAAAATCTGCAAAATGTCAAACAAAGAATCAAGAAATACAACATTTTGAAATACCAAATAAACAAAAGTTAAAAGTTAATAAAAGGTTAATCAACAAACAAAAAATTAAAACTTGTAAGATTTCAAAGTAAAAAATCAACAAAGAATCAAGCAAGTAGCAGAAAAGCAAACTATACAAGATATTGAAATAGAAAAACAACAAAACATGAAACAAGAAGAACCAGGAAAACAAAATATGCAACATTCCGAGGTAGAAAAGTTATACAGTATAAAGCAAGAAAAAGCAGAAAATAAGAAAATTAAAAAATTTAAAATAGAACGAAAAATTGAAAAGGAAAACAAATCTAAGTGCTTACCGGAAAAGCTAGAAGATTCAGAAAAAAAAGCACACACTATGTGGATAAATGTTCACTAAAAAGAAAAATATTATGATAAGTCAACATATGAACAAAATGATATAAGTATAACAATTTTCAACAAACCAGAGGAAAATATGATTGAAGAAATAATCAGAAAAAAATACTATTGGGACTATATAAACATTCAAAAAACACATTCAAGAAGTATACATTAGAAGAAATGATATAAGAGGGAAGATAACGAATCCACAAATAGGACGACATAAAAGAAAAACCAATACAAATACTATTGCTGCAGGACCCTTATCAGGAAACAGAAGTGACGACTACATCTAGA
The DNA here is from genome assembly GCA_963678705.1 of Panorpa germanica. NCBI lineage: Eukaryota > Metazoa > Arthropoda > Insecta > Mecoptera > Panorpidae > Panorpa > Panorpa germanica. The sequence continues at coordinate 5,201,449 of OY783210.1, forward strand.
AAAATCGAGACACCTTCACAAGATTTCTCTATTTTTCTCTCTAATGATGAAGAAGTTATCTCTTGACACAATTCTCTCTCTCTCTTTAACAAAAAAATATATTAATATCTAAGTAACCAGATAATTTATAAAATCACATTGACTAAAATTAATTTTGTTTCACAAATTGATTAATTCATTTGTTTTAGTACTTTAGTTATACTCCATCGAGGAGATAATCTTTGTAATATAAAATATATAATTATAGAGAAACTTTATTTATCAATATAAATAAAGTATATAATATTTTAAATATTGTTATTTACTAATAACATAACTAGTGCAATGTTATTAATGGTCACTGGGGGACACGTACACCTTTTTAGAGTAAATGTCACGTGCACAGATTTTATTTCATTTAATTTTATCCACCAGTTGTTTAGCCATTCCTGTATCTTAAGCAGGTGTCGTTGCAGTTTCATCGAGGCAGTAGCCGGATCCTTGTAAAGTGCTAACACAGCAGTATCGTCTGCAAATGTAGCTACTGTAGTTTCGGACGAGCCGGGAAGATCTGCTGTAAACAGTAGATACAGAATGGGACCGAGTACACTGCCTTGCGGAACACCAGATTCAATTTTGCGCATAGTAGATTGTCCGTCCTGGTACTTTACGACAAACTTTCTATTTGTCAGGTACGATTTCACTATCTGAAAGATGTCGTTGGACAATGCTACTTTCAGTTTGTATAGTAATCCAGAATGCCAAACTCTATCATAAGCTTTGCTTATATTTAAAAATACTGCGGAGCAGTATTGCTTTGTGTGTAGCGCTGTGCTGATGGTACAAACAACTCAATGGATCTGCTTGACTGTAGCATGTTTTTCGCTGAAGCCAAATTAGTAGGTCGGTATCAGTTTGTTAACTTCTACTTTAGCTTTGAGCCTCTTGAGCAGTAACTTCTCAAATAGCTTTGACACTATAGGTAATAGACTGATTGGTCTGTATGAGGTAACCTCCCTTGCATCGTTTCCGGGTTTCGGGATCAGTATTACTTTAGCAATTTTCCACTTTGTCGGAAATATTCCCAGTCTTACCATTGAGTTTAATATTATTGTTAAATATCTCGTTCCTTTTTTCCGGCAGTTCTTTTAATATTTTACCTCCTATCCTGTCGTTGCCTGGTGCTTTATTGGATTTTATGTTGGATTTGATCATATTTTGGACTTCAGAAGTACTAAATCGCTTGACAGTTTCACTAGCAGTGGGTGGACTCCTTAGAAACTCGTGTATGTATTTTTCTTCTTCTTCACTGCGGCTTGGAGGAAGTGGCTTAAATACATCTTCGAGGTGTTTCGCGAAAATTGCAGCTTTTTTAATATTGCTTCTTGCTTATTTCCCATCACTAGTTTCAATTGGGGTGTTACATATTTTGGGTTGTTTGAGCTGCTTGGTGGCTTTCCATAAGGAGTAGTTTGTGGTTTCTGTAGCGGTAATTTCTCTAGGTATTGTTCAAGCTCTAGGTTTTTGATGTCGTGTAAGAGGTTCTTAAGTTCCTTACAAGCCTTGTTGAATGGCGTTTTATCTCTTGGAGTCCTAGTGTTTTGCCAAATTCGTCTTAACCTTCTTTTCTCAGCAATTTTTTGTTTTGCTAACATAGGGCAGGATACCGTTCTTCTGCGTGGGTTGCATAGTGGGGTTGCCTCTTCAGCTGCATCAATTATAGTTTAATTTACCTTCTCAACTGCTTGATCGATGTAATCTTCTGTTTTGAGCGGTATGTTGCAGTTAGGGTTAGAATTGATTAAACTCCGGAATAGTTCTTAGTTGGTGTTTCTGTTTTTGATACTTGTCATCGGTAGTTGCTCCAGTATTTGTGTACTGCAGGTTAAAATAATTGGCGAGTGATCTGAGGAAAGGTCTAGACATGACTTCATCTTGAGGTATTTACATAATATACCCTTTATGACACTGAAGTCTATAAAGTCCGGGATTTTTGTCCTGTCTGACGGCCAGTATGTTGGTTCACCAGTGGAGAGTGTAGTTAGGCTGTTCTCTTTTATGGACTTGTACAGCTCGTTTCCTTTGGGGTTTGTGAGCCTAGACCCCCAGTCTGGATGTTTGGCGTTATAGTCACCTCCAGCGATGAACCGTGGTCCTAAACTATTAAAGAACGCTGTAAACTGTTCTTTTTTGATGCTGTATTTTGGCGGACAATAAACGGCTGTGATGACTATGTTTCTGTTTAATTCCTCAACCTCTATGCTTGTTGCATGGAGTAAACAATCTTAGTGGGTATTTAATTGGAGGTGCTTAATTGATGACTTAATAATAATGGCAGTACCACCATGGGCTTTATCGTCTGGGTGTTTTGTGTCGTAGATTTTGTAGTTTGGAATTTTTATGTAGCTATTTGATGTAAAATGAGTGTCCGAAATCAGCATGATGTCTATTTCTTGATTTACTAGAAACCATTTTACTTCTTGGTTATGCTGGGCTAGACCGTTGGAGTTCCAGATCGCTATTTTTAGGACGTTGAACATTGTGGCATTCGTGTGACAAGAGCAGTGAGCAAATTTAGCATTATGCCCATTTGCTCCATAAGACCTTTCATCATTGACTTAAGTTCAGTTATATCACTGGACTAAAAGGGCGTTTGTTATCCATTTTGATGCGCATAGTTGGTTTGTTGAGTTTCCCCTGGTTTGTTGGAAGTGACTTGGGCAAAAGAAGTTCCTGTTTGTATAGACGAAGTTGGTAGTGTAGTTGGTGCTTCCTAAACCAATTTTGGTCAGAGCGGTGGAAATTTGCGTTGTAGAATCTCTTGATACACGGAGTAACCCTTGTAATTTGCTGGATGCTTTTGTCGGCAGAGAACACACTTCACATTTTCGTACTCCTAATTTTTCCAGAAGCACAAAGTTCTGAGATAGTCTCCAGCGCACTTAACACATCTTGCTCTTCTGTGACAGTAGGATCTAGTATGACCGTACCTTTGACAGTTCAAACATTGTGGCACTTCTCTTTTGAAACGAGGTGGTTCAATCTTTACCCTGGAATGACACAGGAACAATACATCGTAGATGGACTTGTTGTATGGGCCTTGATCTATTTCTACAAAGAAAAGTGGAAGTGGATTTTAAGACACCCTGTGTTTGATGTTAGTGATTCGAGTCACTTTATGGCCCAACTTGTTTATTTCAGTTTTCAGTTCTCTAATGTCTGTGGTATGATAAAGATCTTTTATTACACCTTTGTAATTTTTGTCGGCTTTCTGCTGATACGTGTGGAACTCCGTTTTCTTTTCTTGTAGTAACTTTATATTTTGTTGATATGTTTCTACGTCCTTGATCTGTAGCTTGACTTGCAATCCCCCTATAAGCTTACTCTGATAGGCATCTTTTGCATGCATTTCTAGCAGGGCAGTGGGCGGCCGCATGTCTAATACTCTATATATGAATCATGGTGGTGGCTTAGGTTCTACGGTGACAGGTTCATCATCATTATTGGATTCCACGGGAAGATTTTTGAATCTGTTTTCTGTATGGACTGGATTTAGCCAATAATCTCTAAAGGTTTTCTGCCTTACATTTCTCTGGGTTACAGGGCTGTTCCTCTTCGTTTTACTCGGGTTAACATCCTGATACCCGTTTTGGGATTGATCTACCAATGCATCGCACATTATTGTTGTTTTATGACACCCATATTCATATGTACCCACAACTATATGTTTTTCACTAAAATCAATCACTAAATTTTAAAATCTTAAAATTCCTGCTAGTATAATATTTGCACAATAGTTTTTGTTATTAATTCAGTACACACAATAGACTATTATAGAATAGAAATTAATCTATTATTTGTTTTACGCAGAGTAAACAAAAAAAAAACCAAAATACGTTCACTCGCTTCAGTTGCAAAGACAAAATTCCTGCTGGTATTATATTTGCACAATAGTTTTTGTTATTAATTCAGTACACACAATAGACTATTATAGAATAGAAATTAATCTATTATTTGTTTTACGCAGAGTAAACAAAAAAAAAACCAAAATACGTTCACTCGCTTCAGTTGCAAAGACAACTATTGACAAACCACAATGAGACTATATTCAAAAGAAAACATTAGAATTTAAAAAGGGTAAAATTAAGAAAATGCATAACATACCTATATTATATGCGAGATTGTGCTGTCTTCTATACTGCAAAATTTAACTTTACCTACAATATATATAGAGGTAAAGTTTGCTGTAACACTAACATTATTAAAAAATTGGAAAAAAAAATTATTCTTTTTATAAAATACTTTATATTTATAGATTCACTATAAAATTGTATGAGAAAAGAAAATTTATTCATTGAAAACAATATCCCTATAAGTTAGTAATTAAACATGCACATGCGGCGGTTGTGGATTGATTGTCTTCATAACCAATGACAAGGCACATTGAGACTGTAACAAATATAAAGCATTAGATTTGATAAAGAGTAAAACTAAAAAAATTTATGGCTTGCCTATATTATACGCGAGGTAATCCTGTCATCTAAAATGCGAAAATGCGAAAATGAACGAGAAATATATTATATATAGAGAAACAGTTTGCCAAAACACCTAAATTATTAAAAACCTGAATAAAAAAATGTGTTATTAAAAAAACTTTATAGTTAGGGGTACAATATAAAATTTTATAAAAAAAAGCAAGCTTACACATAGAAACATATATTCTTACAAGTTAATAAATAGACATGCACATGCGGGGTTTATGGACTCATTGGATTGACTGTCATCATAACTATTGACAAGCCACAATGAGACAGTTTAAAAAGAAAACATTAAAATTGATAGAAGGTAAAATTTAGAAAATGCATAGCTTACCTATATTATACGCGTATTATATTGTCTTCTATTCTGCAATATTTAACTTTACCTACAATATATATAGAGGTAAAGTTTGCTGAAACACTAACATTATTAATAACCTGAAAAAGAAATATACTTTTTAATAAAAACTTTATAGTTTAGGGTACACTTCGTTTAGGGTAGATTCATTGGATTTAATGTCATCATAACTATTGACAAGCCACATTCAGACTGTTTAAAAAAAAAAAAAGAAAATTGATAGAGGGTAAAATTTAGAAAATGCTTAGCTTATCTATATGATACGCGAGATAGTGTTGTCTTCTACAAGGCAACATTTAACTTTACCTGCAATATATATAGAGGTAAAGTTTGCTGAAACACTAAAATTATTAAAAACCTTAAAAAAAAGTCTATTCCTTTTATAAAATACCTTATATTGATAGGTTCACTATAAATTTGTATGAAAAAAGAAAATTTATTCATAGAAAACAATATCCCTACAAGATAGTAAATAAACATGCACATGAGGCGGTTGTGGATTGACTGTCTTTATAAATATTGACAAGGCACATTAAGACCGTAATATAAATTAAACAGTAGATTTGATAAAGCGTAAATTTAAAAAAAATCATAACTTACCTATATTATACGCAAGGTGTACCTGTCATCTATAATGCAAAATTGAACGAGAAATATATTATATATAAAGAAAAAGTTTACTAAAACACTAAAATTATTAATAACCTAAAAAAAAAATATTATTTAAAAAAAATACTTTACAATTAGGGGTACACTATAAAATGGAATGAAAAAAGCAAGCTTATACATAAAAACATATATCCTTACAAGTTAATAAATAATCATGCACATCTGGGGGTTATGGATTTATTGGATTGACTGTCATCATAACTATTGGCAAACCACAATGAGACTGTATTAAAAAGAAAACATTAGATTTGATAGAGGGTAAAATTTCTAATAAATTAAACGCTTGAGTCACAGATACGAACTAAACTTTATTCCAAATCTCACATTTACTACTCATATAAAAATACAGTATTACATAGTTAAAGGTAGATGGCACTACTTGTATAATTGACTGGTATTGTCGATACAAAATAGACATAAAATAACACCCCTATTTATCGCAATATTCACTATTACAGATAAATACAAATTTAATCTAAACAAACTATCCCAAGAAGTAACATAAATTTATAATGCTTTGCTGAACATAAACTTTTCGTTAAAATGTCAGCTGGCATATCAGCTGTTGGCACATATAGTACTTTAACAATTTTATCTTTTACTAAATCACGACAAAAATGATATTTGATATCAATATGCTTTTTACGTTTATGAAAGACTGGGTTTGCACACAACTTCTGTGCGCCTTGGTTATCATTGAATATGTTTATTGTGTACATCTTATTGGTTATTTCATACTGTAATTCCTTAAGATATAATGCTTCTCTACATGCCTCAGATAGACCAATATACTCTGATTTAGTACTGGAGAGAGCTACACATTTCTGTTTCCTACATTCCCATTATATTACACCATGAGACAACAAAAAACACATCCCAGTATATGATCTCCTATCTTTAGAGTTAGAAGCCCAATCAGCATCAACATAGCCTCTTATTTCTGAGTTATCATCTTTACAATATTTTATTCCATAAGATTTAGTTCTTTTAAGATATCTCAATAATCTCTTTGCATATTCCCAATGCTGTTTAGTAAGGCAATAATTGAATTGACTCAAAAAACTTATAGAATAACTAATATCTGGCCTAGTTAAGACTGACAGGTACATCAAACTACCAATTAGTTGTTGATAGGGCACACATTTATTTACACCTACTTCACCTTTACTTACATTTAATTTGACCTCCATAGGTGTATCAACAACCTTACAATCACTTAAATTAAATTTGTTCAATAATTGATCAATATAAGTTTGCTGGCTCAAAGTTACATATCCTTTATCTTTGTTAAAGGTTACATTCATTCCAAGACATAGTTTAACATCACCTTAGTCTTTAATGCTAAACTTATTAAATAAAATCTGTTTTAAGCTCTTAGTTTCAGTTTTATCGTTGGAAAATATAAAGAAATCATCGACATAGACTGTTACAATGGTCTTACATTTGTTATTATCCTTTATATACATACATGGCTCTATTTTTGATCTTTCATAACCATTACTGATCAAACAATCATCTACATTTTTATTCCAGGCCCTAGAGGCCTGCTTAAGTCCATAAATGGCCTTTTTAAGTTTTAATACTTTACTAACTGAACTACTACTATTATAACAATCTGGCATTTTCATGTAAATGGTTTCCTCTAAATCACCATTTAAGAACGCAGTCTTAACATCTAAATGAGTGACATCTAAACCTAACTTTACAGACAATGCAAATAATAGTCTAAGAGTTGTATGTCTCACTACAGGCGAAAATGTTTCAGCATAGTCCACACCATGTTTTTGGGTGAAGCCCTTTGCGACTAGACGAGCACGGTAACGCACATTGTTTTCACTATCGTACTTCTTTCGCAACACCCACTTGCACTGCACTATAGTACCATCTTTTGGAACATCTACGAGTTCCCACGCACTATTTTTCTCTAACCACTGTGCTTTCTCAGATCCTTCCAAGGCTTCTTGCAACAATATCTCACCGGTTAACATCTGGTCATCTTCTATGCAAGCACTTGCAAATCCAAATCTGTCTGGCTGCTTTCTACGCCGAGGATCACTTATTGTGTTGACATTGTTGAGTAATATGGAGTCTTCACTGTCTGTTGCACCAGACTCTGAGCTATCTAATGTTTTATCTTCACAAGGTACATACATTTCACCACTGTCATCCATGTTCAAGCTATCTGATTGTTCATGTGAATCTTCCTGAAGTGTCAAATCTTCTTCCCCTACTGCAACTGTATTCACATCATCTGAACAATGTTTCTGTACCTCCAGAAGATTATTCTCTGTCTCTATCTTCTCAAATACTATAACATCCCTACTGGTAGTGATGACATTAGACTTCGGGTTGTAAATCCTGTACCCTTTGACATCTTTAGAATAGCCGACAAGGATACACTTTTCAGCTTTTCTGTCCCATTTCAATCTCTTTTGTTTTGGCACATGTACCATAATTATGCTACCAAAAATACGTAGGTGACTTACATCAGTCTTTCTATCTGTCCATATCTCGAAAGGAGTTTTATAATTTAAGGATGTAGTCACAGTCCTGTTCTGTAAGTACACTGCAGTGTGTGCAGCCTCTGCCCAAAACCTTTTCTCGAGACCTGCATCGAACAACAGACACCTGGCTTTCTCAACAATAGTCCGGTTATATTGCTACGAGAGTCCATTCTGCTCTGGCGTGTATGGGTTTGTTTTGTGATGTACTATCCCATGCGACATCAAAAAATCATCAAACTTGCTGTTGCAGAATTCTGCCCTATTGTCACTTCTGAAAATCTTAATCCTGCGATTAAGTTGATTCTCAACCTCTGCTTTGTATTGTTGAAAGCATTTCAACGCTTCATCCTTTGTTTTTAGAAAATAAATATATGTCATACGACTAAAATCATCGATGAACAGCATGAAGTATCTCGAACCACCTATTGACCGATTTTCCATTGGTCCACAGAGATCGGTATGCACAATATGTAACAACTCAGTACTTCTGCTCCCTTCTTTGGGAAAAGGCAACCGGCTTTGCTTGCCCTCACAGCATGCGACACATGATGACTTGGACATATCAATCTTACTATCAATTTTCAATCCCTCTACAGCATCTTGCATCTTGTTCAAATACTGGCTGTTGACATGACCTAAACGTCGATGCCAAACTTCACTGGACACAGTCACTGCAGTTGCTGAACAATATTCAGACATATTCAGTTTATATACACCATTCAACAGACATGCTGTAGCCACAAGTACTCCTGCCTTATTGAAAATCTGACAACCATTGTTGTTAAATAAAACTTTGTTTCCTTTGGATATAAGTTGACTAACAGACAACAGATTTGTAGTCAACTTTGGTACGCACAATGCACCTTCCACTGTAATATCGTATTCACTGGCGTGCGTCTTTGTCGTAATCTGCACATCTCCAGTGCATAATACAGGTATTTTATTTTTGTTTGCCACGACAATTTCCTTAATCTTAAAATCCCGCGACACATTTGACAACCATTCTTTGTTCGCGGTAAGATCAACACTCGCCCCGGAGTCAATATACCAATCGCGTTTGCAAAATTCACCATTTAAGAACACGGCGCTAAACGCATTACTACTTGTACGTTCATTATTGTTTGTATTCCATGAATTTTTGTTCGAAAATGTACACTGATTACGGTAATGCCCTGTTTGTTTACATTTATAGCATGTTATGACCTTTGGTTTTGACTTTGACATATGGGCATTGTCTCTGGTTGAAGTGCCACCAACATTCCGGTTCTTTTTATAACTCGCAAACACACCACTGGAATTGAAAGCGCTGCTGTCGCCACCGTTTTCGCTTTCTTCCATGTCCAACAACTTTGTTTTAATGGCGTCTGCTGTCAATGGTATGCCGCAATGCTCGATCGCCATTATCATAGGGGAATATTTTTCTGTTAATCCCGCTAACAAAAGCGATGCGACCCACTCATCATTAATGTTGAAACCCGTACCACTCAATTTCTGGCTTGTTTCAATTATCTGTGTCACGTACGAAGTCATTGAAACACTATTCTCGAGTCGAATGGAAATCAAACTCCTCAGCAAACTGATCCTTCTCGTAAATCCTGAGTCATCGAATAGGTTCTTCAATTTCTTCCACAGCTCATGGGTCGTTTGTACATCTTTTATGTGTACGTACAGCGACGAATCTATTGTGAGAATAAGTTTGGCTCTGGTTTTCGCGTCACCTGCTGCTCCTATTTCTTCTGGTACTGTCTCCGACTTGATGCAATCAGACAGCCCCTCCAGAATTAAGAAATTCTCAGCCGCGAAAGCCCATTCACTGTAATTCTCCCGACCTTTCAGTTTAGGCACACTGACATGATAGTTCGTCGTCATTTTCACAGTCACAGTGTTAATTACAGTTTATCTCAATCTGCAAAGACTATTTCACTAATAATGTCCACGAAAATTGCGAGAAAAACTAAAAAAATACTGGGCCCATAACCTCTAATAAATCAAACGCTTGAGTCACAGATACGAACTAAACTTTATTCCAAATCTCACATTTACTACACATATAAAAATACAGTATTACATAGTTAAAGGTAGATGGCACTACTTGTATAATTGACTGATATTGTCGATACAAAATAGACATAAAATAACAAAATTAAGAAAATGCATAACTTACCTATTTTAAACGCGAGATGGTGTTTTACCATTTGTTGTGAGATTATCGCCGGGACGTTACACCTGACACCAATGTTGTAAAAAGAACAGATGATGTAAAGATGATCGTTGGAGATGTGGATGATCCGTTCAGCCTATTACGTCCTTCAGGTCGCTAGTTTCTGAATGTAGAATTCTCCGTAGACGATATCCTCCAGATAAGAATTTGATCTTTTATTTTAGTGCAATAGATTATTTGTCCGAATAGTAATGTTCCATTTGAGACCTCTTCGAGCGGCTAAAGTAAGCCTTTATTTCAACATACCTCGTTGAAAAATTTATATCTTTTATAATATTAATTAAACTCTTTTTATTTAAAATAAGTAATTAGTGATTGGTTTTATTTAGACATCTAGTTACGTGGTTACATTAGTATTTCACTTAATTAAAAAGGATGCTAAATATTTAACTTAATATATCAATTCTTGTACAATATTTAAATAATAGAAAAACGTGTTAATAAATTATGACAAACGAGGAACACTGACTCTAACTCTGAGTCTGGCGAGTAACTGCTGCTACTACTAGAGTACCACTCTTACTGCTTGACTTTGGCTCTAAAAACAGGTCATGTACTAGTAAGTGTTGCCATGACTAAAAATACATAACATGTTACTCAAAACTAGCGCCAACGTTTACAAGCGCTTAATTTAAATAATAATTTGTTACGCTTTCGAAATTAAAATTGAAGTAAACATAATACAATTCTTGTATATTTATAACATTTATATTAAAAATAGAAAGATATGTACGATATTGTACGTACTTACAACACCCCTTATCCAAAAAAAAGGAACGCATATAAAACAAAACATATGCGTTTCCACTCTGAGAAAAAGAAAAAAAGAAAGATAAGGACGATATTGTACGTAGTTACAACACCATCTATCCAAAAAAAAAGAACGCGTATAAAAAAAAAATATACGAGTTACGACTCTGGAAAAACAAAAATTGAATTGTTAAAGAGATTATCGCCGGTACATTACATCTGACACCAATGTTATAAAAAAACCAGATGATGATGTAAAGATGTGTATCTTCGGGAGATAAGAATACCTCCAGCCTATTACGTCCTTTAGGTCGCTTGGTCGAATGTAGCATTTTCCGTAGACGATATCCTCCAGATAAGAATTTAATCTTTTAGTTAGTGTAATAGATTTCTTGTCCGAATAGTAATGTTAAAATAGAGACCTCATCGAGCGGCTAAAGTAAGCCTTCCTTCCAACATACCTCGTTGAAGAATTAATATCTTTTATATTATTAATTAAACGATTTTTATTAAAAATAAGAAATTGATTAGTTTTATTTAGACATCTAGTTACTTTGTTACAATACTATTTCACTTAATTAAAAAAATGCTAATTATTTAACTTAATATATCAATTCTTGTACAATATTAAATTATTAGAAAAACGTGTTAACAAATTATGACGAACGAGGAACACTGACTTTAACTCTGAGTCTGGCGATAAACTGCTACTACTAGAGTACCACTCTTACTACCACTCTTCTATAAGGCAAAATTTAACTTCACTTACAATATATATAGAGGTAAAGTTTGCTGAAACACTAACATTATTAAAAACATAAAGAAAAAATCTATTTGCTTTATAAAATACCTTATATTTATCGGTTCACTATAAAACTGTATGAATAATAAACATGTATTATTAGAAAACAACATCCCTACAAGTTAGTAAATAAACATGCACATGCGGCGGTTGCGGACTGACTGTCTCCATAACCAATGACTATATACATTAGGACTGTAATATAAATAAAACATTATATTTAATAGAGAGTTAAATTAAAAAAAATTATAACTTTCCTATATTATATGCGAGGTGGGCCTGTCATCTATAATGCGAAATTGTACAAGAAATATATTATATATATAGGTAAAGTTTACTGAAACACTAAAATTATTAATAACCTAAAAAAAATATACTAAAAAAAAAACACTTTACAGTTAGGGTACACTATAAAACTTTATGAAAAAAGCAAACTTATACATAGAAACATATGTCCTTACAAGTTAATAAATAATCACACACATTCGGAGGTTATGGATTTATTGGATTGACTGTCATCATAACTATTGCACAAGTTACAATGAGACTGTTTTTAAAAAAAAATATTAGAATTTAAAAAGGGTAAAATTAAGAAAATGCATAACTTCATTATATTATACGCGAGATTGTGCTGTCTTCTATACGGCAAAATTTAAATTTACCTACAATACAGAAAGAGGTAAAGTTTGCTGAAACACTAACATTATTAACAACCAGAAAAAAAAATCTATTATTTCAAAAAAACTTTTATTTATAGGTTCACTATAAAATTGTATAAAAAAAATTATTCATAGAAACCAATATCCCTACTTGTTACTAAATAAATATGCACATGCGGCGGTTGTGGATTGACTGTCTTCATAACTATTGACAAGGCACATTGAGACTGTAGTAAAAATAGAACAATAAATTTGATAAGAGTAAAAATAAAAAAATTCATAACTTACCTATATTATACGCGAGGTGGCTGTCATCTATAATGCGAAAATAAATGTAAAATATATTATATATAAAGGTAAAGTTGGCTAAAACATTAAAATTATAAAAAACCTATAAAAAGTATATTCTTTTTAATATAAATTTTATAGTTAGGGGTACCCTATAAATTTTTTTTTAAAAAAGCAAGCTTATACAAAGAAACATATATCCTTACAAGTTAATAAATAATAATGCACATGCAGGGGTAATGTATTCATTTGATTGACTGTCATCATAAATATTGACAAGCCACAATAAAATTGTATTAAAAAAAAACATTAGAATTCATAAAGAAAAAACTTAGAAAATGCATAGCTTACCTATATTATACACGAGATTGTGCTGTCTTCTATACTGCAAAATTTAACTTTACCTACAATATATATAGAGGTAAAGTTTGCTGTAACACTAACATTATTATATAATTGGAAAAAAAATTTATTCTTTTTATAAAATACTTTATATTTATAGATTCACTATAAAATTGTATAAGAAAAGAAAATTTATTCATTGAAAACAATATCCCTATAAGATAGTAAATAAACATGCACATGCGGCGGTTGTGGATTGATTGTCTTCATAACCAATGACAAGGCACATTGAGACTGTAACAAATATAAAGCATTAGATTTGATAAAGAGTAAAATTAAAAAAATTCATGGCTTACCTATATTATACGCGAGGTAATCCTGTCATCTATAATGCGAAAATGAACGAGAAATATATTATATATAGAGGAAAAGTTTGCCAAAACACTAAAATTATTAAAAACCTAAATAAAAAAATGTTTTATTAAAAAAACTTTATAGTTAGGAATACACTATAAAATTTTATAAAAAAAGCAAGCTTACACATAAAAACATATATTCTTACAAGTTAATAAATAGACATGCACATGCGGGGTTTATGGACTCATTGGATTGACTGTCATCATAACTATTGACACGCCACAATGAAAAAGTTTAAAAAGAAAACATTAAAACTGATAGAGGGTAAAATTTAGAAAATGCATAGCTTACCTATATTATACGCGAGATTGTTCTGTCTTCTATTCTGCAAAATTTAACTTTACCTACAATGTATATAGAGGTAAAGTTTGCTGAAACACTAACATTATTAATAACCTGAAAAAGAAATATACTTTTTAACAAAAACTTTATAGTTTAGGGTACACTTTGTTTAAGGTAGATTCATTGGATTTATTGTCATCATAACTATTGACAAGCTACATTCAGACTGTTTAAAAAGAAAAAAAGAAAATTGATAGAGGGTAAAATTTAGAAAATGCATAGCTTATCTATTTGATACGCAAGATAGTGTTGTCTTCTACAAGGAAACATTTAACTTTACCAGCTACATATATAGAGGTAAAGTTTGCTGAAACACTAAAATTATTGAAAACCTGAAAAAAAATATTCCTTTTAATAAAAACTTTATAGTAAGAAGTACACTATAAAGTTTTTCGAAAAAAGAAAGTTTATACATTAAAACATAATTCCTTACAAGGTAATAAATAATCATGCACTTAAGGGGTTATGGATTCATTGGATTGACTGTCATCATAACTATTGACAAGCCACAATAAAACTGTTAAAAAAAAAAATTATAATTGAAAGAGAGTAAAATTTAAAAATTGCTTAACTTTCCTGATTGTGTTGTCTTTTATACTGCCAAATTTAACTTTACTTACAATTTATATAGAGGTAAAGTGTACTGAAACACTAAAATTATTATTATCCTAAAAAAAAAATACTTTATATTAAAAATACTTTACAGTTAGGGGTAAGCTATAAAATTTTATAAAAAAACAAGCTTATACATAGAAACATATATCCTTACAAGTTAATAAATAATCATGCACATGTGGGGGTTATGGTTTCCTTGGATTGACTGTCATCATAACTATTGACAAACCACAATGAGACTGTATTAAAAAGAAAACATTAGAATTGATAGAGAGCAAACTTAGGAAAATCCATAACTTACCTATTTTATAAGTGATATGGTGTGGTTTTCTATAATGCAAAATTCAACTTTACCTACAATATATATAGAGGTAAAGTTTGCTGAAACACTAAAATTAATAAAAACCTGAAAAAAATGTCTATTCTTTTTATAAAATACCTTATATTGATAGGTTCACTATAAATTTGTATGAAAAAAGAAAATTTATTCATAGAGAACAATATCTCTACAAGATAGTAAATAAACATGCACATGCGGCAGTTTTGGATTGACTGTCTTTATAAATATTGACAAGGCACATTAAGACCGTATTAAAAATTAAACAATAGATTTGATAAAGCGTAAAATTAAAAAAATTCATCTTACCTATATTATACGCGAGGTGGACCTGTCTATATTATATATAGAAGTAAAGTTTACTAAAACATTAAAATTATTAATAACCTAAAAAAAAAATATTTAAAAAAAAAAATACTTTACAATTAGGGGTACACTATAAAATTGTATGAAAAAAGCAAGCTTATACATAGAAACATATATCCTTACAAGTTAATAAATAATCATGCACATCTAGAAGTTATGGATTTATTGGATTGACTGTCATCATAACTATTGACAAACCACAATAGGACCGTATTAAAAAGAAAACATTAGAATTGATAGAGGGTAAAATAAAGAAAATGCATAACTTACCTATTTTAAACGCGAGATGGTGTTTTACCATTTGTTGTGAGATTATCGCCGGGACGTTACACCTGACACCAATGTTGTAAAAATAACAGATGATGTAAAGATGATCGTTGGAGATGTGGATGATCCGTTCAGCCTATTATGTCCTTTAGGTCGCTAGTTTCTGAATGTAGAATTCTCCGTAGACGATATCCTTCAGATAAGAATTTGATCTTTTATTTTAGTGCAATAGATTTCTTGTCCGGCTAGTAATGTTCAATTAGAGACCTCTTCGAGCGGCTAAAGTAAGCCTTTATTTCAACATACCTCGTTGAAAAATTTATATCTTTTATATTATTAATTAAACACTTTTTATTAAAAATAAGTAATTAGTGATTGGTTTTATTTAGACATCTAGTTACGTGGTTACTTTAGTATTTCACTTAATTAAAAAGGATGCTAAATATTTAACTTAATATATCAATTCTTGTACAATATTTAATTAATAGAGAAACGTGTTAATAAATTATGACAAACGAGGAACACTGACTCTAACTCTGAGTCTGGCGAGTAACTGCTGCAACTACTAGAGTTCCACTCTTACTGCTTGACTTTGGCTCTAAAAACAGGTTATGTACTAGTAAGTGTTGCCATGACTAAAAATACATAACATGTTACTTAAAACTAGCGCCAACGTTTACAAGCGCATAATTTAAATAATAATTTGTTACGCTTTCGAAATTAAAATTGAAGTTAACATAATACAATTCTTGTATATTTATAACATTTATATTAAAAATAGAAAGATAAGTTCGATATTGTACGTACTTACAACACCCCTTATCCAAAAAAAAGGAACGCATATAAAACAAAACATATGCGTTTCCACTCTGAGAAAAAGAAAAAAAGAAAGATAAGGACGATATTGTACGTACTTACAACACCACCTATCCAAAAAAAAAGAACGCGTATAAAAACAAAATATACGAGTTACGACTCTGGAAAAAAAAAAAGAATTGTTAAAGAGATTATCGCCGGGACGTTACATCTGACACCAATGTTAAAAAAAGAACAGTTGATGATGTAAAGATGTGTATCTTCGGGAGATGGGAATACCTTCAGCCTATTACGTCCTTCAGGTCGCTAGCTTCTGACTGTAGAATTCTCGGTAGACGATATCCTTCAGATAAGAATTTGATCTTTTATTTAGTGTAATAGATTTCTTGTCCGAATAGTAATGTTGAAATAGAGACCTTATCGAGCGGCTTAAGTAAGCCTTCCTTCCAACATACCTCGTTGAAGAATTATTATCTTTTATATT
This sequence comes from Panorpa germanica, assembly GCA_963678705.1. Classification (NCBI taxonomy): domain Eukaryota; kingdom Metazoa; phylum Arthropoda; class Insecta; order Mecoptera; family Panorpidae; genus Panorpa; species Panorpa germanica. Next base: position 5,218,203 of record OY783210.1, read on the forward strand.
ATTAATTAAACGATTTTTATTAAAAATAAGAAATTGATTAGTTTTATTTAGACATCTAGTTACTTTGTTACAATACTATTTCACTTAATTAAAAAAATGCTAATTATTTAACTTAATATATCAATTCTTGTACAATATTAAATTATTAGAAAAACGTGTTAACAAATTATGACGAACGAGGAACACTGACTTTATCTCTGAGTCTGGCGATAAACTGCTACTACTTGAGTACCACTCTTACTACCACTCTTCTATAAGGCAAAATTTAACTTCACTTACAATATATATAGAGGTAAAGTTTGCTGAAACACAAACATTAATTAAAACATAAAGAAAAAATCTATTTGCTTTATAAAATACCTTATATTTATCGGTTCACTATAAAACTGTATGAAAAAGAAAATTTATTCATAGAAAACAATATCCCTACAAGTTAGTAAATAATCAAGCACATGCGGCGTTAAGGGATTGACTGTCTTTATATCCATTGACAAGGCACATTAGGACTGTAATAAAAATTAAACATTATATTTGATAGAGAGTAAAATTAAAAAAAATTTTAACTCACCTATATTATTCGCGAGGTTGTTCTGTCTTCTATAATGCAAAATTAAACGAGATATATATTATATATAGTGGTAAAGTATACTGAAACACTAAAATTATTAAAAACTTGAAGAAAAAATATTGCTTGTAATAAAAAATTTAAAGTAAAAAGTACACTATAAAATTTTATGAAAAATGCAAGCTTATACATAGAAACATATATCCTTCCTAGTTAATAATATATTAATAATATTAATATTAATATCATTATTATTATTTGTTCGCCTTTCGGCTTTACAATCTACATTCTTAATTTATTTTATAGAACTTTAACTTAAAATTAAAAGTAAATTTAAAACTATTCTATACCTTTTTATTTCCAAAAGTACTTTTTGCTTCTTCTTCTCTTGACCCTCTTCCTTCATTTTTCCTAGTCTTTCTTCATTCTCACCGTTTTCTCACCTCTTGCCTTTCTTGTCTCCTCACGACAGACCCTCTATTATCTTTTTACTATCCTTCCTGCCTTCTTTCTTTGTTTTCACTTCTCCACTTATGTCTATCACAGGCCTAGACGCTTTGTCTTTACTATTTCCTTTTGACTCTCTTACTTTACCCTTTCCTTCTTGACCCTCCACATTTACTATGTTATTATTGTCTCAATCTCCGCCATCTACCACCTATCCTTATCTCCTTTCCAAAAATCCTCTATTTTGCTGAACTAAAGATTACCTGTTTCCTCGCTACTTCTTTCTTTTTCGTGGTTTCCTTTACTGCCTCTTTTTGTACTTCCTCTCTTTTGCTGTTCCTTGTGCAGCCCAGCCACCAGCTTATTTATTGTCATGTTTTTCCCCCCTTTTTACTATTTTCGCCATCCACCTTTTTCCTTCACTGCCTCCCTTTAATAGCTGACCAATATTCCTTTCGCTCGCTACTTTTTCCTTACACTTAAACTTAATGTGGTCCAGTGTATCGTGCTCCGTTCCGCGCACTACACTTTCTTTCCTCACTAGTTTCCCAGTATCTGTTTCCTTTTTCCTCATTTCCCAATCTATACCTTACTGTCCTTCTTATGTGTTTTATATCTATAAGGTGCTGAGGTACAATATTTTCCCATAACCTTTTAGATCTTGTATTGTAGTTGCTTTTTTCGATTTTTCCCATTCTCTCCTGTTGATGTATTTCCTTATCCTTTCTACTTAGCTCCTCTTCCACACTTGCGCCTCCTTCTATTCTTCTCTCTGCCTCCTCTATCGCCATTACATTTCTTTCAAAATACTCCTTCCTCTTTTTTGGACCTACCCCCCCCCCCCATTTTTTATGCTATTCTCTCTTATTTTGTTTAAAATTTTGCTTTTAGCCCTGGTCAATTTTTCCTCATATTTTACTGCTCTTTCACCTGTTTTAATTCGTATCTTATCCTTATTTAGCTCCTCTAAAACCATGTATCTTAACGTGCACCTGTCCAGCCCTAGTAACCATTTAATATATCTCTCCTGTATTCTTTCCAATTTTTCTTGCTCCTTCCACCCCCAAACCTCTGTTCCATAAAACATCATACTGGTTATCAATCTGTCAAACATTCATAGTCTCTTTTGTATGTCCCTCCCAAATACCTTTTAACCTAATCTTACACCCGTCGCATTGCTAGCTCCGCCTTTTTTGCTACTCCTTACAAGTTAATAAATAATCATGTTCATGCGGGGGTTATGGATTTATTGGATTGACTGTCATCATAACTATTGACAAACCACAATAAGACTGTATCAAAACAAAAACTTTAAAATAAATGGAGGGTAAAATTAAGAAAATGCATAACTTACTTATTTTATACGCAAAATGGTGTTGTCTTCTATAAGGCAAAATTTACCTATACCTACAATATATAGAGGTAAAGTTTTCTGAAACACTAAAATTATTATTAACCTAAAAAATAAAATATTTTTTTTTAAAAATTCTTTACAGTTAGGTGTACACTATAAAATTTTATAAAAATAGCAAGCTTATAAATAGAAACATATATCCTTACAAGTTAATAAATAGACATGCGCATGCGGGGTTTATAGACTCATTAAATTGACTGTCATCATAACTATTGACAAACAACAATGAGACTGTTAAAAAAAAAACATTAAAATTGATAGAGGGTATAATTTAGAAAATGCATAGTTTATCTATATTATGCGCGAGATGGTGTTGTCTTCTATAAGGCAAAATTTAACTTTACCTATAATATATATAGAGTTAAAGTTTGCTTAAACACTAAAATTATTAAAAACCTAAATAAAAAATATATTCTTTTTATAAAAAAACCTTATATTTATAGGTTCACTATAATATTTTATGAAAAAAGAAAATTTATTCATAGAAAACAATATCCCTACTAGTTAGCAAATAAACACGGACATGCGGCGGTTGTGGATTGACTGTCTTTATAAACATTGACAAGGTACAATAAGACTGTAACAAAAATAAAGCATTAGATCTGATAGAGAGTAAAATTAAAAAAATTCATAACTCACTTATATTATACGCCAGGTGGTCCTGCCATCTATAATGCGAAATTGAACAAAAATTATATTATATATAGAGGTAAAGTTTACTAACACTAAAATTATTAATACCCAAAAAAAAAAATATTCTTTTAAAAAAGTACTTTACGGTAAGGAGTACACTATAAATTTTATGAAAAAAGCAAGCTTATACATAAAAACTTATATCCTTACAAGTTAATAAATTTTTTTATTTTTTATTTTCCTTTTAATTAATTTACAATCTGTCCGAGGACATTAAGTAAAATTGTATGACATAAATGACATGTGAGGTTGCCATATATTGATGACTCTTTTTCACACCTACTTTATACTATGTACAATAATTGAGTTTCGTATATATTTTATTAGTACGATGACATTTCAATTTTAGTTTTCATTTGGGATTAAATTCGCTAAATTCTTAAGATCTGCTCTTTTCAGTCGTTTTACGGGCCTATGATGGAACAACTTCACTGCTGCTTCATTGGGATGATTCTGCAATTGAAGGTGGTACTTCCTACTGTAGCTTTGGATTTCCTCTTTGACCAGTGGCATTCGAAGGTCTTTATGTACTAACCAGTTAGGGACATATCTTGGGACATTTATTATCTGTTTCAATAATTTGTTTTGTAAACGCTGTAGAATTTCTATGTTTGACATGCTAGCGCAGCCTTATAGTTGTATAAAATAAGTCCATATTGGCCGAATTATTGTCTTGTATATTAGCAGTTTATTTTCTAGAGACACTTGCGATTTCCAGCCAAGGAGCCAATATAGTTCTCTTCGTTTTTCTTTTAGGTAAAGCCTCTTTTTCCATATGTGGGTTTTCCATGTTAGACGTCTGTTTAAGTGTATGCCTAGATACTTCACTGTCTCTGCCTGAGGAAGTGAGTTATCTGACTACACAATTCTCTCTCTTTTTTCAACAAATAAATATATTATTATCTAAGTAACCAGATAATTTATAAAATCACATTGACTAAAATCAATTTTGTTTTACAAATTGATTAATTCATTTGTTTTAGTACTTTAGTTATACTCCATCAAGGAGATAATCTTTGTAATATAAAATATATAATTATATAGAAACTTTATTATCAATATAAATAAAGTATATAATATTTTAAATATTGTTATTTACTAATAACATAACTGGCGCAGTCGTCGTCTAGCGGCGGAGATAAAACCAACGCATCGTCACGGAAAAGAACTAATCTACTCACCCCAGGGAAGAAGATTCGAAAATTAGTTAAAATTAAAAATAAGCTGTGTAAAATATAGTGAAGTGAACTGATAACTAAGGACAAAAGACTACAAGAAGATTAAAGGTTCATCTAATAATATAAGGTAGATCAATTGAATTACCTTTTCATACAATTAAATATAAATAAAAAAAAAAAATGACAACGTCAACTAATAATAATTTCCAACAATATTTGGTAATGATAAAGGAGAATGATGGTAGATCCGAAAGGTTACTAGGTTGTTACTTACGTTGTTATTAGGACAATTTTTCAATGAAAATATATTAGATTGCTTCGACAACGTCGCTTTATTAAAAGCGATTCGGGCAACATTAACTGGAAAAGCTGCCTCACTAATAGAAGGAAGGGACATACAGAGCTGGGCAGAAATTAAAATGACATTGACACAAGCATTTTGCGACCCTAGAGATGAGATGTCATTACCGCGAGAACTTATGGAAATAAGGCAGAGGAATGAAACATTCCTTGAATACTACGAAAAATGTAGAAAATTGAGAGCATTATTATATGCTAATCAAAAATGCAATAGAGCAATGGAAGAAAGAAATATGAAGACAAAAATGTACGACGAAGTGGCTCTTAAATCTTTTAAAGCAGGCTTAAGGGAACATTTTGGATCATTCTTAAAAACCAGAGCACCCACTACACTGGATCAAGCAATCTTTATTGTAGCAGAAGAACAAAACGACAGGAATTGGCAAAGGCAAGAAAATACGAATAATAAACTGGCACAACAACCAGTCAGAATGACACAAAGAACATTCAACAACCCTAAACAATCGGAAAACTTTAATATTTCCCACACATCCGATTTTATTGATAAACGATCATGGAGACAGAGCAATTTTCAACAACCGCATCAACAAAATTAAGCGAGCACCAAATACAAAGGTCTCCAAAGAAAGCAACTTATGGAACCGATACCCTAATGAAACTATTAAGAAGCAGTGGACACCTATGGATACTACATCAGTAATTAATTCACAGATTGAAAGCAGAGAATATATAACAATTATTAATATTACATCAAGTAATTTCCTACCCTATATAATTGATAACAAACTCAACATAAAATTACTTATAGACACCGGATCATCCAAAACCATAATTAAGCCCAATTTGATATACAGAAATTTACCTTAATGTATCTCTGAAGAAGCTTTTTGTATTCAGACGGCCCATGGTACCATAATAAAGTGGCTCACATCCTCTTATTTCCAATATTTAAGAGTCTTGACATTTGTAAAGTCTTTTTGTTTAAATGTAGTGAAAAAATTTGATGGATTACTAGGAATGGATTTATTGACAAAACTTGGAGCTAATATTAACTCCAATAAAAAAATGTTAAACATTAATGATACCGTGATACCGATATACTTTCATAATTCAAATAAATTGGAACTATATAATACTGAAATCAAAGTACAGAGTAAAAACACTACAGATGAAGTTTGGAATACAGAAGTAAACGAAAAAGATGTTAAAACATTTATTAAAATAAAAACCGATGAAAATTCAATTGTTGAAGTAAACGTCAAACAAGACACAGAAGATGAGAACGTGCAAGATTTCAAAGCAGAAAATCTGCAAAATGTCAAACAAAGAATCAAGAAATACAACATTTTGAAATACCAAATAAACAAAAGGTTAATCAACAAACAAAAATCAAAACTTTTAAGATTTCAAAGTAAAAAATCAACAAAGAATCAAGCAAGTAGCAGAAAAGCAAACTATACAAGATATTTAAATAGAAAAACAACAAAACATGAAACAAGAAGAACCAGGAAAACAAAATATGCAATATTCCGAGGTAGAAAAGTTATACAGTATAAAGCAAGAAAAAGCAGAAAATAAGAAAATTAAAAAATTTAAAATAGAACGAAAAATTGAAAAGGAAAACAAATCTAAGTGCTTACCGGAAAAGCTAGAAGATTTAGAAAAAAAAGCACACACTATGTGGATAAATGTTCACAGAAAAGAAAAATATTATGATAAGCCAACATATGAACAAAATGATAAAAGTATAACAATTTTCAACAAACCAGAGGAAAATATGATTAAAGAAATAATCAGAAAAAAATACTATTGGGACTATATAAACAAATACATTCAAGAAGTATACATTAGAAGAAATGATATAAGAGGGAAGATAACGAATTCACAAATAGGACCACATAAAAGAAAAACCAATACAAATACTATTGCTGCAGGACCCTTATCAGGAAACAGAAGTGACGACTACATCTAGAAAAATCGAGACACCTTTACAAGATTTCTCTATTTTTCTCTCTAAGGAAGGAGAGTTATCTGACGACACAATTCTCTCTCTCTCTTCAAAAAATAAATATATTATTATCTAAGTAACCAGATAATTTATAAAATCACATTTACTAAAATCAATTTTGTTTCACAAATTGATTAATTCATTTGTTTTAGTACTTTAGTTATACTCCATCGAGGAGATAATCTTTGTAATATAAAATATATAATTATAGAGAAACTTTATTTATCAATATAAATAAAGTATATAATATTTTAAATATTGTTATTTACTAATAACATAACTAGTGCAATGTTATTAATGGTCACTGGGGGACACGTACACCTTTTTAGAGTAAATGTCACGTGCACAGATTTTATTTTATTTACTTTTATCCGCCAGTTGTTTAGCCATTCCTGTATCTTAAGCAGGTGTCGTTGCAGTTTCATCGAGGCAGTAGCCGGATCCTTGTGAAGTGCTAACACAGCAGTATCGTCTGCAAATGTAGCTACTGCAGTTTCGGACGAGCCGGGAAAATCTGCTGTAAACAGTAGATACAAAATGGGACCGAGTACACTGCCTTGCGGAACACCAGATTTGATTTTGCGCATAGTAGATTGTCCGTCCTGGTACATTACGACAAACTTTGTATTTGTCAGGTACGATTTCACTATCTGAAAGATGTCGTTGGACAATGCTACTTTCAGTTTGTATAGTAGTCCAGAATGCCAAACTCTATCATAAGCTTGGCTTATATCTAAAAATACTGCGGAGCAGTATTGCTCTGTGTGTAGCGCTGTGCTGATGGTACAAACAACTCGGTGGATCTGCTCGACTGTAGCATGTTTTTCGCTGAAGCCAAATTAGTAGGTCGGTATCAGTTTGTTAACTTATACTATAGCTTTGAGCCTCTTGAGCAGTAACTTCTCAAATAGCTTTGACACTATATGTAATAGGCTGATTGGTCTGTATGAGGTAACCTCCTTTGCATCTTTTCCGGGTTTCGGGATCAGTATTACTTCAGCAATTTTCCACTTTGTCGGAAATATTCCCAGTCTTACCATTGAGTTGAATAATATTGTTAAATATCTCGTTCCTTTTTTCCGGCAGTTCTTTCAATATTTTACCACCTATCCTGTCGTTGCCTGGTGCTTTATTGGATTTTATGTTGGATTTGATCATATTTTGGACTTCAGAAGTACTAAATCGCTTGACAGTTTCACTAGCAGTGGGTGGACTCCTTAGAAACTCGTGTTTGTATTTTTCCTCTTCTTCACTGCGGCTTGAAGGAAGTGACTTAAATACATCTTTGAGGTGTTTCGCGAAAATTGCAGCTTTTTCAATATTGCTTCTTGCCCATTTGCCATCACTAGTTTTAATTGGAGTGTTACATATATTGGGTTGTTTGAGCTGCTTGGTGGCTTTCCATAAGGAGTAGTTTGTTGTTTCTGTAGCGGTTAACTTCTCTAGGTATTGTTCAAGCTCTTGGTTTTTGATGTCGTGTTAGAGGTTCCTAAGTTCCTTACAAGCCTTGTTAATTTGCGTTTCATCTCTGGGAGTCCTAGTGTTTTGCCAAATTTGTCTTAACCTTCTTTTCTCAGCAATTTTTTGATTTGCTAACATAGGGCAGGATACCGTTCTTCTGCGTGGGTTGCTTAGTGGGGTCGCCTCTTCAGCTGCATCAATTATACTTTTATTTAACTTCTCAACTGCTTGATCGATGTAATCTTCTGTTTTGAGCGGTATGTTGTAGTTAAGGTTAGAATTTATTAAACTCCGAAATAGTTCCCAGTTGGTGTTCCTGTTTGTGATACTTGTCATCGGTGGTTGCTCCAGTATTTGTGTACTGTAGGTTAAAATAATTGGCGAGTGATCTGAGGAAAGGTCTAGACATGACTTGAGGTATTTACATGATATACCCTTTATGACACTGAAGTCTATAAAATCCGGGATTTTTGTCCTGTCCGACGGCCAGTATGTTGGTTCACCAGTAGAGAGTGTAGTTAGGCTGTTCTCTTCTATGGACTTGTACAGCTCGTTTCCTTTGGGGTTTGTGAGCCTAGACCCCCAGTCTGGATGTTTGGCGTTATAGTCACCTCCAGCGATGAACCGTGGTCCTAAACTATTAAAAAACGCTGTAAACTGTTCTTTCTTAATGCTGTATTTTGGCGGACAATAAACGGCTGTGATGACTATGTTTCTGTTTAATTCCTCAACCTCTATGCTTGTTGCATAGAGTGAACGGTCTTAGTGGGTATTTAATTGGTGGTGCTTAATTGATGACTTAATAATGATGGCAGTATCACCATGGGCTTTATCGTCTGGGTGTTTTGTGTCGTAGATTTTGTAGTTTGGAATTTTTATGTTGCTTTTTGATGTAAAATGAGTTTTCGAAATCAGCATGATGTCTATTTCTTGATTTACTAAAAACCTTTTGACTTCTTGGTTATGCTGAGCATGACCGTTGGAGTTCCAGATCGCTATTTTTAGGACGTTGAACATTGTGGCATTCGTGTAACAAGAGTAGTAAGCAAATTTAGCATTATGCCCATTAGCTCCATAAGACCTTTCATCATTGACTTAAGTTCAGTAATATCACTGGACTGAGAGGGCGTTTGTTCTTGATTTTGATGCGCATAGTTGGTTTGTTGAGTTTCCCCTTGTTTGTTGGAAGTGGCTTGGGCGAAAGAAGTTTCTGTTCGTATAGACGAAGTTAGTAGTGTAGTTGGTGCTTCCTTAACCAATTTTGGTCAGAGCGGTGTAAATTTGCGTTGTAGAATCACTTGATACACGGAGTAACCCTTGTAATTTGCTGGATGCTTTTGTCCGCAGAGAACACACTTCACATTTTCGTTCTCCTAATCTTTCCAGGCGCACAAAGTTCTGAGATGTTTTCCTGCTCACTTAACACATCTTGCTCTACTGTGACAGTAGGATCTAGTATGGCCGTACCTTTGACAGTTCAAACATTGTGGCACTTCTCTTTTAAAACGAGGTGGTTCAATCTTTACCCTGGAATGACACAGGAACATTACATCGTAGATGGTCTTGTTGTTTGGGCCTTGATCTATTTCTACAAAGAAAAGTGGAAGTGGATTTTAAGACACCCTGTGTTTGATGTTAGTGATTCGAGTCACTTTATGGCCTAGCTTGTTTATTTAAGTTTTCAGATCTCTAATGTCTGTGATATGATGAAGATCTTTTATTACTACTTTGTAATTCGTGTCGGCTCTCTGCTGATACGTGTGGAACTCCGTTTTCTTTTCTTGTAGTAACTTTATAATTTTTTGGTATGGTTCTACGTCCTTGAACTGTAGCTTGACTTGCGATCCCCCTATAAGCTTACTCTGATAGGCATCTTTTGCATGCATTTCTAGCAGGGCAGTGAGCGGTCGCATGTCTTATATTCCATATATAAATAATGGTGGTGGCTTAGGTTCTACGGTGACAGGTTCATCATCATTATTGGATTCCACGGGAAGATTTTCGAATCTGTTTTCTGTATGGATTGGATTTAGCCAATAATCTCCCAAGGTTTTCTGCCTTACATTTCTCTGGGTTACAGGGCTGTTTCTCTTCGTTTTCCTCGGGTTAACATCCTGATACCCACTTTGGGATTGATCTACTGATGCATCGCACATTATTGGTGTTTTATGACACCCATATTCATATGAACCCACAAGTATATGTTTTTCACTAAAATCAATCACTTAATTTTAAAATCTTAAAATTCCTGCTGGTATATTTGCACAATAGTTTTTGTTATTAATTCAGTACACACTGTACGAAATAAAACCATGCGAGTATTGTAGATTGAATAATTTATTCAATCGTTTAATGATAAAATTAATTTACACTTTTTAATATAAATTTAACCACAATTCTTGTAATACAAAATGGTTGCGAACTATGATCTTGACAGTGTAAAAGCCCAGAGCACAACTGACTGCCTCGGTACATGGCCGTGGCGTCCACTGCAATCGTCGTATTGTTGCCATGCGTATTACTTCTACCAGAGACAACAATACATTATAATGTTGGAATGTCAGCAGAGACATATCTTATGTTCTGTACTAATTTTGTACTGAACAAAAATTGGGGGGCCCAGGATAAATAGATAAGCTCACAACCAATATCAAATTATACAATATTACATAAAATTATTATAAACCAAATTACACAAAATAATATAAACTTCTTAATTCTAATTCTTCTTAAAATTATTATAAACAAAATTACACAAAATAATATAAACTTCTTAATTCTATGGTAGTCTACATAATTTTGTGAAAATAATATAAAACAAATTAATAACTGTCCTAAATATAACAGAAACCATAATTATCAATGTAGCAGACACCTTTACAAGATTTCTCTATTTTTCTCTCTAAGGAAGGAAGAGTTATCTGACGACACAATTCTCTCTCTCTCTTCAAAAAATAAATATATTATTATCTAAGTAACCAGATAATTTATAAAATCACATTTACTAAAATCAATTTTGTTTCACAAATTGATTAATTCATTTGTTTTAGTACTTTAGTTATACTCCATCGAGGAGATAATCTTTGTAATATAAAATATATAATTATAGAGAAACTTTATTTATCAATATAAATAAAGTATATAATATTTTAAATATTGTTATTTACTAATAACATAACTAGTGCAATGTTATTAATGGTCACTGGGGGACACGTACACCTTTTTAGAGTAAATGTCACGTGCACAGATTTTATTTTATTTACTTTTATCCGCCAGTTGTTTAGCCATTCCTGTATCTTAAGCAGGTGTCGTTGCAGTTTCATCGAGGCAGTAGCCGGATCCTTGTGAAGTGCTAACACAGCAGTATCGTCTGCAAATGTAGCTACTGCAGTTTCGGACGAGCCGGGAAAATCTGCTGTAAACAGTAGATACAAAATGGGACCGAGTACACTGCCTTGCGGAACACCAGATTTGATTTTGCGCATAGTAGATTGTCCGTCCTGGTACATTACGACAAACTTTGTATTTGTCAGGTACGATTTCACTATCTGAAAGATGTCGTTGGACAATGCTACTTTCAGTTTGTATAGTAGTCCAGAATGCCAAACTCTATCATAAGCTTGGCTTATATCTAAAAATACTGCGGAGCAGTATTGCTCTGTGTGTAGCGCTGTGCTGATGGTACAAACAACTCGGTGGATCTGCTCGACTGTAGCATGTTTTTCGCTGAAGCCAAATTAGTAGGTCGGTATCAGTTTGTTAACTTATACTATAGCTTTGAGCCTCTTGAGCAGTAACTTCTCAAATAGCTTTGACACTATATGTAATAGGCTGATTGGTCTGTATGAGGTAACCTCCTTTGCATCTTTTCCGGGTTTCGGGATCAGTATTACTTCAGCAATTTTCCACTTTGTCGGAAATATTCCCAGTCTTACCATTGAGTTGAATAATATTGTTAAATATCTCGTTCCTTTTTTCCGGCAGTTCTTTCAATATTTTACCACCTATCCTGTCGTTGCCTGGTGCTTTATTGGATTTTATGTTGGATTTGATCATATTTTGGACTTCAGAAGTACTAAATCGCTTGACAGTTTCACTAGCAGTGGGTGGACTCCTTAGAAACTCGTGTTTGTATTTTTCCTCTTCTTCACTGCGGCTTGAAGGAAGTGACTTAAATACATCTTTGAGGTGTTTCGCGAAAATTGCAGCTTTTTCAATATTGCTTCTTGCCCATTTGCCATCACTAGTTTTAATTGGAGTGTTACATATATTGGGTTGTTTGAGCTGCTTGGTGGCTTTCCATAAGGAGTAGTTTGTTGTTCCTGTAGCGGTTAACTTCTCTAGGTATTGTTCAAGCTCTTGGTTTTTGATGTCGTGTTAGAGGTTCCTAAGTTCCTTACAAGCCTTGTTAATTTGCGTTTCATCTCTGGGAGTCCTAGTGTTTTGCCAAATTTGTCTTAACCTTCTTTTCTCAGCAATTTTTTGATTTGCTAACATAGGGCAGGATACCGTTCTTCTGCGTGGGTTGCTTAGTGGGGTCGCCTCTTCAGCTGCATCAATTATACTTTTATTTAACTTCTCAACTGCTTGATCGATGTAATCTTCTGTTTTGAGCGGTATGTTGTAGTTAAGGTTAGAATTTATTAAACTCCGAAATAGTTCCCAGTTGGTGTTCCTGTTTGTGATACTTGTCATCGGTGGTTGCTCCAGTATTTGTGTACTGTAGGTTAAAATAATTGGCGAGTGATCTGAGGAAAGGTCTAGACATGACTTGAGGTATTTACATGATATACCCTTTATGACACTGAAGTCTATAAAATCCGGGATTTTTGTCCTGTCCGACGGCCAGTATGTTGGTTCACCAGTAGAGAGTGTAGTTAGGCTGTTCTCTTCTATGGACTTGTACAGCTCGTTTCCTTTGGGGTTTGTGAGCCTAGACCCCCAGTCTGGATGTTTGGCGTTATAGTCACCTCCAGCGATGAACCGTGGTCCTAAACTATTAAAAAACGCTGTAAACTGTTCTTTCTTAATGCTGTATTTTGGCGGACAATAAACGGCTGTGATGACTATGTTTCTGTTTAATTCCTCAACCTCTATGCTTGTTGCATAGAGTGAACGGTCTTAGTGGGTATTTAATTGGTGGTGCTTAATTGATGACTTAATAATGATGGCAGTATCACCATGGGCTTTATCGTCTGGGTGTTTTGTGTCGTAGATTTTGTAGTTTGGAATTTTTATGTTGCTTTTTGATGTAAAATGAGTTTTCGAAATCAGCATGATGTCTATTTCTTGATTTACTAAAAACCTTTTGACTTCTTGGTTATGCTGAGCATGACCGTTGGAGTTCCAGATCGCTATTTTTAGGACGTTGAACATTGTGGCATTCGTGTAACAAGAGTAGTAAGCAAATTTAGCATTATGCCCATTAGCTCCATAAGACCTTTCATCATTGACTTAAGTTCAGTAATATCACTGGACTGAGAGGGCGTTTGTTCTTGATTTTGATGCGCATAGTTGGTTTGTTGAGTTTCCCCTTGTTTGTTGGAAGTGGCTTGGGCGAAAGAAGTTTCTGTTCGTATAGACGAAGTTAGTAGTGTAGTTGGTGCTTCCTTAACCAATTTTGGTCAGAGCGGTGTAAATTTGCGTTGTAGAATCACTTGATACACGGAGTAACCCTTGTAATTTGCTGGATGCTTTTGTCCGCAGAGAACACACTTCACATTTTCGTTCTCCTAATCTTTCCAGGCGCACAAAGTTCTGAGATGTTTTCCTGCTCACTTAACACATCTTGCTCTACTGTGACAGTAGGATCTAGTATGGCCGTACCTTGACAGTTCAAACATTGTGGCACTTCTCTTTTAAAACGAGGTGGTTCAATCTTTACCCTGGAATGACACAGGAACATTACATCGTAGATGGTCTTGTTGTTTGGGCCTTGATCTATTTCTACAAAGAAAAGTGGAAGTGGATTTTAAGACACCCTGTGGTTTGATGTTAGTGATTCGAGTCACTTTATGGCCTAGCTTGTTTATTTAAGTTTTCAGATCTCTAATGTCTGTGATATGATGAAGATCTTTTATTACTACTTTGTAATTCGTGTCGGCTCTCTGCTGATACGTGTGGAACTCCGTTTTCTTTTCTTGTAGTAACTTTATAATTTTTTGGTATGGTTCTACGTCCTTGAACTGTAGCTTGACTTGCGATCCCCCTATAAGCTTACTCTGATAGGCATCTTTTGCATGCATTTCTAGCAGGGCAGTGAGCGGTCGCATGTCTTATATTCCATATATAAATAATGGTGGTGGCTTAGGTTCTACGGTGACAGGTTCATCATCATTATTGGATTCCACGGGAAGATTTTCGAATCTGTTTTCTGTATGGATTGGATTTAGCCAATAATCTCCCAAGGTTTTCTGCCTTACATTTCTCTGGGTTACAGGGCTGTTTCTCTTCGTTTTCCTCGGGTTAACATCCTGATACCCACTTTGGGATTGATCTACTGATGCATCGCACATTATTGGTGTTTTATGACACCCATATTCATATGAACCCACAAGTATATGTTTTTCACTAAAATCAATCACTTAATTTTAAAATCTTAAAATTCCTGCTGGTATATTTGCACAATAGTTTTTGTTATTAATTCAGTACACACTGTACGAAATAAAACCATGCGAGTATTGTAGATTGAATAATTTATTCAATCGTTTAATGATAAAATTAATTTACACTTTTTAATATAAATTTAACCACAATTCTTGTAATACAAAATGGTTGCGAACTATGATCTTGACAGTGTAAAAGCCCAGAGCACAACTGACTGCCTCGGTACATGGCCGTGGCGTCCACTGCAATCGTCGTATTGTTGCCATGCGTATTACTTCTACCAGAGACAACAATACATTATAATGTTGGAATGTCAGCAGAGACATATCTTATGTTCTGTACTAATTTTGTACTGAACAAAAATTGGGGGGCCCAGGATAAATAGATAAGCTCACAACCAATATCAAATTATACAATATTACATAAAATTATTATAAACCAAATTACACAAAATAATATAAACTTCTTAATTCTAATTCTTCTTAAAATTATTATAAACAAAATTACACAAAATAATATAAACTTCTTAATTCTATGGTAGTCTACATAATTTTGTGAAAATAATATAAAACAAATTAATAACTGTCCTAAATATAACAGAAACCATAATTATCAATGTAGCATACAATATCATTAACATAATTGGCACAACAATCATCAACTTAGTTACAATGTTATTACTGATGCAAAAAATTTTTAGTTTAATGATATTAGAAAATTCTTTAAACAAATCCAACAGTATAGGTGCTTGTTTTACTTCAATGTTGTAAGCATTGCAATTAGTATCTTCACCTTCTGATGGAAGTATTGTATTTGAATCAAAAATTTTATTTGTTGCTTGTTTTATTTGCGCCAGCAACACTGCGCTAATGAGCTCAAGTTGGGGTATTGTAAGTACCTTACTTGATGGAGCCACACTAGACTTGTAGCAAATTAAATTTGTTTTTATCTTACTATTTATAAAAATAATATTGCGTTTCAAACCTAATGTCATAATAATGGTTGATTTGTTTAATAATGTTTTATAGACCTCCAATAGTGAAGGATTGCGTCTAAATCTTTTGTCTAACACATTAAATCTTTGCGGGGCGACTGAGAAAGGATCCCCCAATTCTATTTTATTTACTGGGCTGAGTAATGGCAAATCAACAGTTAAATTATTATTTTTAAGTGCTACTGAATTTTGAAATTTATGTTCAGCCTTTAAGTATATCTCAGAAAACTCATCTGATTCCTCTGGGACTTTCTCAGTCGTCCAAGATTGTTCCATAACATTCTCAAGGTTTGTATAGTCACAAATAGCAAGATTACATACAATATTATTATGTGAATACTTATTTTGATTATGCAACTTTCTTGGAACCACATTTCCAAATGTGTTTTGTTGATCAATAAATTTTTCTTTATAATTATTGTCATGTGACATATTTTTATAATCTAAACTATACTCAAGTGCAATTGCACGTCTTTCTAAAAATGAAATAAATTCTGCCATAGTAGGCAGTTTTTCTAAATTTCTTTCCATGTGGAAAGTGCGGTTAGTAACGATATCTAATTTTCTACTTAAGGTCGAGATTAAAATCATATCCCATTTGTCTACAGGCTCATCAAGATTTTTTAACGCTTGTAATTGCTGTTTGACTTGACATAAAAAAGCCCTTATAGCGACTGCAGTACCTTTCTGCATGTTTGGAATATCAAGTAATATATTAATATGATTAAAGATTAATTTCGCCTTATTTTCATACCGCGCTAACAATAAATCAACAGCCTCTTTGTATGAGCTGTTCACAAGCGGCAGATTTATAATTATTGAGAGAGCCTCATCAACGAGATACTTTCTCAAATAAAAAAGTCTTTGTACATCGGACAATGAGGTATTATTATGAACAACTGCTTGGAAGAGCTCATAAAAGGGCTTAAACCTGGTTATATCCTTGCCATCGAAGGTTGGAATTTCCACCGCTGGGAGCTTCAATGGAACTAAGTTAGGCCTATTAACTTCTTTTAACTTATTGATGCTAGCATTTAATTTTGCTAGAATATTAAAATACTTTTCTTCAACTTCTTCTATGTCTTCCTCATCTTGATCATCAATCTCTAAAATGCTGTACTGCGTGAGCTCGTACGATTGAAATGTAGTCATCAACTTTTCTTTTTTCACCTCCAGCAAATCCATTGTAGCGGAGCCGAGAGCCCTTAGGTCGCTGACGTAATTGTCCATCCTTGATATTAAACTTTTTGCAGTCGTCCGCGCCGTTCTGAGCCTTTTCAATCCCTCCATCTTGCTTAGGTGATAAATTCGTACTTTTATGATAGACGAAACGTGGATGACAAAACTAATCCAGGTTAATCCAGCAACTTAAGAAGTTTTTAATAAATTGGTACTTGTAGATAGTAATAATAGCTTTGTACCTTCATGAGTAAAGAAGTATTTTACTCTCTTCCAGCATCCATGTATCCTCTTCCGTAATGATAATTTTTCTAAAAATATAAATGTGTAGTAATCAAACCGTCTGTGAATCCGTCTAAATCAAGCGTTGCATTACCCAATCAATGGCAATTGATGACTTGCCGGGCCGCCATAGGGTATATGTAAAAAATAGCTTGCACATGTGCCGGGTATTATATAGATGTAACCTCAAAACACAACGAGACCACATGCGGGTACCAATGGCTTGTAAGACCAGTTTTGTTTGTAGGAATTAAAACCTTCTTGAAATGTAATTGTAAAATCCAAATCCTCCGTGAATCCGTCAAAATAGAGCGTAGCATTACCCAATCAATGGCAATTGTGACTTCTTGAGTCGCCAAGAGGTGAATGTAAAAAAAACGCCTCAAAACACAATGAAAACACACGCGGATAATAAACTCGAAGGACCGGCTTTGTAAGGCTCGAAGGACCAGCTTCGCATGTACGAAATAAAACCATGCGAGTATTGTAGATTGAATAATTTATTCAATCGTTTAATGATAAAATTAATTTACACTTTTTAATATAAATTTAACCACAATTCTTGTAATACAAAATGGTTGCGAACTATGATCTTGACAGTGTAAAAGCCCAGAGCACAACTGACTGCCTCGGTACATGGCCGTGGCGTCCACTGCAATCGTCGTATTGTTGCCATGCGTATTACTTCTACCAGAGACAACAATACATTATAATGTTGGAATGTCAGCAGAGACATATCTTATGTTCTGTACTAATTTTGTACTGAACACACACAATTGACCATAATCAAATTAAAAATGAATCTATTATTTGTTTAACGCAGAGTAAACAAAAAAAAAAACCAAAATACGTTCACTCGCCTCAGTTGCAAAGACAACTATTGACAAACCACAATAAGACTGTATTGAAAAGAAAACAGTAGAATTTAAAAAGGGTAAAATTAAGAAAATGCATAACTTGCCTATATTATACGCGAGATTGTGCTGTCTTCTATACGGCAAAATTTAACTTTACCTGCAATACATAAAGAGGTAAAGTTTGCTGAAACACTAACATTATTAACAACAAGAAAAAAAAATCTATTAATTTAAAAAAAAAACTTTTATTTATAGGTTAACTATAAAATTGTATAAAAAAAAAAAATTATTCATAGAAAAAAATATCCCTACTAGTTACTAAATAAATATGCACATGCGGCGGTTGTGGATTGATTGTCTTCATAACCAATAACAAGGCACATTGAGACTGTAACAAATATAAAGCATTAGATTTGATAATGAGTAAAATTAAAAAAATTAATGGCTTACCTATATTATACGCGAGGTAATCCTGTCATCTAAAATGCGAAAATGAACGAGAAATATATTAAATATAGAGGAAAAGTTTGCCAAAACACTAAAATTATTAAAAACCTGAATAAAAAAAAGTTTTATTAAAAAAACTTTATAGTTAGAGGTACACTATAAAATTTTATAAAAAAGGCAAGCTTATACATAGAAACATATATCCTTACAAGTTAATAAATAGACATGCACATGCGGGGTTTATGGACTCATTGGATTGACTGTCATCATAACTATTGACAAGCCACAAAAAGACAGTTTAAAAAGAAAACATTAAAATTGATAGAAGGTAATATTTAGAAAATGCATAGCATACCTATATTATACGCGAGATTGTTCTGTCTTCTATTCTGCAAAATTTAACTTTACCTACAATATATATACAGGTAAAGTTTGCTGAAACACTAACATTATTAATAACCTAAAAAAGAAATATACTTTTTAATAAAAACTTTATAGTTTAGGGTACACTTCGTTTAGGGTAGATTCATTTGATTTATTGTCATCATAACTATTGACAAGCCACATTCTACAAACAACAATGAGACTGTATTAAAAAGAAAACATTAGAATTGATAGAGAGCAAAATTAGGAAAATCCATAACTTACCTATTTTATAAGTGATATGGTGTGGTTTTCTATAATGCAAAATTCAACTTTACCTACAATATTTATAGAGGTAAAGTTTGCTGAATCACTAAAATTATTAAAAACCTGTAAAAAATGTCTATTTTTTTTATAAAATACCATATATTGATAGGTTTACTATAAATTTGTATGAAAAAAGAAAATTCATTTATAGAGAACAATATCAATACAAGATAGTAAATAAACATGCACATGCGGCGGTTGTGGATTGACTGTCTTTATAAATATTCACAAGGCACATTAAGACCGTAATAAAAATTAAACATTAGATTTGATAAAGCGTAAAATTAAAAAATTCATAACTTACCTATATTATACGCGAGGTAGACCTGTCATCTAAAATGCAAAATTGAACGAGAAAAATATTATATATAGAGGTAAAGTTTACTAAAATACTAAAATTATTAATAACCTAAAAGAAAAATATTCTTTAAAAAAAATACTTTACAATAAGGGGTACACTATAAAATGGTACGAAAAAAGCAAGCTTATACATGGAAACATATATCCTTACAAGTTAATAAATAATCATGCACATCTGGGGGTTATGGATTTATTGAATTGACTGTCATCATAACTATTGACAAACCACAATGAGACTGTATTTAAAAGAAAACATTAGAATTGATAGAGAGTAAAATTAAGAAAATGCGTAACTTACCTATTTCAAACGCGAGATGGTGTTTTACCATTTGTTGTGAGATTATCGCCGGGACGTTACACCTGACACCAATGTTGTAAAAAGAACAGATGATGTAAAGATGATCGATAGAGATGTGGATGATCCGTTCAGCCTATTACGTCCTTCAGGTCGCTAGTTTCTCAATGTAGAATGCTCCGTAGACGTTATCCTCCAGATAAGAATTTGATCTTTTATTTTAGTGCAATAGATTTCTTGTCCGAATAGTAATGTTTAATTAGAGACCTCTTCGAGCGGCTAAAGTAAGCCTTTATTTCAACATACCCCGTTGAAAAATTTATATCTTTTATATTATTAATTAAAAACTTTTTATTTAAAATAAGTAATTAGTGATTGGTTTTATTTAGACATCTAGTTACGTGGTTACATTAGTATTTCACTTAATTAAAAAGGATGCTAAATATTTAACTTAATATACTAATTCTTGTACAATATTTAATTAATAGAAAAACGTGTTAATAAATTATGACAAACGAGGAACACTGACTCTAACTCTGAGTCTGGCGAGTAACTGCTGCTTCTACTAGAGTACCACTTTTACTGCTTGACTCTGGCTCTAAAAACAAGTCATGTACTAGTAAGTGTTACCATGTCTAAAAATACATAATGTTCAGTACAAAACATAAGATATGTCTCTGCTGACATTCCAATATTATAATGTATTGTTGTCTCTGGTAGAAGTTAAACGCATGCCAACATTACGAGTATTGCAGTGTACGCCACGGGCATATAGCGAGGAAGTTAGTCGTGTTCTGGCCTTTGCACTGGCAAGCATCATGATTCGCAACCATTTTGCATTATAAGATATTGGTTAAAGTTATTTAAGAAAAGTGTAATTTAATTTTAAGTTTGAATATTTAAATAAAATATTCATTCCATTTTACTCGCATGGTTTTATTTCGTACATGCGAAGATGGTCCTTCGAGTTTATTAACCGCGTGTGTTTTCGTTGTGTTTTGAGACGTTTTTTTACATTTACCCCTTGGCGACTATGGAAGTCACAATTGCCATTGATTGGGTAATGCTACGCTCTATTTTAACGGATTCACAGAGGATTTGGATATTACAATTACATTTCAAGAAGGTTTTAATTCCTACAAACAAAACTGGTCTTACAAGCCATTGGTAACCGCGTGTGATCTCGTTGTGTTTTGAGGTTACATCTGTATAATACCCGACACGTGTACAAGCTATTTTTTACGTTTACCCTATGGCGGCCCGGCAAGTCATCAATTGCCATTGATTGGGTAATGCAACGCTTGATTTAGACGGATTCACAGACGATTTGGTTACTACACATTTATATTTCAAGAAAAATTATTCAAGAAAGTTATCATTACGGAAAAGGATACATGGATGCTGGAAGAGAGTAAAATATTTTTTTACTCATGAAGGTACAAAGCTATTATTACTATCTACAATTACCAATTTATTAAAAACTTCTTAAGTTGCTGGATTAACCTGGATTCGTTTTGTCATCCACGTTTCGTATATCGTAAAAGTACGATTTTATCACCTAAGCAATATGGAGGGATTGAAAAGGCTTAGAACGGCGCGGACGACTGCAAAAAGTTCAATATCAAGGATGGACAATTACGTCAGCGACCCAAGGGCTCTCGACTCCGCTACAGTGGAGTTGCTGGAGGTGAAAAAAGAAAAGTTGATGACTACATTTCAATCGTACGAGCTCACGCAGTACAGCATTTTAGAGATTGATGAACAGGATGGTGAAGACATAGAAGAAGTTGAAGAAAAGTATTTTAATATTCTAGCAAAATTAAATGCTAGTATCAATAAGTTAAAAGAAGTTAATAGGCCTAACTTAGTTCCATCGAAGCTTCCAGCGGTGGAAATTCCAAACTTCGATGGCAAGGATATAACCAGGTTTAAGCCCTTTTATGAGCTCTTTCAAGCAGTTGTTCATAATAATACCTCATTGTCCGATGTACAAAGACTTTTTTATTTGAGAAAGTATCTCCTTGATGAGGCTCTCTCAATAATTATAAATCTGCCGCTTGTGAACAGCTCATACAAAGAGGCTCTTGATTTATTGTTAGCGCGGTATAAAAATAAGGCGAGATTAATCTTTAATCATATTAGTATACTACTTGATATTCCAAACATGCAGAAAGGTACTGCAGTCGCTATAAGGGCTTTTTTATGTCAAGTCAAACAGCAATTACAAGCGTTAAAAAATCTTGATGAGCCTGTAGACAAATGGGATATGATTTTAATCTCAACCTTAAGTAGAAAATTAGATATCTTTACTAACCGCACTTTCCACATGGAAAGAAATTTAGAAAAACTGCCTACTATGGCAGAATTTATTTCATTTTTAGAAAGACGTGCAATTGCACTTGAGTATAGTTCAAATTATAAAAATATGTCACATGACAATAATTATAAAGAAAAATTTATTGATCAACAAAACACATTTGGAAATGTGGTTCCAAGAAAATTGCATAATCAAAATAAGTATTCACATAATAATATTGTATGTAATCTTGCTATTTATGACCATACAAACCTTGAGAATGTTATGCAACAATCTTGGACGACTGAGAAAGTCCCAGAGGAATCAGATAAATTTTCTGAGGAATACCTAAAGGCTGAACATAATTTTCAAAATTCAGTAGCACTTAAAAATAATACTTTAACTGTTGATTTGCCGTTACTCAGCCCAGTAAATAAAATAGAATTGGGGGATTCTTTCTCAGTCGCCCTGCAAAGATTTAATGTGTTAGAAAAAAGATTTAGACTCAATCCTTCACTATTGGAGGTCTATAAAACATTATTAAACAAATCAACCATTATTATGACATTAGGTTTAAAACACAATATTATTTTGGACACATTTACCTTTAAGTGTCCTAACTCAAATAGCAAGATAAAAACAAATTTAATTTGCTGCAAGTCTAGTGTGGCTCCATCAAGTAAGGTACTTACAATAGCCCAACTTGAGCTAATTAGCGCAGTCTTGCTGGCGCAAATAAAACAAGCAACAAATAAAATTTCTGATTCAAATACAATACTTCCATCAGAAGGTGAAGATACTAAAAGCAATGCTTACAACATTGAAGTAGAACAAGCACCTTTACTGTTGGATTTGTTTAAAGAATTTTCTAACATCATTAAACTGAAACATTTTTGGCTCATTACTATTATTGTAACTAATTGATGATTGTTGTGCCAGTTATGTTGATGATATTGTATGCTATATTGATAATTACGGTTTCTGTTATATTAAGGATAGTTATTAATTTGTTTTATATTATTTTCACAAAATTATGTAGACTACCATAGAATTAAGAAGTTTATATTATTTTGTGTAGTTTTGTTTATAATAATTTTAAGAAGAATTAGAATTAAGAAGTTTACATTATTTTGTGTAATTTTGTTTATAATAATTTTATGTAATATTGTATAATTTGATATTGGTTGTGAGCTCATCTATTTTTCCTGGGCCCGCAATTTATGTTCAGTACAAAACATAAGATATGTCTCTGCTGACATTCCAATATTATAATGTATTGTTGTCTCTGGTAGAAATTAAACGCATGGCAACATTACGAGTATTGCAGTGTACGCCACGGGCATATAGCGAGAAAGTTAGTCGTGTTCTGGCCTTTGCACTGGCAAGCATCATGATTCGCAACCATTTTGCATTATAAGATTTTGGTTAGTTATTTAAGAAAAGTGTAAATTAATTTTAAGTTTGAATATTTAAATAAAATAATCATTCCATTTTACTCGCATGGTTTTATTTCGTACACATAACATGTTACTTAAAACCAGCGCCAACGTTTACAAGCGCTTAATTTAAATAATAATTTGTTACGCTTTCAATATTAAAATTGAAGGTAACATAATACAATTCTTGTATATTTATAACATTTATATTAAAAATAGAAAGATAAGTACGATATTGTACGTACTTGCAACACCCCTTATTAAAAAAAAAGGAACGCATATAAAACAAAACATATGCGTTCCTACTCTGAGAAAAAGGAAAAAAGAAAGATAAGGACTACACCTACTATTACTACACCTCCTATCCATAAAAAAGGAACGCGTATAAAAACAAAATATACGAGTTACGACTCTGGAAAAACAAAAAAAGAATTGTTAAAGAGATTATCGCCGGGACGTTACATCTGACACCAATGTTATAAAAAGAACAGATGATGATGTAAAGATGTGTATCTTCGGGAGATGGGAATACCTTCAGCCTATCACGTCCTTCAGGTCGCTAGCTTCTGACTGTAGAATTCTCGGTAGACGATATCCTACAGATAAGAATTTGATCTTTTAGTTAGTGTAATAGATTTCTTGTCCGAATAGTAATGTTGAAATAGAGACCTCATCGAGCGGCTAAAGTAAGCCTTTCTTCCAACATACCTCGTTGAAGAATTAATATCTTTATATTATTAATTAAACACTTTTTATTAAAAATAAGTAATTAATTAGTTTTATTCAGACATCTATTTACTTTGTTACAATAGTATTTCACTTAATTAAAAAGGATGCTAATTATTTAACTTAATATATCTATTCTTGTACAATATTAAATTATTAGAAAAACGTGTTAACAAATTATGACGAACGAGGAACACTGACTTTAACTCTGACCCTGGCGATTATCTGCTACTACTAGAGTACCACTCTTACTACCACTCTTCTATAAGGCAAAATTTGACTTCATCTACAATATATATAGAGGTAAAGTTTGCTTAAACACTAACATTATTAAAAACATGAAAAAAAAAAATTATTTTCTTTATAAAATACCTTATATTTATAGGTTCACTAAAAAATTGTATAAAAATTGAAAATGTAATAAAAGAAAACAACATCCCTACTAGTTAGTAAATAAACATGCACATGCGGCGGTTGCGGATTGAGTGTCTCCATAACCAATGACTATATACATTATGACTGTAGTATAAATAAAACATTATAAATGATAGGGAGTAAAATTTAAAAAAAATTATAACTTACCTATATTATATGCGAGGTGGGCCTGTCATCTGTAATGCGAAATTGAACGAGAAATATATTATATATATAGGTAAAGTTTACTGAAACACTTAAACTATTAATACCAAAAAAAAAAAAATTCTTTAAAAAAAATACTTAACAGTTATGGGTACACTATAAAATGATATGTTAAAAACATGCTTATACATAGAAACATATATCCTTACAAGTTATTAAATAATCATGCACATGTGGGGGTTATGGATTTATCTGATTGATTGTCATCATATTAATTGACAAGCCACAATGAGACTGTATTAAATAGAAAACATTAGAATTTATAGAGGGCAAAACTAAGAAAATGCATAACTTACCAATTTCTTAAGCGATATAGCGTTATCTTCTATAATGCAAAATTCAAATTTACCTACAATATATATAGAGGTAAAGTTTGCTGAAACACTAACATTATTAAAAACCTAAAAAAAAATATATTTTCTTTAAAAAATACCTTATATTTATAGGTTTACTATAAAATTGTTTAAAAAAAGAACATTTAATTATAGAATACAATATTCCTACTAGCTAGTAAATATACATGCACATGCGGCGGTTGTGAATTGACTGTCTTCATAAATATTGACAAGGCACATTAAGACTGTAAAAAAAATTAAACAATAAATTTGATGGGGAGTAAAATTAAAGAAATTCATAACTTACCTATATTATACCGGAGGTGGACCTGTCATCTATAAAGCGAATTTTTTTTTTTTTATATTGCTAAATATTATTACATTCAGTGTTAGGATTGTCAAAAAGAATAAATAAAATGTCTTGCGCGGGATATGCCCATCGACTTATCCCTCAATTTTAATAGATCCTAGATTCTATTTATTAATGGATTTATAGATCTGCTAGTAGGTCCTGAGGTAACTTCTTTTTCAGTCTGCGTACTGCGGAAATATTGGACATTAGACAGCTGGCCAAGTTGTTTGGATGTTCCATTATTCTCTCCTTGTATAGTTTGGTTCTAAGCACTATTTCTTCTTTTACTGTAGGAATGTCCAGGTCTCGATGAATTATGTGATTAGGTATAAACCATTCGTGACAATCCTTAGCATTTTGGACTAAATTCTTTGAAGTATCTCAATATTTGAAGTAGATGCAGTACCCCAAAGTTGTATACTATATGACCATACCGGTTTAAGTATGGTTTTGTAGAGCAGGAGTTTGTTTTCTGTGCTAAGTTGTGACATATGTCCTATCAGTGTATTCCCAGGTACCTCACATGGTCAGCCTGCGGTATATTGACATTGTTTAAAGCGATACTTGGGCAGTTTCCCTGTCTAGTTGTGAATGTGACATGTATTGATTTTGATTCGCTGGCCTTGATTCTCCAGTCCTTCATCCATGAGGAAAGTTTGCTTAGATTTTTCTGTAGCATAGTCGAAGCATTAGCTGGATCATTATGCGATGCCAATATTGCTGTATCGTCAGCAAAGGTTCGCGTCATTACTGAACTTTCCACAGGTAGGTCTGCTGTGTATAATAGATATAATATAGGCCCCAATACGCTACCCTGTGGTACTCCAGCCTGGATCTGGTGGATGTTCGTTATTGCATCCTCATGTTTAACCATGAAGTATCTGTTGTGAATTTATGATCTTAGTATACTGTAGTAGGCGGGAAGTTTTTGCTTAATTTTACAAAGAAGTCCTTCATGCCATACACGGTCAAATGCCTGTGAAATATCTAGAAATACTGCTGAGCAAAACTGTTTCCTTTTAAAAGCCTTGTAAATATTGTTGACTATCCTGTGAACCTGCTCAATAGTTCCATGTTTATGCCTAAAGCCAAATTGGTGATCTGGAATTATGTGGTTTTCTGCAATGTCAGGAAGCATCTTCGAGAGCAACAGCGACTCGAACATCTTTGCAGTTATCGGAAGAAGACTTATAGGCCTATATGATTTTGGTTCTTCTGCAATTTTATTTGGTTTAAGAATCATCATGACTTGGGCGACCTTCCATTGAGGGGGAATAAAACTAATTTTGACGATTGCATTAAAAAGTTGTGTAAGGAATTTGATTCTAATCTCAGGTAGTTCTTTTAGTATTTTCCCCGTTATAAGGTCATAGCCTGGAGCCTTTTTACCATTCAGATTCCTAATTGCTTCAGCAACCTCGGAAATATTAATTTTTTTAATTGGCTTATGTGGTGATGTCTCATCCCTTAATGCACTCAGAACCTCATTCATATGCTCTACTGACCCTTCATACGGGTGTGGAGTAAAAACTTCTTGCAGGTGCTTAGCGAAAGTGTCAGCCTTATCATCGCATTTTCTTGCCCAACTGCCATCCTCGCGTCTTAACGGTGGACAGGCTTCTTTTGGTTGTCTTAACTTTTTGGTTGCCTTCCACAAGGAATAATCACTAGCCGCCGAAGTATTAAGATGCTTCAGATATTGTTGTACACTGCGGTTCTTTTCAGCTGCAAGTAGATTTTTCAGTTTTTTTATGGCCTTATTTAGACGGTTCTTGAGGCGAGGGCATTTGTTAGATTGCCATAGTTTCTGAAGTCGCCTTTTCTCAGTTGCCTTCTCCATTATAGTTTTAGAGAACGGTAATCTTTCGTCTTTACACGGGTGCAGTAGGGTTGATTCCCAGGATGCTGCTTGAATTGTAGCATTAAAGTGTTCTACATCTGCTTCAAAGTCCTCTTGATTTTTTAATGAGATATTCACACAAAGATTGGTTTTCAAGTACTTTTTAAAATGATTCCAGTCAGTCATGCTGTTGACGAGTGTACATTTTATTGGTTTCGTTTTAATCTCACTAGCCAGAGTGATTATTACAGGCGTATGATCCGAAAACATCTCGCAGCAATGTTCGCATTCGATGTAGTTTTCAGAGATTCCATTTGTTACGCAGAAGTCAATGAGATCTGGGAATTTCAATCTGTCCGTTGGCCAATAGGACGGGTGTCCTGAGGATGCGACCTTCAGTCCCAGTTTTTCAGTAGCTATCAATAGTTTTCTTTCCTTGGAGAGTGTGATATGTGAACCCCAGTGTGTGTGTTTAGCGTTGTAGTAGCCTCCGGCAATAATTTTTTTCCCAAGAGAATTAAAAAATTTCATATAAGAATCTCTTTTAATGTTGTGTTTAGGTGGGCGATATACGGTCGATATCATAATGGGACCTGTTCAGTCCTCGACCATAACATTGGTAGCTTGAATATGTTCTTCTCGATGTGGAGTAGCTTGGTAGTGCCTAATTTTTTCCTTAATCAGGATAGCCGTTCCTCCATGCGCTTTGCCATCAGGGTGGTTTGTGAAGTAGGCTCTATATCTTGGGATGTTCATGTAACTTTTAACTGTGAAATGCGATTCAGATAATAGCATTACGTCAATATTGTAGGTATTGAGGAATATCTTCAATTCTTCAATATGGTGTGACAGCCCGTTGGCATTCCATAAGGCTTATTTTATTGAGTTGAATTTTGAGCCAGTTTTGTCAGGAGTTCAGCCATCATATTAGTGATGGTTGTCATATTGGTCATCATTATCTGGAGCACCTCCTTTAAGTCTGTAATGATACTTCTGGACTGGTTGGGACTAGGAGAGTTTGGATTGAGGTTTCGTACTTGCCTAATATTTTCATTTGCATTTGGTTGAGAGGAGTGACTACCCACTCTGGTTTTATTGTTTCCACTGACTAGTTCAGCATACGTAGGGGCTGCGTTGTTGTCACTGAAGCGATGAACCGAAGCTTTTCTTGTTCTAAGGCTGGGAAACCTAACTTTCTGTAGCTCTTTGTAGACACTACACCCTCTATAATTTGCCGAATGATTTCCGTTGCAGTGTACACATTTTACATCTTCGGAGCGTGTTTTTCTCGAGCACTGATCCGTGGCATGCTCGCCTGCGCACTTAACACATCTAGGCCTCCTGTAACAAAAGCTTCGTTTGTGACCATATCTCTGGCATGTAACACACTGTGGAATTTGTCTTTTTTTGGTCTGGGCGCTTTGAAGGTTATTCGGCAGTGTAGGATGTGCTTTATATTATATATTTGTTTATTATTAGGGCTTGGTTTGAGGTCTATAAAAAATAATGGCAATTGTTTTTTGTCTATCCTATCCTTGATATTCCAGACATTGACTACCTGGTGCCCCAATTCCTCAATTGCAATCTTCAATTCTTCTATATCTGTTGTAGGGTGCATGTTTCTGAAAACCACTCTAAAACTTCTATCTTGTTTAAGTTTATATGTATGGAACTCAGTGCCTCTTTTTTAAAGCTCCTTAATTATAGTAGTGTAAGCTTCAGTGGTTTTTGGTTGGATTTTAACTTCCTCAGCTCGCAGGATTTTAATTTCATATTCGTTTTCGGTGATGTCATTGAGCAGTTTTGTTAGAGGTTGCATGTTGCTTACTCTATCAACGTCAATTGGCGGGGGTTTGATTGGTTTGGGTTCCTGTATATTATGTTCTTCTGGATGACTTTCATTATCGAGAGCAGAAAATCTATTTTCCGTTTGAACTGGAGCACTCAGCCAGTATCTATTGAGCTTCGCTTGCTTTAAGTTTCTTAATGGTACCTCTGGGCTATTACGTGCCTTTTTCTTACTGGTTACATTCGTCCAACTGTTGTCATGAACAGCTTCTGTCTTGCCACTGCTACTAAGTGACATTGACCGTTGTCTGTTACCAGAAAAGTTAAGAGGACACTTATTTTTTTTATTTTCCATTATCTTATCCGTTGTTGATTTAGATGGTATGGTATTAAGTTTTTCTACAGCAAACGATGGTTGGCCTCCTCCAGAATCCGTTAGGCCGACCTCCAAAGAGAATGGATTTTCCAGGTTCAACCCTGGTCTACCACCTGGGGTAATTTTATCCGTTTTTATATTATCCATCGCTTGAAACTTCTTTGATTTTAGCCGCCACCTGAGGAGGCACCCGATGGGGGATCAACAAACCCCACACTCTTTCACCAGAACTCGTATCTTATGTTAAATATTTTTTCAATTTTGAAATATTTTAAAATATTTTAGCACTATCTATTTTAATCTGGTTTTTTAGTTGTTTGAATATCTATTGTTCTTTAGTTCACAAGTAAATAATAGTAGTTTAAATTTTTTTTATTTATTTGGAGAACGAAAGAAAGACGTCCGCACTGTTGTGATTCACAATCGATATTGCGAAATTGAACGAGAAATATATTATACATAGAGGTAAAGTTTACTGAAACACTAAAATTATTAATAACCTAAAAAGAAAATATTCTCTTAAAAAAATACTTTACAATAAGGGGTACACTATAAAATCATATGAAAAATGCAAGCTTATACATAAAAACACATATCCTTACAAGTTAATAAATAAACATGCACATGTGGATGTTATAGATTCTTTGGATTGACTGTCATCATACCTATTGACAAGCCACAATGAGACTGTATTTAACAAAACATTAGAATGGATAGAGGATAAAATTTAGAAAATGCATAACTTACCTATTTTATACGCGAGATGGTGTTGTCTTCTATATTGCAAAATTTAACTTTACCTACAATAAATATAAAGGTAAAGTTTGCTGAAACACTAACAATATTAAAAACTTGAAAAAAAATCTATTCTCTTTATAAAATACCTTATATTTATAGGTTCACTAAAGAATTGTTTAAAAAAGAACATTTATTCATAAAATACAATATTCCTACTAGTTAGTAAATAAACATGCACATGCGGATTTTTGAATTGACTGTCTTCCTAACTATTGAAAAGGCACATTAAGACTGTAAAACAAATTAAACATTAGAATTATAGGAGAGTAATATTGAAAAAATTCATAACTTACCTATTTTATACGCGAGGTGGTTCTGTCATCTATAATGCGAAATTAAATGAAAAATATATTATATATATAGGTAAAGTTTACTGAAACACAAACTATTAATATTAAAAAAAAAAAAATTCTTTAAAAATAATACTTTACAGTTAGAGGTACACTATAAAATGATATGTTAAAAACTTGCTTATACATAAAAACATATATCCTTACAAGTTAATAAATAATCATACACGTGCGGGGGTTATGGATTTATCTGATTGATTGTCATCAAAATTATTGACAAGCCACAATGAGACTGTATTAAAAAGAAAACATTAGAATTAGGGCAAAACTAAGAAAATGCATAACTTACCAATTTTATAAGCGATATAGTGATATCTTCTATAATGCAAAATTTAAATTTACCTACAATATATATAGAGGTAAAGTTTGCTGAAACACTAACATTATTAAAAACCTAAAAAAAAAATCTATTCTCCTTATAAAATATCTTATATTTATAGCTTTACTATAAAATTGAATAAAAAAAGAACATTTATTCATAGAATAGAATATTCCTACTAGTTAGTAAATAAACATGCACCTTCGGCGGTTGTGGATTGACTGTCTTCATAACCATTGACAAGGCACATTAAAACTGTAAAAAAAGTTAAACATTAAATTTGATGGACAGCAAAATTAAAGAAATTCATAACTTACCTATATTATTCGCGAGGTGGTCCTGTCATCTATAATGCGAAATTGAACGAGAAATATATTATATATAGAAGTAAAGTTTACTGAAACACTAAAATTATTAATAACCTAAAAAAAATTATCTTTTGAAAAAATACTTTACAGTTAGGGGTACACTATAAATTTTTATGAAAATAGTATTAAAGAAAACATTAGTATTGATAGAGGATAAAATTTTGAAAATGCATAACTTACCTGGACAAAAACATGCATCAAAATAAACTTATAATATAACTTACTTTCACATGTTTTTAAGGTAAAAGTGTAAATGTACTTTAGTGAGTGCCGCCTTAACATTTTGTTGTGTAATATGTAAAACCAGCCTTAGTTGTCTTGTCGTTACCAATAATTTTTTAACCTATTTCCGGTCAACTATGTCCACAAATTGTATTATGGGTTTATTCCTACTCTTTGCTATTTTTAAATGTTAATTGTTTGTACGAAAATCACCATTTTTTTTAAACCAGCTCTCAACAAAACAACAAGAATTTTAAGTAACAGTACAATTTAATATTAAAATATATACATTAAGACATTCATATACATTTATGTATACATTCATGATTATAAATTATTAGGATAAGTGTTTAACATTGTAATTCTGTTGGGATTTACGACCCCAATGCGTAATTTTGTATGAAATAAATATACGTTTAAATTCATATTGAGTTCACGAACTTCAAAGACTTGCTGACTATTTACGGTGAAATACTCGGGCACTACAATCGCCCAAACATACCTATTTTATACGCTATACGCTTCTATATTGCAAAATTTAACTTTACCTACAATAAATTGTTGTAAGTACGTACAATATCGTACTTATCTTTTTATTTTTAATATAAATGTTATTAATATACAAAAATTGTATTATGTTAGCTTTAATTTTAATATTAAAAGTGTAACAAATTATTATTTAAATTAAGCGCTTGTAAACGTTGGCTCTGGTCTTCGAGCACATGTCATGTATTTGTGTTTTGGCAACACCGAACAGTACTATGACCAGCTCTCAAGGCGGGAGCCAACAAACAGTGCGGTTCTAGAGATAGAAGTATCAGCAGGTCTCTGACAGTGAGAACCGGTGTTCATACGTTATTATATTTGTTGAACACGTTTTTCTATTAATTAAATATTATACAAGAATTGATATATTAAGTTAAATATTTAGCATTCTTTTTATTTAGTTAAATACTACTGTAATTACGTAACTAAATGACTAAATAAAACTAATTGATTACTTGTTTTAATAAAAAGTGTTTAATTAATAGTACTAAAGATATTAATTCTTCGACAAGGTATGTTGGATGCAAGGCCACTGTAGCCGCTCAAGGTAGTCTCTATTTCAACAATACTCTTCGAACAAGAAATCTATTAAACCAGCTTAAAAGAACTAATTCTTATCCTGTGTATCCCGTGAATAATCTGGTGGATCTCGTCAACTGAAGAATCTACATTCAGAAGCTAGCAACCTACTGGAATGCTAATCGAAGGTAATCCTCACATCGAATCTCCATCTTCACACATTTTTTACATCTGACACAAAACTCACAACAATGGTGTCAGGTGGGGTCTTGAAAAGATATTTTTTACACATAATATTCATAAGGTACGCCCAAAATTTTTTCTGAGTATCGTTCACCTTGATGCAAGCCAAGTAAATTGAATCCACTACACCGATGGATTATATTCAAGAAAATTACTGAAAAGTACGAGCTAGGTCAACATATCATCTTTATTTCTCATTATTTTTTACAAGTCTTAATGGATTGCAAAACTAGAGCCCGTTGAAAATGGAAAAGGAATCTTTTGTTTTTGCTATTGGATGGATGTTTCTAGAAGCCTTGAATAATCCGAAATCGATGCTAATCGTTTGCCAAGTCATGCATACAGCTGTGACTAGATGCTAATCAGTGATAAGAAATTTTTAAGTATAATAGAATAATATCTTTTTTTTGCAACATAATTATTATTGTAAATTAATAATTATATTTTTTATATAGCAGCATTGTTAATGAAGCTATTGAAATTGTTTTTAGTATTATATTCAATAATTTCGAATATTTACTATAATTTAAGTATTTTTTTATATAGCAGCATTGTTAATGAAGCTATTGAATCTATTATTTTTAGTATTAAATTCAATAATTTTGAATATTTACTATAATTTAAATATTTTTTTATATAGCAGCATTGTAAACGAAGCTATTGAATCTTTTATTTTTAGTATTATATTCAATAATTTCGAATATTTACTATAATTTAAATATTTTTAATTGTTTTTACAATTATACTAATTTAATGTTTATTATTTTTGTAGAACCATATTTTTGAACGAGAAGGAATTTTGAAAAAGAGAAGCAAAAAGCTGATCCAGTTTAGATAGCGGTCTGTTTAATCAGAGAAACACTTTTTCCTGTTACAACTGCAACATCTGAGGCTCTTCGGAAATTTACAGTGAGTTATCTGTTTTATCTAACAATTTTCTTTGTCAGAATCCTATTTTCGGAGAGTCGTTTATTGGTACAAATAATCTTGTAAATTAATAATTATATTTTTTATATAGCAGCATTGTTAATGAAGCTATTGAAATTGTTTTTAGTATTATATTCAATAATTTCGAATATTTACTATAATTTAAGTATTTTTTTATATAGCAGCATTGTTAATGAAGCTATTGAATCTATTATTTTTAGTATTATATTCAATAATTTCGAATATTTACTATAATTTAAATATTTTTTTATATAGCAGCATTGTAAACGAAGCTATTAAATCTTTTATTTTTAGTATTATATTCAATAATTTCGAATATTTACTATAATTTAAATATTTTTAATTGTTTTTACAATTATACTAATTTAATGTTTATTATTTTTGTAGAACCATATTTTTGAACGAGAAGGAATTTTGAAAAAGAGAAGCAAAAAGCTGATCCAGTTTAGATAGCGGTCTGTTTAATCAGAGAAACACTTTTTCCTGTTACAACTGCAACATCTGAGGCTCATCGGAAATTTACAGTGAGTTATCTGTTTTATCTAACAATTTTCTTTGTCAGAATCCTATTTTCGGAGAGTCGTTTATTGGTACAAATAATCTTTAGTCTGTATGTTATATCAGCTTTAATTAAGTACAATGGCACCGAACGTTCATTCCCTAACTTTAGTTAAAAATACAATTATTCTAATTAATGAATTTTCCAAAAATTTAAAAATACAATCAACATCTTTTACGATTGTTAAATTAAAAATTAAAAATTTAGACAAGGCTTGGACTAAGTATAATGGAATCGTAGAAACATTACTTGTAACCCTAAAAAATAAAGAAGCTTCTGCTATAGTTAATAAGTCTATGGAAGTTGAGAATATGTACGACGAGACTTTAATTTCTTTGTTGAATTATAGACAAACCTTTGAGGATAATATACCTATCGTAGATGACTCAAAAAGTATTGATTCAATTAAGAACTTGATTTTGAGTCCAATGCAATTAACAGTTTTTGATGGGGAGTACATTAATTGGCAAAGTTTTATGGAACTATTTACAAATTTAATTTGTAACAATAGCAAGTTATCGAATATTGAGAAAATGCATTATTTAAAAATAAACTTGACGGGAGAGCCGCTCAAGCTCATTAAAAATTATCCGTTAACCAACGATAATTATGAAATTGTTTGGAATAATCTTTGTAAACGTTATGACAATAAAGTAGCACTTATACAAAACTTGTTTAGACAGTCTAATAAACTATAGTGTTATATGTTCAGAATCGGAGAGTAATATTAAAAAATTTCTTGATGAAATAAATGAATCGATTAGAGCCTTAACTGAATTAGGAATTTACTCTAATCATTCAGACTTTATTTTAATACATATTTTAAAAACTTAGTTAGATTTTACCTCATTAAAGGAATGGGAAAACAGAAATGAATCTGAATTACCAACCCCTAATGAATTTACTGCTTTTCTTAAAAGACGGTGGCGCACTCTAGAAAGAAGAAGACATGTTAGAATTAAAACACATCCAAGTCATTCTATTTCTAGTAGTAAACCAGTCTCAAGTAAACAATTCTCTAATAAGGTTGAAACAAAAATTAAAAATTTATTTTGTAACCATTGTAAGAAAAATGGACATATAGAAAAATATTGTTTTATAAAAAAGAAAAATGTGGATACGCTAAATCCTGTCGCGCAGGTTAATACTTGTAGGGAAACTACAGTATTATCAAAACCTTCTATTTATTGTAAAAGATCAAGACATCTTAAAACTGATTGTTCCTAAGTATCTCTTACTAATAAAACAAAACAAAATTCGAATAGTGAATTATGTTCTTTTTATAATTTTAATAAAATTGATGTAAATAATTTACAAAAATCTAATAATATTCCGAAATTTAATAGTAAAAATAAAAATATTGAGGTTAAGCAAACAGCTGATACTATCCAATTTAAAATAGTAGCAGCCAAAGCAAAAACTGTATCGCTTTTATTGGATACAGGTTCACAAATTTCTTTAATTAAACAAAACATGTTAAGTAATAATATCAAAATAGACAATACATCTAAAGTTTTTTTAAAGGGATTTTCTGAAGGCACGCCTCACACCTTAGGTTTACTTAAAACTTCCATAATTTTGGATAGTCATAGGTCGAAACAAATTTTTCAGGTTGTGTCGGAGGACTTTCCCATTGAGCATGACGGAATCGTTGGTCTAGATATGTTACGTAAATTAAAAGCAATAATTAACCTGGAAACAAACAGTGTACAATTCTCAGAATGTGGCAAAATATTTGAACTTCCACTAATAAATGTAAATAGTATTGTTTTACCAGCACGTACAAGGAAAGTAATTCCTATGTCGGGTTCTACAGTAGGAGTTTGTGTAGCCAAAAAATTTGTAACCTGAAGTTTTTTTAGCCAATGCATTAATTAAGCCTGTTAAAAATATTTTTTATATATCAATAATTAATTCCTCAATGAAAGACGTAATACTTAATAATTTCAAACCAGATATCATTCCAATAAATCAATTTAACATTTACCATTTCACGAAATCGAATCCTAACAATCGTAAAGAACTTTTATTAAACCATATAGATTTTTCACATGTTAATTCAGAATATGTAACAGATTTAATAGAAATCTGTAACAATTTTAATGATATATTTTTTTTACCGGAAGATAAATTGTCTGGTACGAGTGCACTGAGTCATAAAATAAAAATTAACTCACCTAAGCCTGTAAACGTTAAGCCGTATAGATTACATCATGCGCAAAAAGAAATTGTTGAGAAGCATATTCAAGAACTGTTGGTTAACAACATTATTGAAGAAAGCGACTCACCGTATACCTCACCTCTGTTAGTGGTACCCAAAAAAGCAGATGCGTCGGGAAACAAACAATTTTGCGTTGTAGTCGATTTTCGAAAACTTAATGAACAGACGAAGAGTGATGCTTATCCCTTGCCCCTCATACATGATATACTAGACCAGCTTAGTGGTGCAAAATATTTTAATACGCTTGATTTAGCAAGTGGTTTTCACCAGGTCCCTATGCTTCCCGAAGACCAGGAAAAAACAGCATTTAGTGCAAACTTTAAACATTATCAGTTCGTAAGAATGACATTTGGACTTAAAGAAGTCCACCCTATGTTTCAGAGACTTATGTCTCATGTTCTCACTGGTTTGCAAGGAATAGATTGTTTAATTTATTTAGACGATGTAGTCATTTTTGGTAAAAACATTTCCGAGCATAATCAAAGATTAAAGAATGTATTTTCTAAATTACGAAAACATAATTTAAAACTCCAACCATCCAAATGTAATTTCTTGCAAAAAGATTTAATTTATGTAGGTCATGTTATTAACGAGACGGGTATTCAACCGGATCCTTCTAAAGTAGAAGTGATAAAGAATTTCCCAATCCCAAACAGTCCTAAACATACAAAAACATTTTCAGGTATGTCAGGCTATTATCGCCGACATATACCACATTACGCAGAGATAGCAAAACAATTGTATAATGCAGCAAATAGTAATGTTAAGGTATTTGAATGGACAAATCAGTGTGATGAGTCATTTCAAACTCTGAAAAACAAACTAAGCGCATCACCTATTTTGCAATATCCGTACTTTAGTAAAAATTTTGTTGTAACTACGGACGCAAGTAAATATGCTATAGGTGCAGTCCTTTCGCAAGGTACTATTAAAGAAAGTCATCCGATAGCGTATGCTTCAAGAACTCTGAACAAAGCTCAACAAAATTATTCAACTACAGAACGTGAATTATTAGCAGAAGTATGAGCAGTTGCACATTTTAGACCCCCTCTCTACGGAAAATTTTTTAGTATTGTAACAGACCATCAAGCTTTAACTTGGTTAATGAGTATTAAAGACCCGAGTTCTAGACTTATGCGTTGGCGGATAAAACTAGAGGAATATAATTACGATGTAATATATAGGCCAGATAGTTCAATTCCACATGTAGATGCTTTAAGTCGTGTATATTCAGTTTAGACTGATACTATGGATGTTACATACGAAAACTATTTAAAAATAATCGAAAATAAAATTATTATAAACAATAAAGTAGTCGAACATGATAAAAGTTTATATGACGCCCCGACGTCATATTCATTAATAGATTTTGTATCTAAAGATTTTAAAAATTCAATTGGAATTTGTTCTGAATTAATAGATATATTTAGTAATATTGATGAATTTCTAATACAAAATAAAGAAGTACCAGAAATTGCACCTATTAAAATCAATACTAAATTTATTATTTGTTTAATAATTAAAGAATTCCACTTTAATATAGCAAATTATAAAGATATATTTTTAGCGTTATTAAAATTAAGCAATGCTTTTTTTGTATTCTACATAAAATTACTAATATCGCTATGAAAAGGTTTGAATCTGAACTAATTAAATTAGATTTTGCACAGATACGAACTATGCTTAGATATATTTTTGATAAAACAAATATATCAAATCATATTTATAATGATACCATACTCAAAATTAGTGATCCAGAGTTAATAAATAACGTAATTTCTGAATTTTACATTAATCCTACAGCAGGTCATTTAGGAGTCTCTAAGACAATTAGAAGACTAAAACTACATTTTAATTTCACAGGTATGGTTAGGAAAGTTAAAAAATTTATTAGGCACTGTGATTTATTTCAAAAAAATAAAGTATGTAAACTGAATAAATGTCCGTTAACAATTACATCAACATCAAAACACAGTTTTGAAAGATTAGCCTTAGACATAGTATATCTTCCCAAAAAAGATGACGATGATAAATATAAACACCTATTAATAATACAAGATGACCTTACTAAATTTACAGAAGCATGTCGCAAAAGCATTAGTAACTAACATCATTTGTAAATACGGTGTTCCTAACACGATCTTAACAGACCAAGGAACAAATTTCATGTCAAGAGTCTTTAAGGATATATGCAAATTACTAAAAATTAAACAAATTAAAACAACAGCGTTTAGACCAGCAACCAACGGCGCCCTAGAAAGAGTACATAGGATGCTTGCTGAATATTTAAGAAATTTCTGTAATAGGCATGACGATTGGATAAATTGGATTCCTTATGCTATGTTTGTGTATAACACAACACCGCATACCGCAACCGGTTTTACTCCTTTTGAATTAATTTATGGGCATAAGGCAAATCTACCTTCAATATTTTATAAAGAACCAACCGAAGTAAATACCTATAATAACTTTTTAGTAGAACTTAAACACAGGTTGCAGGTAGCAAGAGAATTAGCTATGAATAATTTGATAAAGAATAAGGAAAAAGTAAAATTGTATTTTAATAAAAAGGTCAATTCTCTTTTTACACCTAAAATAAACGAATTAGTTTTATTGAGGAATGAACAATTACCAAACAAAGGGCAAACAAAAAGCTTTTACCATTATATGTAGGGCCATATAAAATTACTAAAATTATATCCCCTGTTAATACAGAAATACTTTTTGGTAAAAAACATACGGTAGTTCATAATAATAGATAAAAGAGATTTTGTACCAATGAACAGAACCTTGACGAGTAAATGGATTTTGTCAGAAATGATTGTTTTGTGAAGCAGTGTCAACTCTATACGAAGAGAATAGTATCGTTATCGGCACTTTGCTTCTCTCTTTTTTTTCTTTTTCCAGAATCGTAACTCGTATATTTTGTTCTTATACGTGTCCCTTTTTTTTGGATTGGGGTGTTGTAAGTACGTACAATATCGACCTTATCTTTTTTTTATTTTTCATAGAGTAGAAACGCATATGTTTTGTTTTATATGCGTTTCTTTTTTTTTTAGAAAGGGGTGTTGTAAGTACGTACAAAATCGTACTTATCTTTTTATTTTTAATATAAATGATAATAATATACAAAAATTGTATTATGTTAGCTTTAATTTTAATATTAAAAGTGTAACAAATTATTATTTAAATTAAGCGCTTGTAAACGTTGGCGCTGGTCTTCGAGCACATGTCATGTATTTGTGTTTTGGCAACACTGAACAGTTCTATGACCAGCTCTCGAGGCGGGAGCCAACAAACAGTGTGGTTCTAGAGATAGAAGTATCAGCAGGTCTCTGACAATGAGAACCGGTGTTCATACGTTATTATATTTGTTGAACACGAGTAGGGTAGGAGAACTGGTTCTGGCTTAAATTTGAAATTGAGTTGGAAATTATTGGAGTGGGGATGCATTTAGGTCACGATATGCAGAGGGGGCGTGGCTAGACTTGGAAGAATGTAAAAGGGGGGTAAGGGTGGGAGGAATATAGGTCATATGATCTAATGCCATGTATAAGCTGTGTTGTGATTGGTTTAGAAGATGATGACATCATTACAGACTTTATCTGTTGGTACAGTCTCTTTAATATCCGATATGAGTGAGAAAGCAATAGTGGTAAAGAGTGAGATACCGATATTAATTCCTATGTTTGATTTGTTATTGGTTATAAGATTATGACGTTGTAGGTGCAAAAGTGTTAGTTATATGTTATATTGATGTTATATTACACATGGTGGGGTATAATATGAAAGGTTATAGTATAATTTGTGATATATATTCTTAAGGATTGTTAAACATAGATTATAACAATAACTATTACAATAACAGTGTTAAATTATTTATAACAGTGTATTTATAGCGCATTCCTTCGAATTCACCAGAAATTTGCAAACAGCACATGTGTGAGAAACTTTGGACACAAGCGCATTAGTTCGAATGTAACTTGAACGTAATAAGAACGTAACTTGAAGCACATGTGTTAAAACTGTGTGAGAACGTGTTGAATACAAGCGACGAATTCACCAGAAAAAAAAAACAATATTTTCCAAACGTAGACAAATTTTGTTTGTTATACATTTCATGTTTTAGTTAAATGTAGGGCCGGATTGGGTATTGTTGTATTAGATTATTTATTTAAGTATACTAAAAGTTATAATATACGTACATTATATCATTGATGATTCTCAAAGCATACAGTTATTTTTTTTTATGTGTTGTAATAATCATAAAGTCTTATAAGTCAGACAATGGTGTTGTTTTACATATATGAGGTTATAACACCACAGTAACTGTTAAAATAGTAGGAGGATATTTTATTATACAAATTTATTAGGTAGCGGTTTGATCCATATGTATGAGGCTATATAGGTTGTGGATAATAGTAGAATTACAATTAGCTAAACCAAAAGCTCTAACTTAAGTTGAAACAAACTTTTTAAAATAAAACTGCTCAAAGGGTCGGGGGCCCCGAGAATTTTATTTATTTTGAATGCGCGGGGATGATAGAATTAAGAATTGATAGTCTGATGGTAAATATATTATAGTATTAAATAAGTAAAGTGCTACCCTGTTAAATTTTTATATTATAATTTATATATAAGTCTAAGAATATGATTGTGTTACATTAAGTATTGTGCAGTTTGTTTATTAAATTGTCTTGCAAAGTCTTGTTCTGAGTTAGTTCTTTTTAAATAACTTGTGTTTTTAAATAATTTAGTGGCTATTTAGTGCTATTTAAAAAAAAAAAAAATGTTATCAATAATTTCAGTTTGAAAGTGGATAATTATGTGGTAAGTAAATTTTGTATAAGATTTTGTATGTTTACAATAAATTTAATAGTAGTTTTCAAATATTTACAGGTGTCTATAGCAGTTTCAACCTAATCTTGAGTTTTTACCGTTTGAACCGTTTTAGACTTTCATACTTATGAGCAAACAGTTAGTTAAGTTAATTTTTAATACTTTTTAGATAATTTTAATTTAGTTATAATAATAATAACAGTTTTAAATGTCAACAGCATATTGCTGTTTTGTCTTATCTCCCATTGCCAATAATTACTACCCTATAGATTGATATAACTTTGTAAGTTAATTTTTTATTGAATGTATTAAAACAACTTAATTTAGTAGTAACTGTTTATATTAATAATAATATAAGTTTTAAAATGTCTTTAGATAACAACAACTTTTTGTGTTGTGTATACCTGTATTCAGATGACACTTATAAGTACACCTGTCCGAAAATAGCAGAATCTGGATTACAGGTTAGTTTTTTTATTATATGTTTACCAATTAAAAAATTTAGTTATTTATATAATTTTATTTATAGTTATGCCTTTATCATAGAAAGCAGCGGGCAATTGAATGTAGTGAATATCATCTTGGTAATAATTTTTATAGATTTAAAATATTAGGTGTATCAATCAGTAAAGTAGCAAAATTAGAGTTAAATTTAATAAAAAAATATGAGCTAAAATATAATATAATATCAGACGCACAACATGAGCATTTTAAAAATATATTAAGAGCATTAGTAACAGGATATTTTGATGATACATATAGTGCAAATACATTACATAAATTACGCTATTTGCAATACCATTTTATTAATAAAGTTATAGATTTGAATTTGGTTAAAAACGTATGTTGGCTTGATAAGTTTAACCATACTTTTTATTCAAAATTAGAAAAATTAAGAACAATTAAAAAGTATGACTTAGAAGTAAAAGTCAAACTTAATAAATTTGATTATTTTAAAAATAAAAATGAAATAAGTTTTTCTGTTTCATTGAATTCATTAAAGGAAGAAGAAGAAGAAGAAAATTGGGATTGATTTTTAAATTAGCGTTATATTTTATGTGCATCTGATATTACATATAATTTTTAGCTATCAGTTGTTTTAGAATTAATATTTCGTTTTAGTTTTAATAAATATATTATAATGTATATGAAATTTATATCAACCAAAATATAAAATATTACAACAAATTATGAAGAATATTAATGGTATGGGATACTATACATACACTGACAATGAAGATGCTAGGAATTTTTATTTTTTTTGCAAAAAATTTTTTTTAAGCTATATTTATAGTGGGGACTATTATATATATATATATATAAATTACGTTTAAAAAATACTTATTTTATACAGTAATTGTACGTGTAAACATTGTAAAACAATGAGTGACTTTGAGAACTATTGTGTTGCAGTAGTTAATTTTGATCAAAATATTTTATATACATGTGTAAACATTGTAACAGTTTCGGGAAAATCGGTGAGTTTTTCTTCTGTGTATGTGATATACGCATTAATGTATATAACTAATGCAAATTTTCTTTTTTTTTTTTTATAGTTTTGCCATAAACATTGGATTCAATACTTAAGGGAAAGCGAGGAATATCACTTAATAGATAATTATAAAGATTTTTTAAGTATAGGATATACAATTAGCCAATTGGCTTCAACTGAATTAATCCTTAGAGAAAATTTTGAATTTAAGTATCAGTTTTATATAAAGAGTGATGTAGGTCATACATGTTGGAAAAATATTTTAAAAGTTTTAAGTACTGGTAAATATAATAGTTCTTATGATCATTGTACCACTCAAAAATTAAAAAAATTACCTTTCAATTCAGTTATTGTTTCAATAAATACTTTAACGCAATTAATACCTCTGTACGTAACAAACTTACTTAAGAAATCATTAAAGGAACATTTAATATAATAAGCAAAAGAATATGGTTCAAGTAAACGATCTAAAGCGGAGTTAATTGAGAGTTCATTAACTAAAAAGAAAATTACGGATTGGTGTAATGTATGCAAAAGTAATGTGTTAAATAAAAATCTATATAATCATTATAGAAGTAATGAGCATAAAAGACTAGCAAGTGTAGTTGTAGAATGCGATAATGATATACAAAAAATTACTTCAGCATTTAGGAATCGTATTGCAACATATAGATTACATACTAAGGAAATGTTTAACAGTATTAAAGAATACATGATATTTTTTCAAAATAAAGTATTCGTATTATTGGAAAAGTATTTAAAAGAATTTATTACAATTAAAGTAAATATTGAATTATTTGGTTTATATGTAAAATATAATAAAGATGAGAAGTTATTAATTGATATAAAATCTTTTAACACTAAAAATAAAGTGATTAATAAATCCATGGATCTAAAGGAAATATATAATAATTTTAGAAATGTTATTGAAATAAAAAGTGAAGAATTTCAAAAACGTGATTCAGAAAGGAGTCTTAAGGAAATAATGCATTTGGAAATAAATATTAACAGATATAATCCTTTGCGGGGATCATCTTATATTGATTTACCAAAGAAAGTTAAAGATAACAAGGCTATAGTAAATGTAGTAAATAATGATCAAGCTTGCTTTATGTGAGCTATAACTTCAGCATTGTATCCAGCATCAAAAAGTATGGATAGAGTTACATCATATCCACATTATTCAAAAGTACTTAATTCAAATGGTATAGAATTACCGATGAAATTAAAAGATATTAGAACATTTGAGAAGAATAATGATATAAGTGTGAATGTTTATGGACTTGAAAATAATTTCATTGTGGGACCGTTGCATTATACATCTAAAAAGGAGAAACAACATGTTAATTTATTGTATATTGAAGATTTCAGTAATGGACATTATTGTTGGATTAAAAATATATCAAGATTAATAAGAAGTCAATTTACTAAGCATACTAGTAAACAATTTTTGTGTAATGGATGCTTTTCATTTTTTAACACAGAAGATCAGTTAAATAGACATTTAGAATATGATTGCAATAAGATATATACAATCCTTCCTTCTAAGTATAACGCTGAAGATAAATTGGGTAATATGATATCTCAAAACATTTTAAAATTCGATAAT
The DNA here is from genome assembly GCA_963678705.1 of Panorpa germanica. Classification (NCBI taxonomy): domain Eukaryota; kingdom Metazoa; phylum Arthropoda; class Insecta; order Mecoptera; family Panorpidae; genus Panorpa; species Panorpa germanica. Next base: position 5,262,821 of record OY783210.1, read on the forward strand.
CATAAGAATCAATTACGCGTTCCATTTGTGATATATGGGGATTTTGAAACATTATTAAAACCCATTAGTACTTGTTATCCTGAAACTAATACATCATTTTCAAATAATATTCAAATTCATGAACCATATTCTTTTGCTTATTATATTAAATGTTCCTTTAATGATTCCTTAAGTAAGTTTGTTACGAACAGAGGTATTAATTGCGTTAAAGTATTTATTGAAACAATAACTGAAGACGCTAAACAAATTTATAAAGTCTTAAATAAAGTGAAGCCTTTAAATAAATTATCTGATTGGCAAAAACAGGAATATGATGAAGCTTCTATTTGCCATATTTGTGAAGATATCCTCAATGGTGATAAAGTGTTAGATCATTGTCATTTAACTGGTAATTACCGAGGAGCTGCTCATAATCATTACAATTTAAAATTTACAATTCCAAAGTTTATACCTGTAATATTCCATAACTTAAGTAATTACGATAGCCATATAATTGTAAAAGAATTATGTAATGATAGTGGAAAAATTGAAGTTATTCCAGAAAATAAGGAATAGTATATATCTTTTACGAAACATATTTTGGTGGAATCAAAAGTCGATAAAAATGATAAAGTTCATAACTGCTATATTAAACTTAGATTTATTGATTCTTTACGATTTATGCATTCTAGTTTAAAAACACTTGCAAAAAATTTTTTATCAGAACAATTTTTCGAATTAAAAAAATTCTATCCGAATGAAAATCATTTCAATTTATTAAAACGTAAAGGTGTATTTCCTTATGAATATGTAAATAGTAGGGATATGCTTAATGAATCTGACTTGCCATCTCAAAATAATTTTTATAGCTCACTTAATGGCTGTAATATATCTGACGATGATTACAATCATGCCAAAATGGTTTGGTATGCATTTGAAATGAAAACATTGGGGGAATATTCAGACTTATATTTAAAGATCGATGTTCTGTTGTTAACAGATATTTTTGAAAATTTTCGAGATGTGTGCTATAAAACATATAATTTAGATCCCTGTCAATATTATACAGCACCAGGACTTTCTTGGGATGTTATGTTAAAGTATACAAGTATTGAATTAGAACTTTTAACAGATATTGATATGTTACATTTTATTAAAAAAGGTATAAGAGGTGGAATATCACAATGCTCTCACAGACATGGAATTGCAAATAATAAATATATGTCCAATTATGATTCAAATAAAGATTCTCAATATTTAATGTATTGGGATGCAAATAACTTATATGGTTGGGCTATGAGTCAATATTTACCACATGAGGGATTTAAATGGTTAGATACATATAAATTACAAACATTTAATGTAGAAGCTATTGAAGATAACTCAGATGTTGGTTATATATTAGAAGTCGATTTAAGATATCCTAATTATTTGCACGATGAACACAATGATCTACCTTTCTGTGCCGAAAATATTAAACCACCTTGCATTAAAACAAATGACGTTAAATTAATACCAAATCTAAATAACAAGTATAATTATGTGCTTCACTATAGATCGTTAAAGCAATGTCTTAAAAATAATCTGAAAATAGATATAATTCATAGAATTTTGGAATTTAAACAGTCTAATTGGTTAAAAAGTTATATTGATCTAAATACATTAAAAAGAAAGAACTCTGCAAATGCATTTGAGAAAGACTTTTTTAAATTAATGAATAATTCAGTTTATGGTAAAACAATGGAAAATGTAGATAAACGTGTCGATGTAAAGTTAATAACTCATTGGGATAATATAGGAAAAAAATGGGTGCTAATACACTTATAAGTAAACCAAACTATCATAGTTGTTCTATATTTCATGAAAACTTAGTTGCTATTCAAATGCAAAAACTTAAAGTTTTTTATAATAATCCATTGTATTTAGGATTAAGTGTACTTGATATATCAAAAACTTTAATATACGATTTTCATTATGATTTCATCAAAAAAATCTATAAAGGTAATGCTAAATTGTTGTATACAGATACAGATTCATTAATATATCAAATTAAAACAGATGATATATATAACGATATTAAGTGTAATCTAGATAAATTTGATACATCTAATTATCCATTTAATAATGAATTTTCATTACCTTTAATGAACAAAGCTAAATTAGGCTTAATAAAAGATGAATGCGCGGGTAGTATAATTTGGGAGTTTGTTGGGTTAAGGTCAAAAATGTATGCAATTGATATTGAGGGTTCATGCACAGCTAAAGCAAAAGGAATTAAGAAAAATATTGTAAACAAATTCAATATTAAAGATTATGTAAATTGTTTATCTCAGGATAACCTATTATTGATCACAATGAATACCTTTAAATCGATTAAGCATACAATTTATACTCAAATGATAAGTAAAGTAGGTCTTAGTGGTAATGATAATAAAAGATATGTATTAACTGATGGTATAAGTACTTTAGCACATGGACATTATAAAATTTAGTACTAATTTTAAGTTAAGTTTAAGATTTGTATAAATTTATATCTGTTTTAGTTAAGATAATTAAAATGTATATTTATATAACAATTGAAAAATAGCATATTTGTAAATAAATAATAATATATAAACACAAACCATTGAGTTTTATTATTATAAGATTTAATGTTTTAATACATCCATATAAAATAAGATACACATATTTTATTAGTAATGTTTTGTTATATATAATTCTTATATGATTAACACTGGTCATAAGAGCTCTAATATATATGCATAGACATATTAATGTATGAGTATGCGTACTTAAACTGGATGACAATTGTATACGTTATATGCGAACGTAATTCAACGTAACTTGAACGTAATGGGAACGTAACTTGAACGTAATTCAACGTAATGGGAACGTAACTTGAACGTAATTCAACGTAAATTCAACGTAACTTGAACGTAATGGGAACGTAACTGAACGTTACGTTGAATTACGTGTTTTACGCTATTTTAAACATTCTCCATATAAAATTGACTGAGAATCAGAAAATATTTTTAAAAAAATCGCTGTTACTTGTGAAATCTTATAGCTACAAAAAAAAAAAAAAACAATGTACTAGACATGTGCGAATACCACCTCCTTACATAGATTTAGGCCTATAGTTCACATTGCTATTGAAGTGTATTCGAGTTATGAGCAAAAATCCAAAAAAAATTTGATGAAAATCCCATAACTCTTACAGTTTCACTCGAATACGCTTCAATAGCAATGTGAACTATAGGCCTAAATCTATGTAAGGAGGTGGTATTCGCACATGTCTTGTACATTGTTTTTTTTTTTTTTGTAGCTATAAGATTTCACAAGTAACAGCGATTTTTTTAAAAATATTTTCTGATTCTCAGTCAATTTTATATGGAGAATGTTCAAAATAGCGTAAAACACGTAATTCAACGTAACGTTCAGTTACGTTCCCATTACGTTCAAGTTACGTTGAATTTACGTTGAATTACGTTCAAGTTACGTTCCCATTACGTTGAATTACGTTCAAGTTACGTTCCCATTACGTTCAAGTTACGTTGAATTACGTTCGCATATAACGTATACAATTGTCATCCAGTTTAAGTACGCATACTCATACATTAATATGTCTATGCATATATATTAGAGCTCTTATGACCAGTGTTAATCATATAAGAATTATATATAACAAAACATTACTAATAAAATATGTGTATCTTATTTTATATGGATGTATTAAAACATTAAATCTTATAATAATAAAACTCAATGGTTTGTGTTTATATATTATTATTTATTTACAAATATGCTATTTTTCAATTGTTATATAAATATACATTTTAATTATCTTAACTAAAACAGATATAAATTTATACAAATCTTAAACTTAACTTAAAATTAGTACTAAATTTTATAATGTCCATGTGCTAAAGTACTTATACCATCAGTTAATACATATCTTTTATTATCATTTCCACTAAGACCTACTTTACTTATCATTTGAGTATAAATTGTATGCTTAATCGATTTAAAGGTATTCATTGTGATCAATAATAGGTTATCCTGAGATAAACAATTTACATAATCTTTAATATTGAATTTGTTTACAATATTTTTCTTAATTCCTTTTGCTTTAGCTGTGCATGAACCCTCAATATCAATTGCATACATTTTTGACCTTAACCCAACAAACTCCCAAATTATACTATCCGCGCATTCATCTTTTATTAAGCCTAATTTAGCTTTGTTCATTAAAGGTAATGAAAATTCATTATTAAATGGATAATTAGATGTATCAAATTTATCTAGATTACACTTAATATCGTTATATATATCATCTGTTTTAATTTGATATATTAATGAATCTGTATCTGTATACAACAATTTAGCATTACCTTTATAGATTTTTTTGATGAAATCATAATGAAAATCGTATATTAAAGTTTTTGATATATCAAGTACACTTAATCCTAAATACAATGGATTTTTAATATAAAAGTTTAAGTTTTTGCATTTGAATAGCAACTAAGTTTTCATGAAATATAGAACAACTATGATAGTTTGGTTTACTTATAAGTGTATTAGCACCCATTTTTTTCCTATATTATCCCAATGAGTTATTAACTTTACATCGACACGTTTATCTACATTTTCCATTGTTTTACCATAAACTGAATTATTCATTAATTTGAAAAAGTCTTTCTCAAATGCATTTGCAGAGTTCTTTCTTTTTAATGTATTTAGATCAATATAACTTTTTAACCAATCAGACTGTTTAAATTCCAAAATTCTATGAATTATATCTATTTTCAGATTATTTTTAAGACATTGCTTTAACGATCTATAGTGAAGCACATAATTATACTTGTTATTTAGATTTGGTATTAATTTAACGTCATTTGTTTTAATGCAAGGTGGTTTAATATTTTCGGCACAGAAAGGTAGATCATTGTGTTCATCGTGCAAATAATTAGGATATCTTAAATCGACTTCTAATATATAACCAACATCTGAGTTATCTTCAATAGCTTCTACATTAAATGTTTGTAATTTATATGTATCTAACCATTTAAATCCCTCATGTGGTAAATATTGACTCATAGCCCAACCATATAAGTTATTTGCATCCCAATACATTAAATATTGAGAATCTTTATTTGAATCATAATTGGACATATATTTATTATTTGCAATTCCATGTCTGTGAGAGCATTGTGATATTCCACCTCTTATACCTTTTTTAATAAAATGTAACATATCAATATCTGTTAAAAGTTCTAATTCAATACTTGTATACTTTAACATAACATCCCAAGAAAGTCCTGGTGCTGTATAATATTGACAGGGATCTAAATTATATGTTTTATAGCACACATCTCGAAAATTTTCAAAAATATCTGTTAACAACAGAACATCGATCTTTAAATATAAGTCTGAATATTCCCCCAATGTTTTCATTTTAAATGCATACCAAACCATTTTGGCATGATTGTAATCATCGTCAGATATATTACAGCCATTAAGTGAGCTATAAAAATTATTTTGAGATGGCAAGTCAGATTCATTAAGCATATCCCTACTATTTACATATTCATAAGGAAATACACCTTTACGTTTTAATAAATTGAAATGATTTTCATTCGGATAGAATTTTTTTAATTCGAAAAATTGTTCTGATAAAAAATTTTTTGCAAGTGTTTTTAAACTAGAATGCATAAATCGTAAAGAATCAATAAATCTAAGTTTAATATAGCAGTTATGAACTTTATCATTTTTATCGACTTTTGATTCCACCAAAATATGTTTCGTAAAAGATATATACTATTCCTTATTTTCTGGAATAACTTCAATTTTTCCACTATCATTACATAATTCTTTTACAATTATATGGCTATCGTAATTACTTAAGTTATGGAATATTACAGGTATAAACTTTGGAATTGTAAATTTTAAATTGTAATGATTATGAGCAGCTCCTCGGTAATTACCAGTTAAATGACAATGATCTAACACTTTATCACCATTGAGGATACCTTCACAAATATGGCAAATAGAAGCTTCATCATATTTCTGTTTTTGCCAATCAGATAATTTATTTAAAGGCTTCACTTTATTTAAGACTTTATAAATTTGTTTAGCGTCTTCAGTTATTGTTTCAATAAATACTTTAACGCAATTAATACCTCTGTTCGTAACAAACTTACTTAAGGAATCATTAAAGGAACATTTAATATAATAAGCAAAAGAATATGGTTCATGAATTTGAATATTATTTGAAAATGATGTATTAGTTTCAGGATAACAAGTACTAATGGGTTTTAATAATGTTTCAAAATCCCCATATATCACAAATGGAACGCGTAATTGATTCTTATGATTATCGAATTTTAAAATGTTTTGAGATATCATATTACCCAATTTATCTTCAGCGTTATACTTAGAAGGAAGGATTGTATATATCTTATTGCAATCATATTCTAAATGTCTATTTAACTGATCTTCTGTGTTAAAAAATGAAAAGCATCCATTACACAAAAATTGTTTACTAGTATGCTTAGTAAATTGACTTCTTATTAATCTTGATATATTTTTAATCCAACAATAATGTCCATTACTGAAATCTTCAATATACAATAAATTAACATGTTGTTTCTTCTTTTTAGATGTATAATGCAACGGTCCCACAATGAAATTATTTTTAAGTCCATAAACAGTCACACTTATATCATTATTCTTCTCAAATGTTCTAATATCTTTTAATTTCATCGGTAATTCTATACCATTTGAATTAAGTACTTTTGAATAATGTGGATATGATGTAACTCTATCCATACTTTTTGATGCTGGATACAATGCTGAAGTTATAGCCCACATAAAGCAAGCTTGATCATTATTTACTACATTTACTATAGCCTTGTTATCTTTAACTTTCTTTGGTAAATCAATATAAGATGATCCCCGCAAAGGATTATATCTGTTAATATTTATTTCCAAATGCATTATTTCCTTAAGACTCCTTTCTGAATCACGTTTTTGAAATTCTTCACTTTTTATTTCAATAACATTTCTAAAATTATTATATATTTCCTTTAGATCCATGGATTTATTAATCACTTTATTTTTAGTGTTAAAAGATTTTATATCAATTAATAACTTCTCATCTTTATTATATTTTACATATAAACCAAATAATTCAATATTTACTTTAATTGTAATAAATTCTTTTAAATACTTTTCCAATAATACGAATACTTTATTTTGAAAAAATATCATGTATTCTTTAATACTGTTAAACATTTCCTTAGTATGTAATCTTTATGTTGCAATACGATTCCTAAATGCTGAAGTAATTTTTTGTATATCATTATCGCATTCTACAACTACACTTGCTAGTCTTTTAAGCTCATTACTTCTATAATGATTATATAGATTTTTATTTAACACATTACTTTTGCATACATTACACCAATCCGTAATTTTCTTTTTAGTTAATGAACTCTCAATTAACTCCGCTTTAGATCGTTTACTTGAACCATATTCTTTTGCTTATTATATTAAATGTTCCTTTAATGATTTCTTAAGTAAGTTTGTTACGTACAGAGGTATTAATTGCGTTAAAGTATTTATTGAAACAATAACTGAATTGAAAGGTAATTTTTTTAATTTTTGAGTGGTACAATGATCATAAGAACTATTATATTTACCAGTACTTAAAACTTTTAAAATATTTTTCCAACATGTATGACCTACATCACTCTTTATATAAAACTGATACTTAAATTCAAAATTTTCTCTAAGGATTAATTCAGTTGAAGCCAATTGGCTAATTGTATATCCTATACTTAAAAAATCTTTATAATTATCTATTAAGTGATATTCCTCGCTTTCCCTTAAGTATTGAATCCAATGTTTATGGCAAAACTATAAAAAAAAAAAAAGAAAATTTGCATTAGTTATTTACATTAATGCGTATATCACATACACAGAAGAAAAACTCACCGATTTTCCCGAAACTGTTACAATGTTTACACATGTATATAAAATATTTTGATCAAAATTAACTACTGCAACACAATAGTTCTCAAAGTCACTCATTGTTTTACAATGTTTACACGTACAATTACTGTATAAAATAAGTATTTTTTAAACGTAATTTATATATATATATATATAATAGTCCCCACTATAAATATAGCTTAAAAAAAATTTTTTGCAAAAAAAATAAAAATTCCTAGCATCTTCATTGTCAGTGTATGTATAGTATCCCATACCATTATTATTCTTCATAATTTGTTGTAATATTTTATATTTTGGTTGATATAAATTTCATATACATTATAATATATTTATTAAAACTAAAACGAAATATTAATTCTAAAACAACTGATAGCTAAAAATTATATGTAATATCAGATGCACATAAAATATAACGCTAATTTAAAAATCAATCCCAATTTTCTTCTTCTTCTTCTTCCTTTAATGAATTCAATGAAACAGAAAAACTTATTTCATTTTTATTTTTAAAATAATCAAATTTATTAAGTTTGACTTTTACTTCTAAGTCATACTTTTCAATTGTTCTTAATTTTTCTAATTTTGAATAAAAAGTATGGTTAAACTTATCAAGCCAACATACGTTTTTAACCAAATTCAAATCTATAACTTTATTAATAAAATGGTATTGCAAATAGCGTAATTTATGTAATGTATTTGCACTATATGTATCATCAAAATATCCTGTTACTAATGCTCTTAATATATTTTTAAAATGCTCATGTTGTGCGTCTGATATTATATTATATTTTAGCTCATATTTTTTTCTTAAATTTAACTCTAATTTTGCTACTTTACTGATTGATACACCTAATATTTTAAATCTATAAAAATTATTACCAAGATGATATTCACTACATTCAATTGCCCGCTGCTTTCTATGATAAAGGCATAACTATAAATAAAATTATATAAATAACTAAATTTTTTAATTGGTAAACATATAATAAAAAAACTAACCTGTAATCCAGATTCTGCTATTTTCGGACAGGTGTACTTATAAGTGTCATCTGAATACAGGTATACACAACACAAAAAGTTGTTGTTATCTAAAGACATTTTAAAACTTATATTATTATTAATATAAACAGTTACTACTAAATTAAGTTGTTTTAATACATTCAATAAAAAATTAACTTACAAAGTTATATCAATCTATAGGGTGCAAAGCACCCCGAATGGGGATCAAGACTTACAAATCCTAAGGGAAATGAACTGTATAAATGCGTTAAAACACATGGTTTTACAACCCTTTCAAGTGGTGAACCGACGTACTGGCCAACGGATATGGCAAAAACTCCTGATCTAATCGATTTTTGCGTAGTAAAAGGAATTTCCTCTAATTACCTCAAAGCTGAGTCAAGCCTGGATCTCTCATCTGACCACTCACCAGTCATCGTCACATATATCACCCAAATGATGTATAAAGTACCCCTCTTCACAGCACCCAACAAGTACACAGACTGGAGTTTATTCCGAAACTTAATAAATGCTAAACTTAATTGTCACATCTCACTCAAATCAGAAGAGGACCTTAATCAAGGAGTTAATCTCTTCAATAATGTGATAAGAGAAGCCACCGAAGAAGCCACACCTCCAGATAGTGTCTTCAACCGAGTAAATGGATGCCCCCCACAGTTAAAGAAGAAAATTGCTGAAAAGAGAAAGTTGAGAAGATCATGGCAAAACACCAGGCTCCCATGCGAAAAAACAAAATTCAACCGTGCATGTAGGGAACTTAAATGTATGCTAGAAGACATGAAAGAGAAATCACTGCAAAATTATTTAAGTAATTTAACAGATACAGAAACTACTAACTATTCACTGTGGAAAGCAACCAAGCGGCTTAAGCAGCCTACAACTTATATTCCGCCTATCAAAACGCCAGATGGTAAATGGGCTAGAACCAACAGTGAGAAAGTCACAATTTTCGCTGATTACTTCGAACAAGTTTTTAAACCATTTCCTCCAACCCGCAGTGAAGATGAAGAACAAAACATACATGAATTTCTAAGAGTCCCATCGCAGTCAAGTGAACCTATAAAACGTATAAGAGTCAAGGAAATACAAAACCTAGTAAAGTATAATATAAAAACCAAAAAAGCACCAGGTATTGACAAGATAAACGGAAAAATTCTGAAGGAGTTACCGGCGAAAGGAATGAGATACCTCACTATTTTATTCAACGCAATTCTAAGATTGAAGACATTTCCGCTTAAGTGGAAAACTGCAGAAATAATACTTATTCCAAAACCAGGTAAAGACGCAAAAGAGGTATCGTCATACAGACCCATAAGTCTTCTTCCGGTAGTGTCAAAACTTTTTGAAAAACTTATTCTTAAAAGACTGAAGATTATTTTCGAAAATAGCAAACTAATTCCAACACATCAGTTTGGCTTTAGACAACAGCATGCTACAACTGAACAAGTACATCGAGTAGCCTGCACTATAAATTCAGCACTACAGGAGAAGAAGTATTGCTCAGCGGTTTTTCTTGATATCAGCCAAGCGTTTGACAAGGTATGGCATCCTGGACTACTGTTTAAACTAAAAACTGCACTGCCAAATGACTTTTTCCAGATATTAAAGTCTTATATCACAAACAGAAAGTTTATGATAAAATATCAGAATGAAAAATCAACGATACGTGACATTGAATCGGGCGTTCCTCAAGGTAGTGTTCTCGGACCAGTACTATATTTATTATTTACCTCTGACCTTCCTACCATGCGTGAAACAACAGTAGCAACCTACGCTGATGATACCGCAATTCTGGCACTTCATGAAGACTCCGTCATTGCTTCCGCAAAACTGCAGAAACATCTACTACAGATTCAGAATTGGTTAAAAGATTGGAGAATAAAAGTAAACGAAACTAAATCAGTTCACGTAACTTTCACACTAAGGAAGAATTCTTGCCCCCCAGTCACACTAAATAATTTACAACTTCCACAGGCAGAGACAGTAAAATACTTAGGTATCCACTTGGACAGACGTCTAACATGGAGAACGCATATCTGGAAGAAACGGTTGCAGTTAGAAGGTAAAAGAAGAGATATGTACTGGCTCTTGGGCTGGAAGTCTCAGTTATCCATCAGTAATAAACTACTGTTGTACAAGGTCATACTGAAGCCAATATGGACATATGGGATAGAGCTATGGGGCAGTGCCAGCAATTCTAATATAGAGATTCTACAAAGGTTTCAAAATAAACTGTTAAAGCAAATCCTTAACGTACCGCGATTCGTTCCAAACTGGTTAACACATCAAGATCTAGGGGTTCCATATATAAGAAGTGCAATTAAGGATAGCAGCAAGAAATACGTAAAAAGATTAGAAGTTCATCCAAATGAATCAGTTGTACAACTTTTCCAGCATAAACCGATTAGACGACTGAAACGTAAAAATCCAATTGACCTACCAAATATGGTGTAGAATAGGTTCCATATGTACGAAATATTATTGTAATAGGTTAAGTCAAAGGGTGAGTCATCGATGGATGGCAAGCTCGCATGTCATTTTTATTTATATATATTCCCAAAATTTAATTATTGTTCTTCGAGGACAGATTGTAAATTATGTATGTTGTAAAATAAAAAAAAAATCTATAGGGTAGTAATTATTGGCAATGGGAGATGGGACAAAACAGCAATATGCTGTTGACATTTAAAACTGTTATTATTATTATAACTAAATTAAAATTATCTAAAAAGTATTAAAAATTAACTTAACTAACTGTTTGCTCATAAGTATGAAAGTCTAAAACGGTTCAAACGGTAAAAACTCAAGATTAGGTTGAAACTGCTATAGACACCTGTAAATATTTGAAAACTACTATTAAATTTATTGTAAACATACAAAATCTTATACAAAATTTACTTACCTGTTACGTTTTGCCGAACAGACTTATTGAATTTTCTTAAAGTTTGGTATTTCGTTTAGAGCTTGTAACTTAGTTTAGTTTTTCTATTGCAGGATAATAAAACAAATATTATTAATATACTTTAACTTTATTGATATATAAAAGTTCTACTAGAATTAGTGATTCACATTAAGTTATAAAAAGTAATTTAACCAACAATTAGTCTATCGATTATTCAGTGTTAATAGTTTGAAGGATAGACTGTGAATGATCTTCAGTACAAGATTTTCTTATAGGTAACTTTAGTGTGTGAGACAAAACATGTCCTGACTTGTTCATCTAGCTCTTGTTATCTCAAGTACCAAGGGTTGATTTAAAAGATACAGGCCCACACATCTAGCTGGGAATGTCTACATAAGTCAGTTCTCACATATGAAATTAATAGACTAATTTGAACACTTGATTTATCAGTAGATAAGTGCTTTGAGAACTTAAACCTACACTTAATACTTTGCAGATTTATTAGGGTACTCAACTTTGCAGATCTATTAGTATACTCATGTGAAAATCATACTCTTCTAGCTTTAAATATATCCAGGATATAACATTCCTCCCTTCAAGCTTGAAGAATATACTTTCACATGTTTTCTTTAATATATCATGTTACATGATAGTATGTTTAATGTGGCTAGCCACATGGTTTCTGTAAAGAGTACAAGTGTTTATGAAAGTGGATGAAATAAACATATTCATACATAAGGGTTTGTGCAAGTCTCTTAAGATTAAAAATAATTAAATTTTTTATTATATGAGATATCTTAAAGATATATCAAAGTAACGTCACTATAATGATCTGTAAATAGACATTAAAGTAAAATAGTTATGATAATGTAAAATAGTAAGCATAAAATTCATTGCTATAACAGAAATAATATATAAAAATAATTAAACATAATAAAGTAGAATACAAAGTTTTAGGTCAATTGGAAATCAGTAAAATATTAATAGTGATTTACTAAATAAAATTGATATAGTAATATAAGGATAGTAAGTATAAGGATAGTAAGTATAAAGATGCATTATTACAATTATGATAATGTTTAACATATGATTAACATATTAAGATAAAATTCTAAATTTTAATTAGTTAGGATTCTGCAAAATAATAATATTACTTAGAAACAAAATTACTATTTAATATTTATTAAAATTAAAGTTATTATTCGTTGAGTGAGAATGAACATATTAAAAGTCCAAAGTTGAGTCTATTGTACTCAACAATATCATCATCCTCAGGTGTCTCACTATTCGAATGTCTAATTGTCCTGACAATAACTTGATTGTCTTTTAACACAATAGGGTGAAAATATATTACTTATAGAAACACAATTTTTATTATTAGGTTCACCCAAATTATCGTTTAATTGCCCTTTTCAAATTTTAGAGCACTTGCATTTTTCTTTATATAACAAAACACTATAATTATTATGACACAAATCACTGAGTTTCCTTTTGATGTCATCTAGATTTCTATTGGCGTCACTCAGGTCGTTTAGATTTGCGTGATGTAAATCCAGTGGGTCGATGATTTCCTTCTTGGTTAAATCTTCACAACAATCTATGTTTATTATTGGAAGATTGTTTTGTTTTGTTATGTTGCTGGTTCAGGTAAAACAAAATAAGTATTTCTCTCCTCACTTATGTAAATGTATTGATAAGTAGGGATAATAAAGGATTAAACGTGGGGATGTTTAGTGGATATCGGTAAAGGATATACCTGATATTGATTATATTCAAATACTTCGACTAAAGGTATTTCTAATACAAATATAGCTCTCTTGCAAAGTATGAACTTTAATTATTTGTTGATAATTATGTAATTCCTCAACATTATGGGGCAACTTAACCTTGTCTAGTTGCATTGGGATTTTATTTTAACTGTTTTTGCAAATCGGTTGAATTGATAGTACTACTGTGCAATATTTCGAGTATTGTGAATTCGTAAGAATAATTGTATAAAATAAGTAATAATACTCTAGTCAGAGTAGTAAAACAACAAAATTTGCAATTACCCAACTATAAAATATTCTTAGTTGAATATTTCAGCAGAACAGCAATAAATGAGAAACATGTAATAATCCAGTCTATAATAATCCAATCTATCTAGAATATGCTAACACCGTGTCAGCATAATTACGATAATATCGTTGTATTTATTTCAACTTATAATTTATGAAATGTTTATGTGCAGGTGTATATACAGAATTAGATATATACCCTGTATTTAATTTGGACTTTATTTAGTAAAGTATACATTTATTTATATAGCATTATTTTAATGTAAAGGTCATTCATGTTTGACATACTAAGATTAAATAGTGTTTTAGAATACTAGATATATTATATTTCTATTGCTTGTTAACGTAACACAAGATTAGGGATGGATGCTGCACATCTGTTTACTATTCTGATAGTAAGTTAGGGTCGAATGACATATGAAGATATATATGTCTATACGCATCTATGTATTAAGGGTTTACTAGGTCAACGTTCAGTATGTGTGTTTTTATGGTTATTTTGGTCTTTCTGATGCAATAATTTTAAATAATAACTTGAAACAAATAACACAATTGGAGCAAGTGACAAGATATAATTTATTTAATTTAAAATTTGTAAAGGAACAAATAGACAGAACGATAGAGTTCGGTTAATTAAAAACACAAACAAAACTAATAAATACTTTTTCTATAAAAGGACGACAAATTTGAATTGAGTTTAGGATAACATGTTCTTATACCAGGGATAATAAAATATATTATTTATTTAGTTTTATACATTCGGAACTGGTAAATAACGTTAGTTTAATTGGTGTTAACTTGGAATTGCGATATTTACTAATATCATTGGCAACAAGAGGTTAACAAGAGGTTAATTTAAGATTGCTCTTGTGGGTTTTAATTATATCACCTTCACTATGTTGGATACTAACATTATCTTTAGGATGTATTTCAACTAGTTTATATGGCCCTGTAAATCTACAAGAACTTTTATTGGCTCTTTCCTTGCTTTTTAAGTAAACTGTTTGGCCTACAGAGAACCTATCTGGTTTAATGTTTTTGTCAAAATATCCTTTAGACTTTTCTTTACTCGTCTCCTGTTTTAGTTTAATTTGATCGTAAATGTAATGTATCTTATCTCTATGATCATTCATAAAAGTTGTATACAAAGTTTTCTTAAAATCTAATTCATTTGCACTTTTGAGGTTAGTGTGCCCTAATAGTAAATCTAGTATACCCAGTATACCAGTGGCTGTACTAATAGAATTATTATAAGTAATTATTGCCTGTCTAAGATAATTAGTTAGACGATTAACCTGTAATTCGTTGACACCAATTCTTATTATATCGGCTAGTGTGGAATGAAATCTTTCCAACGTTCCGTTTGATTGTGGATGTGCCACAGAACTATTTGTAATTGTAAAATTATACATAGCGGCTAAATCGTAAAAATGTTCATTTTTGAACTCATTACCCTGATCGCAATGGATACGTTGCGGAATACCGTAATGCTGGAAAAAGATCATCAATTTCTTACAGACTTCTAAAGCGGTTTTGTTTGGTAATATATATGCCTGAGCTAATTTACTAAACTCATCTATTATGGTTAGCATTATAGTGTCTTTAATTGTTAATAAATCTATATTGATTCGGGCGAAGGGTCTGTTTAAAGTTTCCGTAATGGTCATAGGGACAGACTGATTTTGTCTACTGGTTTTATTTCGTTGACAAATATCACATTTGGATATTGTGATTTCGATATCCTTTTTCATGCCCAACCAATAATATTGATTACGGAGTTTATTATAAGTTTCTGTGATACCTCTATGGTTGTTTAGTTTGCTAGTGTGATAGTTCAATATGATTTGTGATCTATCCACAATTAGAGGTTCTATTATACAATTACTACAGATGACGAATTTTAACTTATTGTTATATTTATTTGTTAGTATTCTAGGGAGGAACAAATGTCTAATTTTTGATATATATTGAACTTCAGTGGGATTTTTAATGTCAGTATAGTCAGGTAATAAATTATACAATTCTAACTCATTTAACTTGTAAATGTGTTTAGGAGATTTGATTATTATTATGTTCTTATCATAATTTTTATTCTGCTGATTTAATTCCAGCTCTTTTAAAATTTCGTTAGTTATTTCGTTCTTATCTTCGAAATAATCTATTATGATAAGATTTTTATGCTTACGAAAATTAACATAATCATTAGACTCCTTGAATATATCATAATTTATTTTACCCTTTTGAAGTTTCATTAGTAATTTGTCATTTGTGTCATTGTCTTCGTCAGCTGAACTATCCGAAATAATGATAGGTTCCGATTCATTACAAATTTGTTTATTAGGGTTAATTGCTTCGTCTAGAGTGTTAACCGGTAATCTGCTTAAACCGTCTGCATTTGTATTGCTGCTACCCTTTTTATAAACTATTTCGTAGTCGTATTCAGCAAGTTTTAAACGCCATCTCATTAACCTAGAGCCAGGATCTTTTATAGAGAATAACCAGGTTAGGGGTTGGTGGTCTGTGATAATTTTAAATTTTCTGCCATATACGTAATGTCTATACATTTTAATGGACCAAACTATTGCTAATAATTCTTTTTCAATAGTAGAATAATTTATTTCCGCGCCGTTTAATGTTCTAGATGCGTATGAGACTGGTAGATTATTACCATTATAATTCTGTGATAAAATACCACCAATCGCATAATTACTTGCATCTGTAGTTATAGCGAACGGTTGACTAAATACGGGGTATTGCAGTATGGGTGAGCTAGTTAGATGATTTTTACATTCCTCTATACTAGTTATACAATCATTATTAATTTCAAATTTAACATTTTTCTTTAATAATTTAGTTAAAGGCTTAGTGATCTTTGCGAAATTATTAATAAATTTTCTATAATAACCTACTAGTCCTAAAAAGGATTTAACATCTTTAGTGGTTTTAATTTGATGAGGTTGTATATTTTTTACTGCTTCTACTTTCTTCGGATCTGGCTTTACGCCTTCCTTAGTAATTATATGCCCTAAATAAGCAACTTCTGTTTTAAGAAATTCGCATTTATCAGGTTGCAATTTGAAGTTAGCTAATCTTAATTTTTCAAAAACACGTCTGAGTTTAACTTCGTGTTCTTGTAAACTAGTTGAATAAATAATTATATCATCTAGGTATACCATGCATTGGTCAGGTGTTAAACCGGATAATATGTTATTCATGACTCTTTGGAAGGTAGCCGGTGCATTTTTCAACCCGAATGGCATTCTATTAAATGAGAAGTGTCCATCTTCCGTGGAGAAAGCCGTCTTATCTATATCCTGTTGTTCCATCTCAATTTGGTGGAACCCTGATGCTAGATCTAAGAGTGTGAAGTATTGACTTTTGCCTAATTTATCTAGAATATTAGAAATTAAGGGTAACGGGTATTCGTCTCCAATGGTAACCTCATTTAATTTCCTATAATCAATAACCATTCGCCATTTGGCTTTGCCTGATTTGTCTAACTTTTTTGGAACGACCCATACAGGTGAAGACCAAGGACTATCTGAATGTTGTATTATTTCTTGGGCTAGAAGTTTGTCAATTTGTGATTTTACTTCAGCACGATGGATTTGTGGATATCTATACGACTTTGTACATATGGGATTATTATTAGTGACTGTTATTTTGTGCTTTTTTTTATTTGTAAAGCTTAAATTGTCACCTTCTAAGAAGAATATATCACTGTATTCGTGAATTAAACTTTGTGTAACTAAAAATTCTTCTTTATTTAAATGGTCTAACTGAACACTATCATTCAGTTTATCCATTCTTGAATTAAAATTATTTTCATAGTTTCTAAAATTAAAGATTTCAAACATATTATCTAGTGACGGACTAATTTCAAATTTTCAGTAGACGGACACGTATTTATATTGTTTAAATTATCTTGGTTTATATTAGAATCAGTTTTTCCCTTTAAATTAAAATTTTCAAACACTCCCTTATTCATTGTACTCAAATTATCAGTACCTGAACATGTGGTAGTGTTTTTTGAATTAGTTATGTTAGGGTTAATTTCCTTAACATTAAAAATTTCAAACGAATCACTCAGCAATACCGATAACCTCAAATTATCAGGTTCCAGGTATACAGGTGTATCATTTGTATTTATTACTTTAGTTTTGAATTGATTATTTTCAATCTTTACTAAAGCATTAGGTATTATTATACCCTTATTATTATAGCGTTCCATATGATAATCGTCATTTATTTTATTGATGTGAAATGTAACAATTTGTTCACATCTGGGAATTAATGTAATATTTACTGATTCTTTAGTAATTAACCCTACTGGGTTATCCAAATTAAAAGACAAATTAAATTTTTTGTCTTTGGCTTCCAATATTTTCATTGGTAAGTCCACTTTAGCAAGGATCTTATTTAAAAAGTCCATACCTAATAATCCATCGTATTTTGAACTAAAATCACATATATAAAAGGTTATAGGTTCTTTAAATTCTGGTAGAGAAAGGTCGATTGACCTATTGACAACACGAGTTGAATTCAATGCTATTAGGGTTACTTTTACTGTTCGTATGCTATTTAAATTCACACGTAAAGCAGTTAATAAACCGTTATTGACTAAGGAGCATTTGCTGCCTGTATCAATTAAAAATTTAGCATTCCATTCTATAATGTATAAATAAGGCAACTCATTATCGTTGTTTAGATTAACGTCGGAACTTAGCATTTCAAATGTTATTTTCTTATTGTTAGATTTTAAATTTCTACCCTTCTTAGATACTCTATTTGATTTTAGTTTGGTGGGATTATTAGTATATATATTTTTATTTAATGTCTCTAATTCATTTGGGGAGGCTCCTGAGACAAGGAGTCCTCCTCCAGACAGTTTAAATGATGGCTGTCTTGAGACTTGTTAACTTTATTTATTTTTGCAAAACAGCTATCTTCCAAGTGTCCTAATTTTCGACAAAAGGTACATATTTTGCTATTTCTGCTCTGACCAGAGGTGCTAGTATTATTGTTTACTAAATGAACACTATTTTGTGTACCGTAACTATTACTATTGCTAAATCTCTGCCCAGTACTACCACCAATCCTACAATTATTTGTATGATGATTTGTTTTTTTACAACGTTTGCAAAACAGTTTTGATTCTTGGATATTATCTTTAGACAAGGGGAAATTATCCCGAGATGCTGGGAAATTACTATTAATATGTTGGTGTAAAACGCTACGCGTATATGTGATATTTTCTTCGTCCATAATATAATTCAACGCGTCCGGGATGGATAATGGATTTTTAATCCGGACATAGGTTCCCAGAGGTTCATTAAGACCGGCTAAGAATGTTTTAAGTGCCGTGCCTTCTACAATACCGCGTTGTACTTGCTTAATAGCGTCGGAATTCTTAGTAGCTAAAATACTTTCGCAAACTGAAGATTGTATTTTCATGATGCGGTTGCCAAATTCGCGAGGTGTTTCGTTTCTCTTTTGTGTAGAAATTACCAGATCTCTGTGCAGACTTTCAAAGTCTCTTTGATCTGAATAATTAATACTCAAATGATCGCGAATCTCTTGCCACGTTTTAAAATTTAGTGAATTTATATCGCTTTTAGCATTTCCTTTTATTTTATTATTTATACTTTGCAAGATTAACTTGTTTTGGAAACAATCGATGTTATTTTCATCGTAAAATTCATCATATATCAAATCACATGCATTTAAAAATTGATTTAACTCGCTCTGCTTACCGTCATATTCAGGTATTGAGCTCATGTATATAGGATTTAGGGTAGTGGTTTTTTGTTGGACTAATTCCGTAGAGGTAGTTAATGTTGTTGGGAGTGACATTTTGGATTACACAAGTGAGAACAGGAAATAAACTTATTATTTGTTTTTGACTTACAGCGAGAGTATTATCTTCATCTGCGTACTGGTCCTTGTTGCTCGTATGCCGCAATTACACGTGCAAATACTTTTACTTTATGCACAAAGCCCCCACTTTTATAGGTACTGTTTAAATTGTTCACAATGTTTTTAACACCGTAAATACTTTTCAGGAACACACACAGTACACTTAGTTTAAGTTTGTGAAATATCTTTGTTTTATTATAACTTAATTTTGACTTTATTAAGTTAGTATTGGCTCGGAAAATGGTTTTCCCGAATTTCACACACCTTACAATAGTTTTATATATCCTACCGACTGCGCCACTGTTACGTTTTGCCGAACAGACTTATTGAATTTTCTTAAAGTTTGGTATTTCGTTTAGAGCTTGTAACTTAGTTTAGTTTTTCTATTGCAGGATAATAAAACAAATATTATTAATATACTTTAACTTTATTGATATATAAAAGTTCTACTAGAATTAGTGATTCACATTAAGTTATAAAAAGTAATTTAACCAACAATTAGTCTATCGATTATTCAGTGTTAATAGTTTGAAGGATAGACTGTGAATGATCTTCAGTACAAGATTTTCTTATAGGTAACTTTAGTGTGTGAGACAAAACATGTCCTGACTTGTTCATCTAGCTCTTGTTATCTCAAGTACCAAGGGTTGATTTAAAAGATACAGGCCCACACATCTAGCTGGGAATGTCTACATAAGTCAGTTCTCACATATGAAATTAATAGACTAATTTGAACACTTGATTTATCAGTAGATAAGTGCTTTGAGAACTTAAACCTACACTTAATACTTTGCAGATTTATTAGGGTACTCAACATTGCAGATCCATTAGTATACTCATGTGAAAATCATACTCTTCTAGCTTTAAATATATCCAGGATATAACATACCACATAATTATCCACTTCCAAACTGAAATTATTGATAAAAAAATTTTTTTTTTAAAATAGCACTAAATAGCCACTAAATTATTTAAAAACACAAGTTATTTAAAAAGAACTAACTCAGAACAAGACTTTGCAAGACAATTTAATAAACAAACTGCACAATACTTAATGTAACACAATCATATTCTTAGACTTATATATAAATTATAATATAAAAATTTAACAGGGTAGCACTTTACTTATTTAATACTATAATATATTTACCATCAGACTATCAATTCTTAATTCTATTATCCCCCGCGCATTCAAAATAAATAAAGTTCTCGGGGCCCCCGACCCTTCGAGCAGTTTTATTTTAAAAAGTTTGTTTCAACTTAAGTTAGAGCTTTTGGTTTAGCTAATTGTGATTCTACTATTATCCACAACCTATATAGCCTCATACATATGGATCAAACCGCTACCTAATAAATTTGTATAATAAAATATCCTCCTACTATTTTAACAGTTACTGTGGTGTTATAACCTCATATATGTAAAACAACACCATTGTCTGACTTATAAGACTTTATGATTATTACAACACATAAAAAAAAATAACTGTATGCTTTGAGAATCATCAATGATATAATGTACGTATATTATAACTTTTAGTATACTAAAATAAATAATCTAATACAACAATACCCAATCCGGCCCTACATTTAACTAAAACATGAAATGTATAACAAAAAAAATTTGTCTACGTTTGGAAAATATTGTTTTTTTTTTCTGGTGAATTCGTCGCTTGTATTCAACACGTTCTCACACAGTTTTAACACATGTGCTTCAAGTTACGTTCCCATTACGTTCAAGTTACATTCGAACTAATGCGCTTGTGTCCAAAGTTTCTCACACATGTGCTGTTTGCAAATTTCTGGTGAATTCGAAGGAATGCGCTATAAATACACTGTTATAAATAATTTAACACTGTTATTGTAATAGTTATTGTTATAATCTATGTTTAACAATCCTTAAGAATATATATCACAAATTATACTATAACCTTTCATATTATACCCCACCATGTGTAATATAACATCATTATAACACATAACTAACACTTTTGCACCTACAACGTCATAATCTTATAACCAATAACAAATCAAACATAAGAATTAATATCGGTATCTCACTCTTTACCACTATTGCTTTCTCACTCATATCGGATATTAAAGAGACTGTACCAACAGATAAAGTCTGTAATGATGTCATCATCTTCTAAACCAATCACAACACAGCTTATACATGGCATTAGATCATATGACCTATATTCCTCCCACCCTTACTCCCCTTTTACATTCTTCCAAGTCTAGCCACGCCCCCTCTGCATTATTTCAACTCAATTTCAAATTTAAGCCAGAACCAGCTCTCCTACCCTACTAACACGTTTTTCTATTAATTAAATATTATAAAAGAATTGATATATTAAGTTAAAAATTTAGAATCCTTGTTAATTAAGTGAAATACTACTGTAATTACGTAACTAGATGTCTAAATAAAACTAATTGATTACTTATTTTAATAAAAAATGTTTAATTAATAGTACCAAAGATAGTAATTCTTCGACAAGGTATGTTGGATGCAAGACCACTTTAGCCGCTCGAGGTAGTCTCTATTTCAACAATACTCTTCGAACAAGAAATCTATTGAACCAGCTTAAAAGAACTAATTCTTATCCTGTGTATTCCGTGAATAATCTGGTGGATCTAGTCAACTAAAGAATCTACATTTAGAAGCTAGCAACCCTTCGGGATGTAATAGGCTGAAGGAATCTTCACATACAACGAGCATCCATCGTTCTACTCACAACAAAATATAGAGGAAAAGTTTGCTGAAACACTAACAATATTAAAAACCTGAAAAAAAAATCTATTTTTTTATAAAATACCTTATATTTATAGGTTCACTATAAAATTGTATAAAAAGAGAACATTTATTCATAGAATACAATATTAATACTACTTAGTAAATAAACATGCACATGCGGCGGTTGTGAATTGACTGTCTTCATAACCATTGACAAAGCACATTAAGACTGTAAAAAAAATTAAACATAAAATTTGATGAAAAGTAAAATTAAAAAATTTTTTAACTTACTCATAATATACGCAAGGTGGTCCTGTCATCTATAATGCGAAATTAAACGAGAAATATATTATATATAGAGGTAAAGTTTACTGAAACACTTAAATTATTAATAATCTAAGAAAAAATATTCTTTTAAAAAAATACTTTACAGTTAGGGGTACACTATAAAATGACAAGAAAAAAGCAATCTTATACATAAAGACATATATCCTTACAAGTTAATAAATAATCATGCACATGTGAAGGTTATGGATTTATTGGATTGACTGTCATCATAACTATTGACAATCCACAATGAGACTGATTTAAAAAAAACATTAGAATTATTAAAAGATAAAATTTAGAAAATGCATAACTTACCTATTTTATACGTGAGATGGTGTTTTATTCTATATTGCAAAATTTAACTTTACCTACAATATATATAGAGGTAAAGTTTGCTGAAACACTAACATTATTAAAAACCTGAAAAAAATCTATTCTCTTTATAAAATAGCTTATATTTATAGGTTCACTATAAAATTGTAGAAAAAAAGAACATTTATTCATAGAATACAGAATTCCAACTAGTTAGTAAATAAACATGCACATGCGGGGGTTGTGAATTGACTGTCTTCCTAACTATTGACAAGGCACATTGAGACTGTAAAACAAATTAAACATTTGAATTAAAGGAGAGTAATATTGAAAAAATTTATAACTTACCTATTTTATACGCGAGGTGGTCCTGTCATCTATAATGCGAAATTGAATAAAAAATATATTATATATGTGGAAACGAGAGTACCATGCCAATCCTGATGTGGAAAACGAGAACTATCCAACTTCTTATGTGGAAAACAATAAACAATCCGCTAATCTAAAGTGGAATCAAGGTACTCTTATTTAATTTAGGGCAATGTCAATTCAATTAATATTCAAATATGTAATATCTTAGTTGGTTTGTCAGGATGATAAAGAATCACATAATTGGTTTAATACATTTATTGAATAAAATAATAACGATGATAATAATAATGATAATAATAATGCTAATACAATAAGGTTACAATATAAACGTTGATGTTTACTTTACAAATACAGAACAATGAATGCATGCACAACCTTAAGCTCTAGTTAATATATACTCAGTTCTACATTAGTTTTCAGCTTGACTTAAAAAGGTTTGTTTTTATTACTTCCCAGAATACGCCTGGTTAATTTTAGTAAACACATCCCTTACATGTTCAGTCACTGGTTTAAAGTTTCACACAATATAATTGCTTCGACCTTTCAATTGGTTTCTATTTAAAACATACCGTCATTAATCACATTCTTTATGACTTTCTTAGACCGGGTATTATAGTTACGCCTATTTTGTATGCTCGATATATTTTTTCGTTTCACACGGCCATATGACTCCTCTTTGGCCTTTAAAGACGATACGTCACTGCGGTCATCTGTTTGCTGTTCGGCACCTGACACAACATTTCCAGTTTCAGAATCGCTGTCGTCTGAGAACACACCCCATGGCTTCATGTGGTCGGCACTTGAGTGTGTATTAAAAGAACCTTCCCCTTCACCGATACGTCTTACCCTATACCGTTCAATTGGGTCAACTCCTGTAATTTGATACGGTCCTAAATATTTATTATGCAATTTCAATCCAGTACCAAACTGAGTTCTTTTTACAGCTACAATGTCCCCGACTTTGTATGTCCTAGCTGGTTTCCTATTTCTATTGAAATTCTTGCGATTCTCTTCCTGTGTTTTTAATATTTGTTTCTTGGCGTTAACACGTAACTCTTGCAAGTCATCCTCTCGCATTTCTCGATTAACTTCTTCTAACAGCTGATAGATATGCATCTCATCTTCTGTTTTCATTGTCACACCTGTTAACAACTTGAAAGGTGTAGTATTTATGCTGCGCTGATAAGTTTTGTTTAATGCTTGCTGTACTCGTCCCACGTATTTATACCATTCGAGTGGTTTATTTATAGAAAGCTTGGCCAACACTGGTATAATAGTCCCGATTACGCGTTCCATCTGTCCATTTCCTCGAGGTACGCCTGTAGTAATCTTGACATGTTTAATATTTCTAATCTTGCAGTAATCTTCAAATTCTTCTGAAGTAAATGATGTTCCTCGGTCACTTACAATACGATACGGGTCGCCAAATACTTCAGACTGGGTTTTCAACTTTGTAATAACTTCAGTACTGGTCAATGACTTGACCGGATAGAGCCATACAAACTTCGTAAAGGCGTCCACCACTACCAGTATGTGTTTATACTGCTTGCTTGTAGCTTGTAAAGGTCCTACATGGTCTACGTGGTATGTTTGGAATGGTACTTCATATTTTTCAATAGGATGTAACAACCCTTCCTGCTATCCCATTTTTCGGTCTGCTACTATGCACGTTATGCAGTTTTCAATATGCCTAGTTATTTTCTTGTCCACGTTTGGAATGTAATAATCGGCATCAATTGATTCTTTTGTTTTCTTTAGCTTATAATGTCCAATATTATGAGCTTTTCTTATGATTTCACCTTCCATAGACTTCGGTATCACGATTCGTCTTCTGTCTGTACCTGGATCTTCATAATAAACCAATTCATTTATCATAACGTAGTTGTCATACTTTTGCGTTTCTAACAGGGTCTTAACTAATTGTAATTTCTCGTCCTGTTGCTGAGCTGCTATCATTCGCTTTAGTAGATTGCTGTCTACCGTCATTACGGCGTTCCTACTTAATGCATCGACGTGCGTCATTAACTTTCCTGGACGGTGTTCGATTGTGTAATTATACTCACTTAACAACAATATCCACCTTGCCACTCTCGTCGATAAATCACGTTTATTTATAGTCATTTGAAAAGCGGCACAGTCCGTAATTATTTTAAATTTTAAACCTAACAGGTATACCCTAAACTTTTTTAATGATTCGATTACTGCTAGAATTTCCAATTCGTAGCTACTAATTCTGTTCATGCTGATTGGTTTTTCTACTCATATAATAAACTGGATGTAATTTATTGTCAGAGTCTTTTTGCAACAAAATTCCGCCGTAACCCCACTTGCTAGCGTCACAATGAAGTTCTGTTTCGGCTTCATGTCTGTATATCGATAACACCGGGTTTTCACACAGTTTTTGCTTCAACATGTTAAACGATATACGCTGTTGATCACTGAACACAAAATTATTCTCTTTACGTAATAAGTCACTTAGTGGTTTTGCGATGTTACTATAGTCTTTTATAAACTTTCTGAAATAACCTGTGAGCCCCAAAAAACTTTGTATGTCCGTCACTGTTTTCGGTTCAGGATACTTCATTACACTTTTTATTTTTGTTGGCGATGGCATAATCATATTGTTTGTAATTATATGCCCTAAATACTCTACACTTTCTTGCAAAAATTGACACTTTTTCCATTTTAATTTTAAACCAAACTCACTTGCTTGTTTAAAAACTAAAGTTAAATTATTTACTGCTTCCAGTTCGTCTTTTGCCGGTAGAATTAAATCGTCCATATAAACCAACAAAATACCTCCACTTATTAATTTTTTAAACACGGTGTTTATAAATCTTTGGAAAATCGCTGGACTGTTACAAAATCCAAACGGAAGTCTCTTGAAGACATATTGTGATTTTCCCGTGACGAATGCAGTGTACTTTTGACTGTCTTGATGTATCGGAACGTGGAAAAATCCATTTTCTAAATCTAGTGTGGTGAAAAGCTTGGCGTCTCGTAGCTTGTCGAGTTGTTCCTGTATCACAGGCAAAGGATAACGGTCTTTTACTACCCTCTTGTTTAACTTGCGGTAGTCTATACAAAGTCGACTGCTACCATCTTTCTTTTTCACTAGCACGACTGGACTCGCATACTCCGATGCTCGTTGTTCGATAATACCGTCGTTCAACCAGGTTTGTACATGCTTCTCAACTTCTTTCTGTTCGCAGTAAGCCATACGTCGCGGATTTTGCTAAACAGGAACCTCTTCGGTCATGTATATTTTCGCTTCTACTTCAGTAACCCTTGTTACTTTTGGTTCATAGGTTTCAACAAGTTCCTTAATTTTAGCCCTGATATCCGGACTAATATTATTACCCATGACGATTTCGTCGTCGACTACATATAATATTTTATTCTGTTCACTTTCCTCGTACTTTTTTCGCATGGTAATACCGTCTACACTTATTGTGGTTTCTACTTGGTCTAGCAGAGGTTTACCGATTAAGACACTATGTCTAGTTGTACTTGATGGAACTATTAAAAAATTGATATAGTACTGTTCATTGTCTACTTTTACTTGAGCATTAAATTCACCCAAAACTTTGATTTGAAATCCTCCGATTCCAGTCAATACAGTATTGTTTTCACGCACAACCACACTGCTGTTTAATTTAAAGTAGTCGTCAGCTCTAATCAAATTCTGATCACTTCCGGTATCAATCAGACATTTAAAACTAATACTGTCTATGCTCATGTCTTTTATCATATCGCATGTTTTATTTGTGTTCACTAACAAAGTATCACCCGTTTTATTCGCGGTACAATTTCTCGAAATATGTCCCTCTTTTTGACATTTGAAACACCTTATTTTACTTTCACTTTTTATCTTTTCACTTGATTCGACTCTTTTATTCTCACTGTCTTGGTTACCTTTTCGGCACACGTTTGCTTTATGTCCGAGTTCATTACAATTAAAACATTTTATCGCGTTTGATTCTTTTGGCCTGTCTTTACGTACACTAAAATTATTCCTTTCTTGCACTTGTAATAGTGTCGAATCATACCGTTTTACTTTTAACAACAAATCGGGCACTGTTTTAAAGTCGCACATTGATAACACACTTATCAAGTCTTTGTTGTTTAGTCCGGCTATTATGTATTTTATCACGGCCTTTTCACTGATATTATCACTCTTACTGGCGATCGCTTTCACCGAGTATACATAATCTTCTATTGCTTCGTTTTTTTCTCGTTGTCTCTTCATTAGTTCCATGTGTACGTCAGATTCATCGTACTCCACTGGAAAATTCCTGATTAACTCGTATTTGAACGTCGTCCAATCCTTGACTACGTTTAAACTAGCATCAAACCAGTTTTTCGCGGCACACTGCAGCTTGTTGACACCTTGATGAAGCTTCACTTTATCACTCCATCCATAAATGTCTGCTATTTCATCCAATTTTCGCACCCAAGCTGTAGCCGTCAATACCGTGCTTGCTGGGTTAAACACAGGTATACATTCCAGGTTCTGTGTCGGCATAAACCCATGATGATTCATTCTCTGTTCCTGTATTGTACTGTTCCCGATACTCAACTGCAATAGTTCTATTCTAAGCCTCGTCAGCTCTGCTTGCACTACCAACCAACTATCTTCACTTGATGTTGAGTTTCCTGAGCGTCTAGCTAACAAACTATCATCAACAGTAGTATCGTTCATGTTTACGTTATATGCCATTTTCAATTTTCTCCTCGTAAAACAGTTTACACACTTTTCTGATACAATTCACTTGCTAGTCCTATTATAAAGTCCGTCTTATAAATTCTAGACTATTCCGCTAATGAACTATCACTTGAAAGCACTGTTTGTAGAAAACTATCTTGTATTATTCTTCTTTGTATTATTCACTTCGCGCACTTAGTTCAATTCACTATGAGCTGCTAATCCGCACTTAGTTCAATTCACTATGAGTTACTAATCCGCACTTCTGATGTGGAAACGAGAGTACCATGCCAATCCTGATGTGGAAAACGAGAACTATTTAACTTCTTATGTGGAAAACAATAACCAATCCGCTAATCTGATGTGGAATCAAGGTACTATTATTTAATTTAGGGCAATGTCAATTCAATTAATATTCAAATATGTAATATCTTAGTTGGTTTGTCAGGATGATAAGGAATCACATAATTGGTTTAATACATTTATTGAATAAAATAATAACGATGATAATAATAATGATAATAATAATGCTAATACAATAAGGTTACAATATAAACGTTGATGTTTACTTTACAAATACAGAACAATGAATGCATGCACAATTTTAAGTTCTAGTTAATATATACTCAGTTCTACTTCTGCATCTCATCTTCTGTTTTCATTGTCACACCTGTTAACAACTTGAAAGGTGTAGTATTTATGCTGCGCTGATAAGTTTTGTTTAATGCTTGCTGTACTCGTCCCACGTATTTATACCCTGAAACACTAAAATTATTAATAACCAAAAAAAAAATACTTTACAGTTAGGAGTACACTATAAAATGATATGTTAAAAACATGCTTATACATAGAATCATATATCCTTATAAGTTAATAAATAATCATGCACATGTAGGGGTTATGGATTCATTGGATTGATTGTCATCATAACTATTGACAAGTTACAATAAGACTGTATTAAAAAAAACTTTAGAATTAATAGACGATAAAATTTAAAAAATGCAGATCTTTTCTTTTTCATAACCGAGATGGTGTTGTCTTCTATAAGGCAAAATTTAACTTTACCTACAATATATATAGAGGTAAAGTTTGCTGAAACACTAAAATTATTAAAAACCTGAAAACAAATATTCTTTTTAATAAAATCTTTATAGTTAGAAGTACACTATACAATTCTATAAACAAAGCATGCTTATACATAGAAACATATATCCTTACAAGTTAATAAATATCCATACACATTCGGGGGTAATAGATTCTTTGGATTGACTGTCATTATAACTATTGACAAACCACAATAAGACTGTATCAAAAGCAAAACATTAGAATTTGAAGAGAATATAATTAGGAAAATGCATAACTTACCTATATAATACGCGAGATTGTGCTGTTTTCTATTGTTGTAAGTACGTACAATATCGTACTTATCTTTTTATTTTTAATATAAATGTTATTATTATTCAAGAATTGTATTATGTTAGCTTCAATTTTAATATTGAAAGCATAACAAATTATTATTTAAATTTTGAGTTTTAAATATTGGCGCTGGTCTGTGGGACATTTTGTATTGTTTTAATCTTGGGTAACACTAAATTGGTGTATATAATTGTAATGAGAGCCAGCAGGCAGTGCAGAGTTGTACTAAAACACAGTAGTAGCAAGTCACTCCCAGACTCACAGTCAGAGTCGGTGTTCAATCGTTTATCATATTTGTTGAACACGTTTTTCTATTAATTAAATATTTGTACAAGAATCAATATATAAAGTTAAATATTTAGCATCCTTTTTAATTAAGTGAAATACTATTTTAATTACGTAACTAGATGTCTAAATAAAACTAATCGATTACTTATTTTAATAAAAAGTGTTTAATTAATAGTACACAAGATATTAATTCCTCAACGAGAAATTGTTGAGAGTAAGACTCACTTTTGCCGCTTAAAGAAGTCTCTATCACAACATTACTCTTCGGACAAGAAATCTATTGAACCAACTTAAAAGAACAAATCTTATCTGGTGGATAATCGTCTACGAAAGAATCTACAATTCAGAAGTTAGCAACCCTGCGGGATGTAATAGGCTGAAGGAATTCCCACATCAACGATCATCTGCCGCTTTTTATAACATTTATCACCTCTTTTCACAACACTATACTGCAAAATTAACCTTTACCTACAATATATATAGAGGTAAAGTTTGCTGAAACACTAACATTACTAAAAAGCTATTTTTTTTATAAAATACTTTATAATTATAGGTTCACTATGAAATTGTATAAAAAAGGAACATTTATCTATAGAAAACAATATCCGTACAAGGTAGTAAATAAACATGCACATGCGGCGGTTGTGGATTAACTGTCTTTATAACCATTGACAAGGCACATTGAGACTGTAACAAAAATAATGCATTAGATTTAATAAATTGTAAAATTAAAAAAATTCATAACTAATCTATATTATACGCGAGGTAGTCCTGTCATCTATAATGCGAAATTAAACGAGAAATATATTATATATAGAGGTAAAGTTTACTCAAACACTAAAATTATTAATACCCTAAAAAAAAATATTCTTTTAAAAAATTACTTTACAGTTAGAGGTACACTATAATATGATATGAAAAAAGCAAGCTTATACATAGAAACATATATCCTTACAAGTTAATAAATAAACATGCAAATGCGATGGTTATATGTTCATTGGATTGACTGTCATTATGACTATTGAGAAGCCACTATAAGACTGTATTAAAAAAAATATTAGAATTGATAGATAAAATTTAGAAAATGCATAACTTACCTATTTTATACGCGAGATGGTGTTGTCTTCTATATTGCAAAATTCAACTATAACTACAATATATATAGAGGTAAAGTTTGCTGAAACACCAACAATATTAAAAACCTAAAAAAAAAATCTATTTTTTTTTAAAAATACCTTATATTTATAGGTTCACTATAAAATTGTATAAAAAAAGAAATTTTATTTATAGAATACAATATTCCTAATAGTTAGTAAATAAACATACACATGCGGCGATTGTGGGTTGACTGTCTTTATAACCATTGACAAGGAACATTGAGACTTAAAAAAAAATTAAGCAATAAACTTGATGGAAAGTTAATTTAAAAAAAAAAATAACTTACCTATATTAAACGAGAGGTGGACCTGTCATCTATAATGCGAATTTGAACGAGAAATATATTATATATAGAGGTACAGTTTACTAAAACACTAAAATTAATAATAACCTAAAAAAAATATATTCTTTTAAAAAAATACTTTACAGTTAGGGGTATACTATAAAATGACAAGAAAAAAGCAAGCTTATACATAGAAACATATATCCTTACAAGTTAATAAATAATCATGCACATGTGGGGGTTATGGATTCATTGGATTGACTGACATCCTAACTATTGACAAGCCATAATGAGACTGTCTTGAAAAAAACACTAGAATTAATAATGGATAAAATTTAGAAAATGCATAACTTACCTATTTTATACGTGAGATGGTGTTGTCTTCTATATTGCAAAGTTTAATTTTATCTACAATATATATAGTGGTAAAGTTTGCTGAAACACTAACATTATTAAAAACCCGAAAAAAAAATCTATTTTTTTATAAAATACCTAATATTTATAGGTTCACTATAAAATTGTATAAAAAAAAAACATTTATTCATAGAATACAATATACCTACTAGTTAGTAAATAAACATGCACATGCGGCGGTTGTGGATTGACTGTCTTCATAACCATTGTCAAGGCACATTGAGACTGTAAAAAAAATTAAACAATAAATTTGATGGAGAGTAAAAGTATAAAAATTCATAACTTACCTATATTATACGCGAGGTGGACCTGTCATCTATAATGCGAAATTGAACGAGAAACTTATTATATATAGAAGTAAAGTTTACTGAAACACTCAAATTATTAATAACCTAAAAAAGAAAATATTCTTTAAAAAAATACTTTACAGTTAGGGGTATCCTATAAAATTTTATGAAAATAGCAAGCTTATACATGGAAACATATACCTTTACAAGTTAATAAATAACCATGCACATGCAGGGGTTATGGATTCATTGGATTGACTGTCTTAATACCTATTGACAAGCCACAATAAGTCTGTATTAAAAAAAACATTAGTATTGATAGAGGATAAAATTTTGAAAATGCATAACTTACCTGGACAAAAACATGCATCAAAATAAACTTATAATATAACTTAATTTCACATGTTTTTAAGGCAAAAGTGTAAATGTACTTTAGTGAGTGCCGGCTTAACATTTTGTTGTGTGATATGTAAAACCAGCCTTAGTTGTCTTGTCGTTACCAATAATTTCATTACCTATATCCGGTCAACTATGTCCACAAATTGTATTATGGGTTCATCCCCACTCTTTGCTATTTTAAATTGTTAGTTGTTTGTACTAAAATCACCCCTTTTTAAACCAGCTCTCAACGAGACAACAAGTATTTTAAGTAACAGTACAATTTAATATTAAAATATATACATTAACACATTCATATACATTTATATACATTCATGATTATTAATTATTAGGATAAATGTTTAATTGTGTAATTCTGTTGGGATTTACGACCCCAATGTGTAATTTTGTATGAAATAAATATACGAATAAATTTTTATTGAGTTCACCAACTTCAAAGACTTGCTGACTATTTGCGGTGAAATACCCGGGCACTACAATCGCCCAAACATACCTATTTTATATGCAATACGCTTCTATATTGCAAAATTTAACTTTACCTACAATAAATATAGAGGTTAAGTTTGCTGAAACACTAACAATATTAAAAACCTAAAAAAAAATCTATTCTCTTTATAAAATACCTTATAATTATAGGTTCACTATAAAATTGTTTAAAAAAAGTACATTTGTTCATAGAATACAATATTTCTACTAGTTAGTAAATAAACATGCACATGCGGCGGTTGTGGATTGACTGTCTTCATAACCATTGACAAGGCACATTGAGACTGTAAAACAAATTAAACATTAAAATTAAAGGAGAGTAAAGTTGAAAAAATGCACAAAATGTCTACGTCAAGGACATAAAGCTCCTACATGCAGAACTAAGTCAATATTAAAGACAGAAGCTAAAACTGAGCCAAAGAGACAGTTCAAATATGTAACTAAAGAGCAAAATATTAAAGGTATGTTTTGTAAATTAGTACAGATAGATGGTCTTAATATTAACGCATTGTTAGATTGTGGAAGTAAAGTTGTAACGATAAGACAAGATATCGCAAGTAAAATGAATATGAAATTCATTAATCACAACGTAGCATTAATTGGTTTTGGCCAAGAAACTTGTAACTCTCTTGGAAAACGTGAATCAATAATTACGATCGACGGAATTGATATAATGTGCAAAATTTTATTAGTACCGAATAAGGCCCAGGACATTAATATAATCATAAGGAGAAGTGCCTTATTGAACAGCAAACTAATAATTGTAATTAAAAATGGACAGGTAATCATAAAACCAAATAATGAAAAAAACGTTGATGATGGCAAGGAAAATAAAACAATTTCACATGTGAACAAGATCAAATATAGCGAGCCAATAGAAAAATCAGAGATAAATATACACACTAATTTATCTGAAAAACAAACAAAAAATTTATGTGAATTGATAGTTGAAAATCGTGAATGCTTTGCGAAACACATTTACGAAATAGGGACAACTAACCTTGTTGAAATGAAAATAGAATTGAATGACAAAGAACTAATAAGAAGTCGACCATACAAATTACCTTATCGACAAATTTAAAAAGTTGAAAAAGAAGTCAAAGAATTGCTAGATTGCTAGATTGCTGGAATCACAGAAGAATCAACTTTGGAATATTCAAGCCCTATGATACTGGTACAGAAAAAGACGGGAAAAAACATGAAAATGCTTTTGACGAACTAAGAGAAAAGTTAACAAGCAGACCATTGCTACAGTTGTATGATGTTAACGCAAAACATGAATTACATTGTGACGCCAGTAGCTATGGAATAGCAGGTATTTTATTACAATACAATAATAAGAAAATATTAAATCAAGTTGCTTATTTCAGTAGACAATCGACACCGGCAGAACAGAAATATCACAGCTACGAAATGGAAACTCTCGCAGTAGTAGAATCAGTAAAAAGATTTAGAGTTTACTTACTAGGACGACCATTTAAGGTGATAACAGACTGTAAAGCACTGAAGTCAACAATGTCAAAACGAGATTTATTACCACGAATAGCAAGATGGTGGCTACATCTTTAAGAATATGATATGAAATTAGAATACAGAACTTCAAAGAAAATGGAACATGTCGACGCCATAAGCAGAGCACCACATGACGCAGAATGTCAAGAAGCAGAAGTAGTATAATGAGCATGCACATATCTGAAGAGGATTGGTTATTGACAATGCAACGACAAGACCCAAAATTGCAAGAAATCTATAATCAATTAAAGAGAAAACCAACCACGAATAAAGAAAAGCAAGTGCATACAGATTATGTAATAGAAAAAGGACGCATCTATCGGGAACAAACGATGGGTCGTGCCAGGAAACATAAAATGGAGAATAGTGAAACAGAGTCACAATGACCTAGGGCATTTCGGAGAAGAAAGAACTCTAGAACATCTGAAAACACATTACTGGTTCCCAAGGATGGACCTCCAGCTGTGTTAAACCTCCAGATGATTAAACACTCAGTTTAAACGAAATTTGTTTAAAAGCAAAGGAAGCAATCGACAAAAATCAAATATGACAAAAGAGGAGATTTGATTAAAAAAGACTCAAACCGACGCAGTACAGCAAAGCAGATATTGTACTTGTAAAACGAGAAGCAGCAGCAACAGGAAGCTCCAGGAAGCTTACACCGAAGTACAAGGGTCCATATCTAGTGACAGAAGTATTGCCACACGACAGATACATTCTGGAAGACATACCAGGAGCCAAACGAACACAGAGGTCGTTTAAATCCGTATTCGCTTCCGACAGAATGAAACTCTGGTGCCAACAACCTGACGAGAAGGAAGGTGAGGAAGGAAGCCCAGAAGAAAAAGAAGATGACCACAACCAGGAGGATCAACCCAACAACGAAAACGATTGAGGACAATCATAAAGTCAGGATTAGCCGACTATAAGCATAAGGTTATTATAACCGCCAAAATTTGAATTTATATTATCAAATAGTTCTTAAGTTGAATGTACTTGATATATACAGTATAACCAGACAGTCTCTCAAGAAGTGTTTAAGTGACTCATGTGTACGAATCATCATACGATACGCATAGTAATTCATTGCGCTTAGATTTTTATTCGTTGATACGCCTGAAAATGCAAAATTAAATGAATTGTTAATGGAAACCAATAATAGCAATAATGAGTGTGTGAATATTGTACCTGTAATTGGATCGACCATCTTTAACGTGATGTCGTATCCGTCTTGCCCTTGCCAATAAATGATTGGATATTGTAACGAATCGCACAAACGATGTGTCTCGTTTACACGATGCATGATATTGCTTCTTCGCTGAACGACAATGTCTCGCGATTTAGTTGGATAGCCAACAATAATTGCAGCAACATCATTAACAATGGGTGCATTGAATCTTCGCACATGTTCACCTGTTGGGGTACCATCCGCTCTTATGACAAATTTGTGCGTATCCGATGGCATTCGTTCCAATGCTGTTTTGAATATATTAACCACAGGAATTTTTGCGTGAAAAAATGCTTGCAACTGTTCAATAATTCGTCTCTTTAACTGTTGTGTTCCCTGTATATTGCACCGCACATTCAGCTGATCCACCATCGACGAAATGAAATATATTTGCAGAAATTGATGCGGGTTATCTGGTGTTGGCACCATTGAACCATGCAAATGATATATTTGTCCTTGTATCTGTAATTGCAAACAATCATTTGTTGAAGAATACGGTGTAACTTTTGATCGTGTGATGGTGTAGTGTGTGGTGTATATGCAGTTGTTATGTGTTGCAATTCATTGTGATGGTGTGAGTTATTGGTTATGTGTGTTGTACCTTTTACCTTGCAAGTCGGCATGAAGCCGCCTTCTCGAATGATATTAGCTCAAAAGAAAGTCATGCGAAAGCAGTTATTGTATTCAAGGATGTGTTGTAGAAAATGGCTGGAATCGGGATCACTTCCATCGAACAATGGTTTCAGTGGCTGTGGTGGTGTAAGTAACGGATCCAGTTTGACTTTTCCACTTGCGCAGCACAATCCAGCCGTTTCTCTTTTGAACTTTAACGCATTGCAATATCGGCATATAGTCGTCGTTGGTCCAATATCTAAATTTTCATCATCACTGTAGTTCGCAGTAGGATCATATTGGAATGCTAAGCGATTGTATGATGCCAATTCTCTTCGTGTGCTCACGCGATGTCTCAATCGGGCATTTTCTCTTATTATATTTTGTCTTTTTTCGCTTAAGTTCTGTAAATACACTTGTTGCTGGCTTGCATGTATTGTGCGGCGGCCGATGTTCGCACGTCGTCCTCTAGGCATTTTGGACTATGGACAAAGTGGTGAATGTAACCTAAAATGCACGATCCATATAATTTACACAGTTCAACTTACCACCTTAAAGACAAATGCCTGCTGTTGAAATTGAATAAAAATTTGCACAATACACGTGATTAATTTGAAGGTTTCCAATTGAAATGTTAGGAAACGAATAACTTATTTTTTTAACTTTTCTTTCACAATTTCACAGTGAACACAATACCGGTTTGTCACATGAAATTAACTGAGCAGAGAACAATGAGTAGCTGTCAAACAATGTATCACGCACCGGCGCCATCTACTTAAAATATTGGTTTGTATTTATGCTATGTATCAGAGATGGCGCTGTATGTGAAAAAAATTTTTCCCGCTTTTCTGTTGAATTTTTTCCTGAATTCCTGAATTTTCTTTGCTATAAACCTCACGGGGCCCGAGACCTTTCCAACGAATGCAAAACCGTGAAAATCGGTTTGTGCGTTCTGGAGTTATAACGTCAGGAAGGAAAACCCGACTTATTTTTATATAGTAGAAGATAATTGTAGGTTACTCATCTTATTTAACTTAAGAGTCTATCGACGACACCTGGATGTCTCCATATTATTTTTGCTTTTGTTTAGCAGCAAGCTTTACGAATTCCTGCACTGATTGTGGTAGTGTTTCTAAATCTATTGCAACGTTTATTACCTTTTTTTTAAGTCACTGCTATGATCGCTACATACACAAATCAAAAAATCAACATATTGTTTGACTGCATCAAGAAAATCTGCAAACTGGTTATGAGTTTGGTAGCATTTCAATTATAATACATTGTATTATTGGGATAATGCAAATTTTGTTGCATATTAGTTATCTTTCTACAATAAGTTTGTGTATTTCAACTGGACAATTTCAATCATTCGCTCTACTTGATTAGGGTTTTCATACAGCTAACAAAACCTACGCAGTTTTATTTTTCACAATTATTATCTATTATATAACAACTTTAAAGAAATATTGTTGACAATTAAGGTGTTTAAAGCATTAGCGAAATCGTGTGATGTTCGTCATAAATATTTTTTGGGAAAAATTGTTAGTACTACCTTTATTATTTACAGGTTGTAATAATATGTATATACAAACATTATTTATTGTTAATCTCTATTATTTATTGGTTCCAACAATTTAGTTAATACATTTATTTAGTACCTCTATTTGATGGATCTAAATAAATATGGAATCGTAAAAATAAATCGAGCATACAAAGTAATCATAACTATAACACCTGGTCTAGGAAAGTCGTAAAGAATGTGATTAATGAGGGTATATTGTGAACAGAAACCAAGTACGATTGAGTTATTGTTTTCCACATAAGAAGTTGGATAGTTCTTGTTTTCCACATTAGAATTAGGGTAGTACTCTCGTTTTTCACATTAGAAGTGCGGATTAGTAGCTCATAGCGAATTGAACTAAGTGCGGATTAGAAACTCATAGCGAATTGAACTAAGTATGTATTAGTTATCTACGAATTATCCACAAGTGAATAATACAGGGAAGAATAATACAAGATAGTTTTCTACAAACAGTGCTTTCAAGTGATAGTTCAATAGCGGAATAGTCGAGAATTTATAAGACGGACTTTATAATAGGACTAGTAAGCGAATGGTATCAGAAAAAGTGTGTAAACTGTTTTACGAGGAGAATATTGAAAATGGCATATAACGTAAGCATAATCGATACTACTGTTGTGAGTACGCACAATATCGTACTTATCTTTTTATTTTAATATAAGTGTTAATTATTATACAAGAATTGTATTATGTTAGTTTTAATTTTAATACTAAATTTGTAACAAACTATGATTTAAATTAAGCGCTTGTAAACATTGACGCTGGTCTGTGGACATTTTGTATTGTTTTAATCTTAGGTAACACTGAAGTGCTGTTATATGATTGTAATAATAACCAGCAGATCGGTGGTACAGCGGTGGTACTTGAGACACAGTACCAGAGTGGTTCTACAATTAGAAGCATCAACAAGTCTCCGAGTGAGAACTTGCGTTCTTATGTATTTTGGTTGAACACGTTTTGCTATTAATTAAAATATTATACAAGAAATTTATATTTAGTTATATATTTAGCATCCTTTTTAATTAAGTAAAATACTACTGTAATTAAGTGACTAGATGACTAAATAAAATTAATTGATTACTTATTTTAATAAAAAAGTGTTTAAATAATAATATTAAAGATATTAATTCTTTAACGAGGTATTTTGGTTAAAAGGCCACATTAGCCGCTCGAAGTAGTCTCTATTTCAACAATACTCTCCGGATTAGAAATTATTAATCTACTTAAAAGAACAAAATCTTATCTCGTGAATATCAAGTGAATTAAAAGGTGGATAATCATCTACGGAAGAATCTACATTCAGAAGCTAGCAACCCTGCGGGATGTATTAGCCAAGCTGAGTAATCTCCTTCTTGAACGAGCATCCGACCATCTTTTACAACATTGATGTCAGGTGTAACGTCCCGGCGATAATCTACCAATCCTATCACAACACTACTGTTAATGACAGTTTGTTAGCTGGACGCTCAAAAAACTCAACATTTAATGAAGATAGTTGGTTAGGAGTGCAAGCAGAGCTGACGAGGCTTAGGACAGAACTATTGCAGATGAGTATCAGGAACAGTACAATACAAGAACAGTCAATAAATCACCTATGGTTTATGCCGACACAGAACCTAAAATGCTTACCTGTCTTTAACTTAGCAACGACGTTATTGACGGCTACAGCTTGGGTGCGATAATTGGAGGAAGTAGCAGACATTTACGGATGGAGTGATAAAGTGAAGCTTTATAAAGGTGTCAACAAGCTGCAGAGTGCCGCGGAAAACAAATTTGATGCCAGTTTAAACGTAGTTAAAGATTGGACAACGTTAAAAAATGAGGTAATCAAAAATTTCCCAGTAGAGTACGATGAATCTGACATACATATGGAACTTATGAAGAGACAACGTGAAAAAATAAAGCAATTGAAGACTATGTATATTCAAGGAAAGGGATCGCTAGTAAAAGTGAAGACATTAGTGAAAAAGCTGTTATAAAATACATAATAGCCGGATTAAAAAACAAAGACATGATAAGTGCGTTATCAATGTGCGATTTTAAAACCGTGCTAGATTTGTTGTTAAAAGTAAAACGTTATGATTCGACACTATTACAAGTGCATGAAAGGAATCAGTTTAGTGTACTCAAGGACAGGCCAAAAGACTTAAACGCCATAAAATGTTTTAATTGTAAAAAAACCGGATACAATGCAAACGTGTGTCGATAGAGCAACCAAGACAGTAGGACTAAAAGAGACGAACTAAGTGAGAAAAACATTAAATGTGAAAGTTAAATAAAGTGTTTCAAATGTCACGAAGAGGGACATATTTCGAGGAAATGTTCCGCGAATAAAACGAGTGATGCTTTGTTAGTGAAAACAAATAAAACATGTGATATTACATAAGACATGAGCATAGACAGTATCAGTTTTAAATGTCTGATTGATACTAATATTAAAGTGATCAGAATTTGATTAGAGCTGACGACTTCATTAAATTAAGCAATAGTGCGGTTGTGCGCGAAAACAATATTGTATTGACTGAAATCGTAGGATTTTAAATCAAAGTTTTGGATGAATTTAGTGCTCAAGTAAAAATAGACCATAAACAATACTGTACCAACTTTTTAATAGTTCCATCAAGTGCAACTAGACTTAGTGTAATAATCGGTAAACCTCTGCAAGACCAAGTAGAAACCACAATAAGTGTAGACAGTATTACAATGCTTAAAAAGTACGAGGAAAGTAAACAGAGTAAAATATTATGTGTAGCCGACGACGAAATCGTCATGGGTAAAAACATTAGTCCAGGTGCCAGGACTACAGTTAAGGAACTAGATAAAACAAGAATTACTGAAGTAGAAGGAAAAATATACATGACCGATGAGGTACAGGAAGAAGCGGAGCAAGCATTAAACAAAACTTATCAGCGCAGCATAAATGCTACACCTTTCAAGTTGTTACCAGGTGTGACAATAAAAACAGAAGATGAGATGCATATCTATCAGCTGCTAGAAGAAGTGCGTGTCCTGAGAAATGCGTAAGCACGACTTGCAAGAGTTACATGTTAACGCCAAAAAACATATATTAAAAACACAGAAAGAGAATCGCAAAAATTTCAATCGAAACAGGAAACCAGCTAGAACATATAAGGTCGGAGACATTGTTGCCTTAAAGAAGAAAAAAAACAATTAAAATGTGTGAGACTTTAAACCACTGATTAAATACGTAAGAAGATGTGCTTACCGAAATAAACAAAACGTATTCGCAGAAGTAATAAAAATAAACTTATTAGGTCTAGCTGAAAACTAATGTAGGACTGAGTATATATTAACTGGAACTTAAGATGGTTTGTTCATTCATTGTTCTGTATTTGTAAAGTAAATACCAACGTTTATATTGTAGCCTTATTGTATTATTATCATTATTAATATTATCATCGTTATTATTTTATTAAATAAATGTATTAAACAAATTATGTGATTCCTTATCATAAATACAAATAAACTAAGATATTACATAGTTAAATATTAATTGAATTGACATTTGCCCTTAATTAAATAAGTGTACCTTGATTCCACATCAGAAGTGCGATTGATTTATTGTTTTCCACATAAGAAGTTTAATAGTTCTTGTTTTCCACATCACAATTAGAATAGTACTTTCGTTTTCCACATAAATGTATAAATTAAACGATAAAAACTCCATTATATAGATATTCCAAAAACATGTATACACTGTATGTTGTTACCTATACTTAGAGTACTTCTATTATTTAGAGGTTTCTATCAAATGTATATACTATTTGCTGTAAACTCTATTATTTAAAAGTTCCATTAAATTACACTACTTCTCTACCTCAATGACCTTTAAACAAAAACCAATCACTGAATTTTATAAAGGACATTCTCCATTATATGCTATAAAAAGTTTAACCTTAAGTCTCTTACCTGTCAACGTCAAATGAACAAATAACAAACGGTTTCTTTTAAACAAAGAGATTTTTGTATTCAGTGAATTGAACGTCGCTACGTCTAGCACAAAGACTTTAAACAAAAACCAATTCTTGGATTATATAGAGGATATATCTTGTTACCTACATTTTAAATTTTAATGTTGTATCTCTTATGGTTCATGACAAAACACCATTAACTTTATTAATAAATTATTATACCCGTGTATGTTAACCTAAAGCATTAACATGATATTATACCGTATTGTTATAACATCTTTAGTGCAAATGACAACAGGCTGCAGAGGCTATCTGAGGTTGCAAATCTGTGCTTAAACATACCCGTGTATGTTACCCTAATATTTTTTATTATTCTAAAAGAATTATTAATTTGCAGAATTTTTTTTGATATTCTACTTGAAAACTTTAAACGGATCCTATAATAAAAAGCAACAACACTTATTCCAAATTTTGTCACATTTACATAAAAGCAGATGTATATAACTTAGAACAAAGGTAACTTAGAATAAGTAGTAGTATATATAAACGATATTCGTTGGTTACTTATCTTATTTAACTTAATAGTCTATCGACGACACCTGGATGTCTGCATATTATTTTTGTTTTTGTTTAGCAGCAAGTTTTACGAACTCCAGCACTGATTGTGGTAATGTTTCTGGATTTATGGTAACGTTTATTAACTTTTCTTTTAAATCACTGCTATGAACTTTACATACACAAATCAAAAAATCAACTTATAGTTTGACTGCATCAAAAATATATGCAAACTGGTAATGATTTTGGTAGCATTTCAATTACAATGTCCTGTATTATTGGGATATTGCAAATTTTGTTGCTTATTTGTTAACTTTCTACAATAAGTTCAGTTTTCACGAAAAAGTGGTAAAGCATTAGCAACAATTTCTAATAACACAAAGACATTTTCGTATACAAAATATGCTCTTTGATATTGGCATATTAGATTTATTTCATTGGCAACTCTTTAATATTTAAATTAGGATTAACAAAATCCTTTTCTAAATGGCATTGACAAATTTCTAGAGTACTACATCATTAGCATTACTTGTTTAGGTTTTTAATACTGCTAACAAAACCTACGCAGTCTTATTCTTTACATTTATTATTTATTTTATAACTACTTTAAGGAAATATTGTTAACAATTAAGGTGTTCAAAGCATTAGCTAAATCGTTTGCCGTTGGTCATAAAAAATATTTTGGAAAAAAATTTAGAGTTTCTATAATTATTTATTGTTAGTACTACCTCTAATAGTTACAGGTTGTAGCAATATATATATATATTCTAACATTATATAATGTTATTCCTTATTATTTAGACGTTCCAACAATTTTGTTAATACATTTATTTGGTACGTCTATTTAGAGGTTCTATATCTTAATATATAAAAGAAAGACAGGTTTGTTACAACACTTATAACTCAAGATCTGCTGAACCAATATTCATGGTTATTGATTCGTTGGATTTGTCTCCGTCCCGAATAGCATAATACATCTTAAAAACAATGAAAATATATAAAACAAAGACGGGTTTGTTACAACAATTATAACTCGAGATCTGCTGAACCAATATTTATGGTTATTGATTCGTTGGATTTGTCTCCGCCCCGAATAGCATAATACATCTTAAAAATAATGAAAACTCGATATGTGTAATGAATACTTAATCATTTCAATAAATGCTAATTTCATGTCAAACATTTGTTGTCCAATCCTGTCAAATACTGTAACAACTATTCATGTGTGCGTTCAGAAATTTATTTTTTGTAAAATTTCTCGAAAGTTCATGTACTGTTATATTTGTTTGTTTTAGACATTAATTTGTGTAAATTATTTATTAATTATTTAATTTTTAATTTCAGAAAATAATACCTAAGATTTATTGTACAGGTTAACAAAAGTGTAAATGTCTTTTTATAGGTTATCTATAATTTTTCTTGATAAGCTATTCATATGTAGTGGTTATATACTCTTTGAGCTATTGTCTATGTCTCGAAAGTGGTTTTTTGTGGTTTTATGCGAGTGCACATTCAGTATTAATATTAATAACAATGCCGCGTCCTATAAGATCTAATCTTTCCCAGCGGAGCCGTAATGCAATTAGGCAACGGAATATCGCGAGTCAATTATCTGATGAAGAACGAGAAATTGCACGAGAAGAGCGCCGCGTTAGTATGGAGCAAAGAAGGGCCTTAATTCGTGCTTCTCAAACACAAGAGCAAGGAGAGGTAGCCCGTGAAACGGCTAGGTTAGAAACGAGAAATCGTCGAGCTTATCGTGCAGATGAACAGAG
Organism: Panorpa germanica; assembly: GCA_963678705.1. Taxonomy (NCBI): domain Eukaryota; kingdom Metazoa; phylum Arthropoda; class Insecta; order Mecoptera; family Panorpidae; genus Panorpa; species Panorpa germanica. Next base: position 5,307,076 of record OY783210.1, read on the forward strand.
GAATAATCTTCGAAGTGCAAGAAGAAATGGTTCAAGTATTGATTTGAATCGAGCAGCGTTTCAATATGATTGCACCATCGACTACAGCTTCTCCTTGGATGTGCCTGGTTTACCACCGCACAATTTAAAACTTTAGGTTGGCTCGGTCGTCATCATGCTTAGAAATTTAAACCAACCAAAACTGTGCAATGGAACGCGTTTGGTGATAAAAAAACTGATGAGCAATGTGATTCACGCGTCGATACTTAAAGGAAAATTTAAAGATGAAGAAGTTCTTATTCCAAGGATTCCGATGATTCCAACGGATATGCCATTTGAGTTTAAACGAATTCAATTCCCGATTCATCTTGCCTTCGCCATGACGATCAACAAATCACAGGGCCAATCCTTGACTATTTGTGGCCTCAATCTAGAAAATGCATGTTTTTCTTATGGTCAATTGTACGTGGCATGCTCACGTGTCGGCAAACCATCCGCTTTATTTGTTCTTGCGCCTGACCAAAAAACAAAGAATGTCGTTTACCACAAGGTGCTTGAATGAAAATCCCATTAATGAATTAATCCGAGTGTATTCCAATCTGCACAACATAGTTTTCAATCATTTTTTTCTGACATGAGCTTAAATTACTTAATTATTATTATTTTTTTAATTTTTATTCTCATTCTGTATGTTTTCATCATCATTCATCATAATAAAATACTTTTATGTTTCAATCTATATTAATAAATATTATTTTGTATCATTGTATTACGGTTATCAAAGCCTAAATTAGTTCAGCTAAAAGGTAACACGATATTCATTGACTGTTAGGCGGTACGAAGTTCGCCGGGTCAGCTAGTAAATGTATAAATTATTCGATAAAACCTCTAATATATAGAGGTTCTAATAAAAATGTATAAACTATATGTTTTTACCTATACTTAGAGTACTTCTATTTTTCAAAGGTTACAATAAAATGTATATACAATTTGTTGTTACCTCTATTATTTAAAGGTTCCATTGAATTACACTACTTCTCTACCCCAATGACCTTTAAACAAAAACCAATTACTGAATTATATAAAAGAACTTTTACTATTATATGCTTTTAAAATTTTAACCTTAAGTCTCTTACCTGTCAACGTCAAATAAACAAAAAAACAAACAGTTTCATTTAAACAGAGAGATTTTTGTATTCAGTGGATTGAACGTCGCTACGTCTCGCCCAATGACATTTAAATAAAAAACAATTATTGCACTATATAGAGTATTAACTTTATTACTTACATTTTAAATTTTATTGTTCTATATCTTATTGTTCATGAAAAAACACATCTTACTTTTTTAATAAATTTTTATACCCGTGTATGTTATCCTGATATATTACCATAATAATATACCGTATTGTTGAAACATTTTTAGTGCAAATTACAACAGCCTGCGTTGCTATCGTTGTAAATCTTTGCTTAAACATTTATGAGTATGTTCCCCAGATATTTTCGTAATATTTTTAAAGAATAAGTTATTAATTTGCAGAATTTTTTTTGATATTCTACTTAAAAAATTTAAACGGATCCTATAATAAAATTCAACAACGCTGATTCTAAATTTTGTCACAAGTTGACATAATCAGATGCATATAACTTAGAACAAAGTCCACTTCAAATATATAGTAGTATATATAAACGATAATCGTAGGATACTCATCTTATTTAACTTAAGACACCTAGATGCCTGCATATTATTTTTGTTTTCAATTAGCAGCAACTTTCACGCATTCCTGCTTTAATTGTGGTAGTGTTTCTGGATCTATGGTAACGTTTATTAACTTTTCTTTTAAATCACTGCAGTGAACTCTACATACACAAATCGAAAAATCAACAAATTGTTCGACTGCATCAAAAATATGCAAACTGGTAATGTTTTTCGTAGCATTTTAATTACAATATCTTGTATTATTGGGATATTGCAAATTATGTTGCTTATTAGCTTATTAGTTATCTTTCTACAATAAGTTTGTGTATTTCAACTTGACAGTTTTGACGAAAAAGTGTTAAAGCATTGGCAACAACTTGTTATTATGCTATTGTTTTCTATGAATAAGTTTTTTTTTTATACAATTTATAGTAAACCTATGAATATAAAGTGAGTAAGTAAGTTTTTATTAATTTTAGTGTTTTAGCAAACTTTACCTCTATATATATTGTAAGTAAAGTTAAATTTTGCATTATAGAAGACAACACCATCTCACGTATAAAATAGATAAGTTATGCATTTTTTAAATTTTACCCTCTATCAATTTAAATGTTTTGTTTATAAGACAGTCTCATTGTGGCTTGTCAATAGTAGTGATGACATTCAATCCAATGAATATATAAACCTCGCATGTACATGATTATTTACTAACTAGTAAGGATATGTGTTTCTACGTATAAGCTTTCTTTTTTCTTAAAATAACTGTAAAGTATTTTTTTAAAAAATTTTTGTTTGGCAGGTTTTCAATTATTTTAGTGTTTTAGCAAACTTTACCTTTATATAAAATATATTTCACGTTCAATTTCGCATTATAGATGACAGCACCACATTGCGTATAATATAGGTTGATAATGAATTTTTTAAATTTTACTCTCTATCAAATCTAATGTTTAATTATTATTACAGTCAATGTTTATGAAAACAGTCAATCCACAACCGCCGCATGTTCATGTTTATTTACTAACTTGTAGGGATATTGTTTTCTATGAATAAATATTTTTTTTCATGCAATCTTATAGTCAACAAATTAATATGAAGCATTTTATAAAAAAAATTGATTTTTTTTTTAATTTTTTTAATAATGTTAGTGTTTCAGCGAACTTTACCTGTATATATATTTAGGGTAAAGTTATATTTTGCATTATAGAAGAAAGCACAAACTCGCGAATAATATAGGTAAGTTATTTATTTTCTTACTTCTACCCTCTTTTAATTCTAATATTTTTTTTTAAATACAGTCTTATTGTAGCTTGTCAATAGTTATGAAGACAGTCAATCCAATGAATCCATAACCCCCGCATGTGGATGATTATTTACTATTTTGTAAGGATAAATGTTTTATGATTAAGCTCACTTTTTTCATAAAATTTTATAGTGTACACCTAACTATTAAGGAATTGTTAAAAAAATTTTTTTTTTAGGTTTTTATAAAATATATTTAACGTACTATTTCGCATTATAGATGACAGGACCACCTCACGTAAAATATAGGTAAGTTATCAGTTTTTTTTAATTTTACTCTTTGATAAATATTATGTTTTATTTGTATTACAGTCTCATTGTGCCTAGTCAATAGCTATGAAGACAGTCAATCTAATAGATTCACAACCGCTGCATATGCTTTTTTATTTACTAACTTGTGGGGATATTGATTTCTATGAATAAATTTCCTTTCTTTATACAATTTTATAGTAAACCTATAAAGATAAGGTATTTTATAAAGAGAATATATTTCTTTTCCAGGTATTTAATAATTTTAGTGTTTCAGCAAACTTTATCTCTATATATAATATATTTTACGTTCAATTTCGCATTATAGATGACAGGATCACTTTTATTATTATTTTTACAGTCAATGCACAATAGCCGCATGTGCATTTTTATTTACTAACTTGTAGGAATATTGTTTTCTATAAATAATTTTTTTTTTTCATGCAATTTTATAGTGAACCTATAAATTTAAGGTATTAAAAAAAAAAAGTTTTTTTTTTCAGGATTTTAATAATGTTAGTGTTTCAGCAAACTTTACCTGTATATATATTTAGGGTAAAGTTATATTTTGCAATATAGAAGAAAGCACCATCTCGCGTATAATATTGGTAAGTTATTTATTTTCTTACTTTTACTTTTTTTCAATTCTAATGTTTTCTTTTAAATACAGTCTCATTGTGGCTTGTCAATAGTTATGAAGGCAGTCAATCCAATAAATCCATAACCCCGCATATTGATAATTGTTTACTATCTTGTAAGGATATATGTTTTTATGGATAAGCTTGCTTTTTTCATAAAATTTTATTGTGTACACCTAACTATAAAAGAATTGTTAAAAAAAATTGTTTTTTTAGGTTTTTTATAATTTTAGTATTTCAGCAAGTTTTTCCTCTATATATAATATATTTCACGTTTAATTTTGCATTATAGATGACAGGACCACCTCGCGTATAATATAGGTGAGCTATGAATTTTTTTAAATTTTACTCTCTATCAAATCTAATGTTTTATTATTTTTACAGTCAATATTTATGAAGACAGTCAATCCACAACAGCCGAATGTGCATGTTTATTTACTAACAAGTAGGGATATTGTATTGCGTATAATATAGTTAAGTTATATATTTTCTAACTTTTACCCTTTATCAATTTTGATGTTTTCTTTTAAATACAGTCTCTTTGTGGCTTGTCAATAGTTATAATGACAGTCAATCCAATAAATCTATAACCCCCCAATGTGTATTGTTATTTATTAACTTGTAAGGATATATGTTTCTATGTATAAGATTGCTTTTTTCAAAAAATGTTATAGTGTACCCCTACCTATAAAGTTTTTATTAATAGGTATATTTTTTTCTAGGTTTTCAATAATGGTAATGTTTTAGCAATATGTAATGAGACTGTATTACAAAAAACATTAGAATTGATAGAGGGTCAATATTAGAAAATGCAAAACTCACCTATGTTTTACGCGAGATTGTGCTGTCTTCTATACTGCAAAATTTAACTTTACCTACAATATATATAGAGGTAAAGTTTGCTGAAACACTAACATTATTAAAAACCTGAAAAAAAATCTTTTTTCTATATGAGATAACTTATATTTATAGGTTCACTTTAAAACTGTATGAAAAAAGAAAATACATTCATAGAAAACAATATCCCTACATCTTAGTAAATAAACATGCACATGCAGCAGTTGTAGATTGACTGACTCCATAACTTTTGACTATTCACATTAAGACTGTAATAAAAATAAAACATTATATTTGATAGAGAGTAAAATTTTAAAAATTCATAGCTCACCTATATTATACGCGAGGTGGTCCTGTCATCTATAATGCAAAATTAAACGTGAAATATATTATATATAGAGAAAAAACTTGCTGAAATACTAAAATTATAAGAAACCTAAAAAAAATTTTCTATAAAAGAAATACTTTATAGTTTGGGGTACACTATAAAATTTAACAAAAAAGCAATCATGTACGTAGTAACTTATATCCTTACAAATTAATAAATTATCATGCACATGCGGGGGTTATGGATTCATTGTATTGACTTTCATCATAAATATTGACAAACCACAATGAGACTGTTTTAAAAAAAACATTAGAATATATAGAGAGTAAAATTAAGAAAATGCATAACTTACCTATTTTATAAGCGAGATAGTGTTGTATACTTTGTATTGTAACTATACTTTAAATTTAAATATTTTTTTTAATAAATACTTTATAGTTTAGAGTACACTACAAAATTTTATAAAAAAAGCAAGCTTATACATAGTAACATTTATCCTTACAAATTAGTAAATAATTATGCAAATGCGGAAGTTATGGATTCATTGGATTGACTGTCATCATAACTATTGACAAGCCACAATGAGACTGTATTTAAAAGAAAACATTAGACTTGATAGAGGGTAAAATTAAGAAGATAAATAACTAACCCATATTATACGCGAGATGGTGCTTTCTTGTATAATACAAAATTTTACTATACCAACAATATATATAAAGTTAAAGTTTGCTGAAACACTAAAATTATTAAAAGCCTAAAAAAAAAAAATTCTTTTTATAAAATACCTTATATTTATAGGTTTACTATAAAAATGTATGAAAAAAACAAAATATTCATAGAAATCAATATCCCTACAGGTTAGCAAATAAACACGCACTTGCGGCGGTTGTGGATTGACTGTCTTCATAAGCATTGACAAGGCAGATTGAGACTGTAACAAAAATTAAGAATTAAATCTGATAGAGAGTAAAATTAAAATAATTCATAACTCAAATATATTATACGCCAGGTGGTCCTGTCATCTATAAAGCGAAATTGAACGAGAATTATATTATATATAGAGGTAAAGTTTACTGAAACACTAAAAATATAAATACTATAAAAAAAATTTTCTTTAAAAAAAATACTTTACAGTTAGGAGTACACTGTAAATTTTTATGAAAAAAGCAAGCTAATACATATATTAACATGGACAAGGTAATAAATAATCATACACATTTAGGGTTATGGATTCATTGGATTGACTATCATCATAACTATTAACAAATTACAATAAAACTGTATCTAAAAGAAAACATAAAAAATTAAAAAGGGTAAAACTAAGAAAATGCATACCTTACCTATATTATACGCGAGAATGAGATGTTTTCTATACTGCAAAATTTAACTTTACTTACAATATATATAGAGGTAAAGTTTGCTGAAACAATAACATTATTAACAACTAGAAAAAAAAATCTATTTTCTTTATAAAATACCTTAAATTGATAGGTTCACTATAAAATTATATGAAAAAGGAATATTTATTTATAGAAAACAATATCCCTACAAGTTAGTGAATAAACAAGCACATGCGGCAGTTAGTGATTGACTGTCTTTATAAATATTGACAAGGCACATTGAGACTGTAATAAAAGTAAAATATTAGATTTGATAAAGTAAATATAAAAAAATTTTAACTTATCAATATTATACGCGAGGAGGTCCTGTCATCTATAATGCGAAATTAAACGTGAAATGTATTATATACAGAGGTAAAGTTTGCTGAAACACTAAAATTATTAAAAACCTGAAAGAAAAAAATTTCCATTAAAAATATACTTTATAGTTAGGGGTACACTATAAAATTTTATAAAAAAAGAATGCCTATACATAGAAACATATATCCTTACAAGTTAATAAATATTCATGCACATGCAAGGGTTATGGATTTATTGGATTAACTGTCATCATAACTGTTGACAAACCACAATAAGACTGTAATAAAAAAAAAACTTAAGAATTGATAAAGGGTAAAATTGAAAAAAATGCATAACTTACTTATTTTATACGCGGGATGGTGTTGTCTTCTATAATGCAAAATTTACCTTTACCTACAATATATATAGAGGTAAAGTTTGCTAAAACACTAAAATTATTAAAAACCTAAAAGAAAAAAAATTTCCATTAAAAAAATACTTTATAGTTAGGGGTACGCTATAAAATTTTGTAAAAAAAGCAAGCTTATACATAGAAACATATATCCTTACAAGGAAGTAAATAATCATGCACATGCGGGGGTTATAGATTTATTAGATTGACTGTCATCATAACAATTGACAAATTACAATGAGACTGTATCAAAAACAAACATTACATTTAATAAAGGGTAAAATTAGGAAAATGCATAACTTACCTATTTTATGCACGAGATAATATATATAGATAAAGTTAAAGTTTGCTGAAACATTAAAATTATTAAAGACCTAAAAAAAAATTATTTTTTTATAAAATCACTATAAAATTGTATGAAAAAAGAAAATTTATTAATAGAAAACAATATCCATACAAGTTAGTAAATAAACATGCACATGCGGCGGTTGCGGATTGACTGTCTCCATAATAAATGACTATTTACATTAGGACTGTGATTAAAATAAAACATTATATTTGATAAAGAGTATAATTAAAAAAAAAAATATAACTTACCTATATTATACGCGAAGTGAGCCTTTCATCTATAATGCGAAATTGAACGAGAAATATATTTTATATAGAGGTAAAGTTTACTGAAAAATTAAAATTATTATTAATCTAAAAAAAAAATTCTTTTAAAATAATACTTTACAGTTAAGGGTACACCGTAAAATTTTCAGAAAAAAGCAAGCTTATAAATAGAAACATATATCCTTACGAGTTAATAAATAATCATGCACATGCGTAGGTTGTGGATTCATTAAATTGACTGTCATCATACCTATTAACAAATTACAATAAGACTGTATCAAAAAGAAAACATTAGAATATAAAAAGGGTAAAATGAAAAAAATGCATAACTTACCTATACTATACGCGAGATTGTGCTGTCTTTTATACTTTAAAAATTATCTTTACCTACAATATATATAGAGGTACAGTTTGCTGAAACACTAACATTATTAACAACTAGAAAAAAAAATCTATTTTTTTTATAAAATACCTTATATTTATAGGTTCACTATAAAATTGTATAAAAAATAAAATTTATTCATAGAAAACAATATCCCTGCTAGTTACTAAATAAACATGCACATGCGACGGTTGTGGATTGTCTGTCTTCATAACCATTGAAAATGCACATTGAGACTCTAATCAAAATAAAACATTAAATTTGATAAAAGTAAAATTTAAAAAATTCATAACTTACCTATATTATGCGCAAGGTGGTCCTGTCATCTATAATGCGAAAATGAACGTGAAATATATTATATATAGAGGTAAAGTTTGCTGAAACATTAAAATTATTAAAAACCTGGAAAGAATCTTCTTTTTAATAAAAATTTTATAGTTAGGGGTACCATATAATTTTTTTAAAAAAGCAAGCTTAAACAAAGAAGCATATATCCTTACAAGTTAGTAAATAATAATGCACATGCAGTTGTTATGGATTCATTTGATTGATTGTCATCATAATTATTGACAAACCACAATGAGACTGTTTAAAAAGAAAACTTAAAAATTGATAGAGGGTAAAATTTAGAAAATGCATAGCTTACCTATATTATACGCGAGATTGTTCTGTCTTTTATTCTGCAAAATTTAACTTTACCTACAATATATATAGAGGTTAAGTTTGCTGAAACACTAACATTATTAAAAACCTGAAAAAGAAGTATATTTTTTAATAAAAACTTTATAGTTTAGGGTACACTATAAAATTTTATGAAAAAAGCAAGCTTATACATAGAAACATATATCCTTACAAATTAGTAAATAATCATGCAAATGCGGAAGTTATGGATTCATTGGATTGAATATCATCATAACTATTGACAAGCCACATTCAGACTGTTTTAAAAGAAAAAAATTAAAATTGATAAAGGGTAAAATTTAGAAAATGCATAACTTACTTATTTTATATGCGAGATGGTGTTGTCTTCTATAATGCAAAATTTAACTTTACCTACAATATATATAGGGGTAAAGTTTGCTGAAACACTAAAATTATTAAAGACCTGAAAAAAATATACTTTCTTTATAAAATACTTTATATTTATAGGTACTTTATAAAATTGATTAAAAAAAGAAAATTTATTAATAGAAAACAATATCCCTACAAGTTAGCAAATAAACTCGCACATGCTGCGGTTGTGGATTGACTGTCTTCATAAGCATTGACAAAGCACATTGAGACTGTAACTGTAAAAAATAAACCATTAGATCTAATAGAGACTAAAATTAAAAAAATTCATAACTCACCTATATTATACGCCAGGTGGTCCTGTCATCTATAATGCGAAATTGAACAAAAATTATATTATATATAGAGGTAAAGTTTACTAAATCACTAAAATTTTTAATACCCAAAAAAAAAAATATTCTTTTAAAAAAGTACTTTACAGTTAGAAGTACACTATAAATTTTATGAAAAAAGCAAGCTTATACATAAAAACTTATATCCTTACAAGTTAATAAATTTTTTTATTTTTTATTTTCCCTTTTAATTAATTTACAATCTGTCCGAGGACATTAAGTAAAATTGTATGACTTAAATGACATGTGAGGTTGCCAACCATTGATGACTCTTTCTTACACCTACTTTATACTATGTAGAATAATTGAGTTTCGTATATATTTTATTAGTACGATGACATTTCAATTTTAGTTTTCATTTGGGATAAAATTCGCTAAATCCTTGGGATCTGCTCTTTTCAGTCGTTTTACGGGCCTATGATGGAACAACTTCACTGCTGCTTCATTGGGATGATTCTGCAATCGAAGGTGGTACTTTCTACTGTAGCTTTGGATTTTCTTTTTGACCAGGGGCATTCGAAGGTCTTTATGTACTAACCAGTTAGGGACATATCTTGGGACATTTAATATTTGTTTCAATATTTTGTTTTGTAAACGCTGGAGAATTTCTATGTTTGACATGCTAGCGCAGCCCCATAGTTGTATACCATAAGTCCATATTGACCGAATTATTGTCTTGTATATTAGCAGTTTATTTTTCAGAGACACTTGCGATTTGCAGCCAAGGAGCCAATATAGTTCTCTTCGTTTTTCTTCTAGCTGAACCCTCTTTTTCCATATGTGAGTTTTCCATGTTAGATGTCCGTCCAAGTGTATGCTTAGATACTTCACTGTCTCTGCCTGAGGAAGTGCAATGTTATTAATGGTCACTGGGGGACACGTACAGCTTTTTAGAGTAAATGTCACGTGCACAGATTTTATTTTATTTACTTTTATCCGCCAGTTGTTTAGCCATTCCTGTATCTTAAGCAGGTGCCGTTGCAGTTTCATCGAGGCAGCAGCCGGATCCTTGTGAAGTGCTAACACAGCAGTATCGTCTGCAAATGTAGCTACTGTAGTTTCGGACGAGCCGGGAAGATCTGCTGTAAACAGTAGATACAGAATGGGACCGAGTACACTGCCTTGCGGAACACCAGATTCGATTTTGCGCATAGTTGATTGTCCGTCCTGGTACTTTACGACAAACTTTCTATTTGTCAGGTACGATTTCACTATTTGAAAGATGTCGTTGGACAATGCTACTTTCAGTTTGTATAGTAATGCAGAATGCCAAACTCTATCATAAGCTTGGCTTATATCTAAAAATACTGCGGAGCAGTATTGCTTTGTGTGTAGCGCTGTGCTGATGGTACAAACGACTTAATGGATCTGCTCGACTATAGCATGTTTTTCGCTGAAGCCAAATTGGTAGGTCGGTATCAGTTTGTTAACTTCTACTATAGCTTTAAGCCTCTTAAACAGTAACTTCTCAAATAGCTTTGACACTATATGTAATAGGCTGATTGGTCTGTATGAGGTAACCTCCTTTGCATCTTTTCCGGGTTTCGGGATCAGTATTACTTCAGCAATTTTCCACTTTGTCGGAAATATTCCTAGTCTTACCATTGAGTTGAATAATATTGTTAAATATCTCGTTCCTTTTTTCCGGCAGTTCTTTCAATATTTTACCTCCTATCCTGTCGTTGCCTGGTGCTTTATTGGATTTTATGTTGGATTTGATCATATTTTGGACTTTAGAAGTACTAAATCGCTTGACAGTTTCACTAGCAGTGGGTGGACTCCTTAGAAACTCGTTTCGGAGAAGAAAGAACTCTAGAACATCTGAAAACACATTACTGGTTCCCAAGGATGGACCTCCAGCTGTGTTAAACCTCCAGATGATTAAACACTCAGTTTAAACGAAATTTGTTTAAAAGCAAAGGAAGCAATCGACAAAAATCAAATATGACAAAAGAGGAGATTTGATTAAAAAAACTCAAACCGACGCAGTACAGCAAAGCAGATATTGTACTTGTAAAACGAGAAGCAGCAGCAACAGGAAGCTCCAGGAAGCTTACACCGAAGTACAAGGGTCCATATCTAGTGACAGAAGTATTGCCACACGACAGATACATTCTGGAAGACATACCAGGAGCCAAACGAACACAGAGGTCGTTTAAATCCGTATTCGCTTCCGACAGAATGAAACTCTGGTGCCAACAACCTGACGAGAAGGAAGGTGAGGAAGGAAGCCCAGAAGAAAAAGAAGATGACCACAACCAGGAGGATCAACCCAACAACGAAAACGATTGAGGACAATCATAAAGTCAGGATTGGCCGACTATAAGCATAAGGTTATTATAACCGCCAAAATTTGAATTTATATTATCAAATAGTTCTTAAGTTGAATGTACTTGATATATACAGTATAACCAGACAGTCTCTCAAGAAGTGTTTAAGTGACTCATGTGTACGAATCATCATACGATACGCATAGTAATTCATTGCGCTTAGATTTTTATTCGTTGATACGCCTGAAAATGCAAAATTAAATGAATTGTTAATGGAAACCAATAATAGCAATAATGAGTGTGTGAATATTGTACCTGTAATTGGATCGACCATCTTTAACGTGATGTCGTATCCGTCTTGCCCTTGCCAATAAATGATTGGATATTGTAACAAATCGCACAAACGATGTGTCTCGTTTACACGATGCATGATATTGCTTCTTCGCTGAACGACAATGTCTCGCGATTTAGTTGGATAGCCAACAATAATTGCAGCAACATCATTAACAATGGGTGCATTGAATCTTCGCACATGTTCACCTGTTGGGGTACCATCCGCTCTTATGACAAATTTGTGCGTATCCGATGGCATTCGTTCCAATGCTGTTTTGAATATATTAACCACAGGAATTTTTGCGTGAAAAAATGCTTGCAACTGTTCAATAATTCGTCTCTTTAACTGTTGTGTTCCCTGTATATTGCACCGCACATTCAGCTGATCCACCATCGACGAAATGAAATATATTTGCAGAAATTGATGCGGGTTATCTGGTGTTGGCACCATTGAACCATGCAAATGATATATTTGTCCTTGTATCTGTAATTGCAAACAATCATTTGTTGAAGAATACGGTGTAACTTTTGATCTTGTGATGGTGTAGTGTGTGGTGTATATGCAGTTGTTATGTGTTGCAATTCATTGTGATGGTGTGAGTTATTGGTTATGTGTGTTGTACCTTTTACCTTGCAAGTCGGCATGAAGCCGCCTTCTCGAATGATATTAGCTCAAAAGAAAGTCATGCGAAAGCAGTTATTGTATTCAAGGATGTGTTGAAGAAAATGGCTGGAATCGGGATCACTTCCATCGAACAATGGTTTCAGTGGCTGTGGTGGTGTAAGTAACGGATCCAGTTTGACTTTTCCACTTGCGCAGCACAATCCAGCCGTTTCTCTTTTGAACTTTAACGCATTGCAATATCGGCATATAGTCGTCGTTGGTCCAATATCTAAATTTTCATCATCACTGTAGTTCGCAGTAGGATCATATTGGAATGCTAAGCGATTGTATGATGCCAATTTTCTTCGTGTGCTCACGCGATGTCTCAATCGGGCATTTTCTCTTATTATATTTTGTCTTTTTTCGCTTAAGTTCTGTAAATACACTTGTTGCTGGCTTGCATGTATTGTGCGGCGGCCGATGTTCGCACGTCGTCCTCAAGGCATTTTGGACTATGGACAAAGTGGTGAATGTAACCTAAAATGCACGATCCATATAATTTACACAGTTCAACTTACCACCTTAAAGACAAATGCCTGCTGTTGAAATTGAATAAAAATTTGCACAATACACGTGAGTAATTTGAAGGTTTCCAATTGAAATGTTAGGAAACGAATAACTTATTTATTTAACTTTTCTTTCACAATTTCACAGTGAACACAATACCGGTTTGTCACATGAAATTAACTGAGCAGAGAACAATGAGTAGCTGTCAAACAATGTATCACGCACCGGCGCCATCTACTTAAAATATTGGTTTGTATTTATGCTATGTATCAGAGATGGCGCTGTATGTGAAAAAAAATTTTCCCGCTTTTCTGTTGAATTTTTTCCTGAATTCCTGAATTTTCTTTGCTATAAACCTCACGGGGCCCGAGACCTTTCCAACGAATGCAAAACCGTGAAAATCGGTTTGTGCGTTCTGGAGTTATAACGTCAGGAAGGAAAACCCGACTTATTTTTATATAGTAGAAGATAATTGTAGGTTACTCATCTTATTTAACTTAAGAGTCTATCGACGACACCTGGATGTCTCCATATTATTTTTGCTTTTGTTTAGCAGCAAGCTTTACGAATTCCTGCACTGATTGTGGTAGTGTTTCTAAATCTATTGCAACGTTTATTACCTTTTTTTTAAGTCACTGCTATGATCACTACATACACAAATCAAAAAATCAACATATTGTTTGACTGCATCAAGAAAATCTGCAAACTGGTTATGAGTTTGGTAGCATTTCAATTATAATACATTGTATTATTGGGATAATGCAAATTTTGTTGCATATTAGTTATCTTTCTACAATAAGTTTGTGTATTTCAACTGGACAATTTCAATCATTCGCTCTACTTGATTAGGGTTTTCATACAGCTAACAAAACCTACGCAGTTTTATTTTTCACAATTATTATCTATTATATAACAACTTTAAAGAAATATTGTTGACAATTAAGGTGTTTAAAGCATTAGCGAAATCGTGTGATGTTCGTCATAAATATTTTTTGGGAAAAATTGTTAGTACTACCTTTATTATTTACAGGTTGTAATAATATGTATATACAAACATTATTTATTGTTAATCTCTATTATTTATTGGTTCCAACAATTTAGTTAATACATTTATTTAGTACCTCTATTTGATGGATCTAAATAAATATGGAATCGTAAAAATAAATCGAGCATACAAAGTAATCATAACTATAACACCTGGTCTAGGAAAGTCGTAAAGAATGTGATTAATGAGGGTATATTGTGAACAGAAACCAAGTACGATTGAGTTATTGTTTTATACATAAGAAGTTGGATAGTTCTTGTTTTCCACATTAGAATTAGGGTAGTACTCTCGTTTTTCACATTAGAAGTGCGGATTAGTAGCTCATAGCGAATTGAACTAAGTGCGGATTAGAAACTCATAGCGAATTGAACTAAGTATGTATTAGTTATCTACGAATTATCCACAAGTGAATAATACAGGGAAGAATAATACAAGATAGTTTTCTACAAACAGTGCTTTCAAGTGATAGTTCAATAGCGGAATAGTCGAGAATTTATAAGACGGACTTTATAATAGGACTAGTAAGCGAATGGTATCAGAAAAAGTGTGTAAACTGTTTTACGAGGAGAATATTGAAAATGGCATATAACGTAAGCATAATCGATACTACTGTTGTGAGTACGCACAATATCGTACTTATCTTTTTATTTTAATATAAGTGTTAATTATTATACAAGAATTGTATTATGTTAGTTTTAATTTTAATACTAAATTTGTAACAAACTATGATTTAAATTAAGCGCTTGTAAACATTGACGCTGGTCTGTGGACATTTTGTATTGTTTTAATCTTAGGTAACACTGAAGTGCTGTTATATGATTGTAATAATAACCAGCAGATCGGTGGTACAGCGGTGGTACTTGAGACACAGTACCAGAGTGGTTCTACAATTAGAAGCATCAACAAGTCTCCGAGTGAGAACTTGCGTTCTTATGTATTTTGGTTGAACACGTTTTGCTATTAATTAAAATATTATACAAGAAATTTATATTTAGTTATTTATTTAGCATCCTTTTTAATTAAGTAAAATACTACTGTAATTAAGTGACTAGATGACTAAATAAAACTAATTGATTACTTATTTTAATAAAAAAGTGTTTAATTAATAATATTAAAGATATTAATTCTTTTACGAGGTATTTTGGTTAAAAGGCCACATTAGCCGCTCGAAGTAGTCTCTATTTCAACAATACTCTCCGGATTAGAAATTATTAATCTACTTAAAAGAACAAAATCTTATCTCGTGAATATCAAGTGAATTGAAAGGTGGATAATCATCTACGGAAGAATCTACATTCAGAAGCTAGCAACCCTGCGGGATGTATTAGCCAAGCTGAGTAATCTCCTTCTTGAACGAGCATCCGACCATCTTTTACAACATTGATGTCAGGTGTAACGTCCCGGCGATAATCTACCAATCCTATCACAACACTACTGTTAATGACAGTTTGTTAGCTGGACGCTCAAGAAACTCAACATTTAATGAAGATAGTTGGTTAGGAGTGCAAGCAGAGCTGACGAGGCTTAGGACAGAACTATTGCAGATGAGTATCAGGAACAGTACAATACAAGAACAGTCAATAAATCACCTATGGTTTATGCCGACACAGAACCTAAAATGCTTACCTGTCTTTAACTTAGTAACGACGTTATTGACGGCTACAGCTTGGGTGCGATAATTGGAGGAAGTAGCAGACATTTACGGATGGAGTGATAAAGTGAAGCTTTATAAAGGTGTCAACAAGCTGCAGAGTGCCGCGGAAAACTAATTTGATGCCAGTTTAAACGTAGTTAAAGATTGGACAACGTTAAAAAATGAGGTAATCAAAAATTTCCCAGTAGAGTACGATGAATCTGACATACATATGGAACTTATGAAGAGACAACGTGAAAAAATAAAGCAATTGAAGACTATGTATATTCAAGGAAAGGGATCGCTAGTAAAAGTGAAGACATTAGTGAAAAAGCTGTTATAAAATACATAATAGCCGGATTAAAAAACAAAGACATGATAAGTGCGTTATCAATGTGCGATTTTAAAACCGTGCTAGATTTGTTGTTAAAAGTAAAACGTTATGATTCGACACTATTACAAGTGCATGAAAGGAATCAGTTTAGTGTACTCAAGGACAGGCCAAAAGACTTAAACGCCATAAAATGTTTTAATTGTAAAAAAACCGGATACAATGCAAACGTGTGTCGATAGAGCAACCAAGACAGTAGGACTAAAAGAGACGAACTAAGTGAGAAAAACATTAAATGTGAAAGTTAAATAAAGTGTTTCAAATGTCACGAAGAGGGACATATTTCGAGGAAATGTTCCGCGAATAAAACGAGTGATGCTTTGTTAGTGAAAACAAATAAAACATGTGATATTACATAAGACATGAGCATAGACAGTATCAGTTTTAAATGTCTGATTGATTCTAATATTAAAGTGATCAGAATTTGATTAGAGCTGACGACTTCATTAAATTAAGCAATAGTGCGGTTGTGCGCGAAAACAATATTGTATTGACTGAAATCGTAGGATTTTAAATCAAAGTTTTGGATGAATTTAGTGCTCAAGTAAAAATAGACCATAAACAATACTGTACCAACTTTTTAATAGTTCCATCAAGTGCAACTAGACTTAGTGTAATAATCGGTAAACCTCTGCAAGACCAAGTAGAAACCACAATAAGTGTAGACAGTATTACAATGCTTAAAAAGTACGAGGAAAGTGAACAGAGTAAAATATTATGTGTAGCCGACGACGAAATCGTCATGGGTAAAAACATTAGTCCAGGTGCCAGGACTACAGTTAAGGAACTAGATAAAACAAGAATTACTGAAGTAGAAGGAAAAATATACATGACCGATGAGGTACAGGAAGAAGCGGAGCAAGCATTAAACAAAACTTATCAGCGCAGCATAAATGCTACACCTTTCAAGTTGTTACCAGGTGTGACAATAAAAACAGAAGATGAGATGCATATCTATCAGCTGCTAGAAGAAGTGCGTGTCCTGAGAAATGCGTAAGCACGACTTGCAAGAGTTACATGTTAACGCCAAAAAACATATATTAAAAACACAGAAAGAGAATCGCAAAAATTTCAATCGAAACAGGAAACCAGCTAGAACATATAAGGTCGGAGACATTGTTGCCTTAAAGAAGAAAAAAAACAATTAAAATGTGTGAGACTTTAAACCACTGATTAAATACGTAAGAAGATGTGCTTACCGAAATAAACAAAACGTATTCGCAGAAGTAATAAAAATAAACTTATTAGGTCTAGCTGAAAACTAATGTAGGACTGAGTATATATTAACTGGAACTTAAGATGGTTTGTTCATTCATTGTTCTGTATTTGTAAAGTAAATACCAACGTTTATATTGTAGCCTTATTGTATTATTATCATTATTAATATTATCATCGTTATTATTTTAATAAATAAATGTATTAAACAAATTATGTGATTCCTTATCATAAATACAAATAAACTAAGATATTACATAGTTAAATATTAATTGAATTGACATTTGCCCTTAATTAAATAAGTGTACCTTGATTCCACATCAGAAGTGCGATTGATTTATTGTTTTCCACATAAGAAGTTTAATAGTTCTTGTTTTCCACATCACAATTAGAATAGTACTTTCGTTTTCCACATAAATGTATAAATTAAACGATAAATACTCCATTATATAGATATTCCAAAAACATGTATACACTGTATGTTGTTACCTATACTTAGAGTACTTCTATTATTTAGAGGTTTCTATCAAATGTATATACTATTTGCTGTAAACTCTATTATTTAAAAGTTCCATTAAATTACACTACTTCTCTACCTCAATGACCTTTAAACAAAAACCAATCACTGAATTTTATAAAGGACATTCTCCATTATATGCTATAAAAAGTTTAACCTTAAGTCTCTTACCTGTCAACGTCAAATGAACAAATAACAAACGGTTTCTTTTAAACAAAGAGATTTTTGTATTCAGTGAATTGAACGTCGCTACGTCTAGCACAAAGACTTTAAACAAAAACCAATTCTTGGATTATATAGAGGATATATCTTGTTACCTACATTTTAAATTTTAATGTTGTATCTCTTATGGTTCATGACAAAACACCATTAACTTTATTAATAAATTATTATACCCGTGTATGTTAACCTAAAGCATTTACATGATATTATACCGTATTGTTATAACATCTTTAGTGCAAATGACAACAGGCTGCAGAGGCTATCTGAGGTTGCAAATCTGTGCTTAAACATACCCGTGTATGTTACCCTGATATTTTTGTATTATTCTAAAAGAATTATTAATTTGCAGAATTTTTTTTGATATTCTACTTGAAAACTTTAAACGGATCCTATAATAAAAAGCAACAACATTTATTCCAAATTTTGTCACATTTACATAAAAGCAGATGTATATAACTTAGAACAAAGGTAACTTAGAATAAATAGTAGTATTTATAAACGATATTCGTTGGTTACTTATCTTATTTAACTTAATAGTCTATCGACGACACCTGGATGTCTGCATATTATTTTTGTTTTTGTTTAGCAGCAAGTTTTACGAACTCCAGCACTGATTGTGGTAATGTTTCTGGATTTATGGTAACGTTTATTAACTTTTCTTTTAAATCACTGCTATGAACTTTACATACACAAATCAAAAAATCAACTTATAGTTTGACTGCATCAAAAATATATGCAAACTGGTAATGATTTTGGTAGCATTTCAATTACAATGTCCTGTATTATTGGGATATTGCAAATTTTGTTGCTTATTTGTTAACTTTCTACAATAAGTTCAGTTTTCACGAAAAAGTGGTAAAGCATTAGCAACAATTTCTAATAACACAAAGACATTTTCGTATACAAAATATGCTCTTTGATATTGGCATATTAGATTTATTTCATTGGCAACTCTTTAATATTTAAATTAGGATTAACAAAATCCTTTTCTAAATGGCATTGACAAATTTCTAGAGTACTACATCATTAGCATTACTTGTTTAGGTTTTTAATACTGCTAACAAAACCTACGCAGTCTTATTCTTTACATTTATTATTTATTTTATAACTACTTTAAGGAAATATTGTTAACAATTAAGGTGTTCAAAGCATTAGCTAAATCGTTTGCCGTTGGTCATAAAAAATATTTTGGAAAAAAATTTAGAGTTTCTATAATTATTTATTGTTAGTACTACCTCTAATAGTTACAGGTTGTAGCAATATATATATATTCTAACATTATATAATGTTATTCCTTATTATTTAGACGTTCCAACAATTTTGTTAATACATTTATTTGGTACGTCTATTTAGAGGTTCTATATCTTAATATATAAAAGAAAGACAGGTTTGTTACAACACTTATAACTCAAGATCTGCTGAACCAATATTCATGGTTATTGATTCGTTGGATTTGTCTCCGTCCCGAATAGCATAATACATCTTAAAAACAATGAAAATATATAAAACAAAGACGGGTTTGTTACAACAATTATAACTCGAGATCTGCTGAACCAATATTTATGGTTATTGATTCGTTGGATTTGTCTCCGCCCCGAATAGCATAATACATCTTAAAAATAATGAAAACTCGATATGTGTAATGAATACTTAATCATTTCAATAAATGCTAATTTCATGTCAAACATTTGTTGTCCAATCCTGTCAAATACTGTAACAACTATTCATGTGTGCGTTCAGAAATTTATTTTTTGTAAAATTTCTCGAAAGTTCATGTACTGTTATATTTGTTTGTTTTAGACATTAATTTGTGTAAATTATTTATTAATTATTTAATTTTTAATTTCAGAAAATAATACCTAAGATTTATTGTACAGGTTAACAAAAGTGTAAATGTCTTTTTATAGGTTATCTATAATTTTTCTTGATAAGCTATTCATATGTAGTGGTTATATACTCTTTGAGCTATTGTCTATGTCTCGAAAGTGGTTTTTTGTGGTTTTATGCGAGTGCACATTCAGTATTAATATTAATAACAATGCCGCGTCCTATAAGATCTAATCTTTCCCAGCGGAGCCGTAATGCAATTAGGCAACGGAATATCGCGAGTCAATTATCTGATGAAGAACGAGAAATTGCACGAGAAGAGCGCCGCGTTAGTATGGAGCAAAGAAGGGCCTTAATTCGTGCTTCTCAAACACAAGAGCAAGGAGAGGTAGCCCGTGAAACGGCTAGGTTAGAAACGAGAAATCGTCGAGCTTATCGTGCAGATGAACAGAGGAATAATCTTCGAAGTGCAAGAAGAAATGGTTCAAGTATTGATTTGAATCGAGCAGCGTTTCAATATGATTGCACCATCGACTACAGCTTCTCCTTAAATGTGCCTGGTTTACCACCGCACAATTTAAAACTTTAGGTTGGCTCGGTCGTCATCATGCTTAGAAATTTAAACCAACCTAAACTGTGCAATGGAACGCGTTTGGTGATAAAAAAAACTGATGAGCAATGTGATTCACGCGTCGATACTTAAAGGAAAATTTAAAGATGAAGAAGTTCTTATTCCAAGGATTCCGATGATCCCAACGGATATGCCATTTGAGTTTAAACGAATTCAATTCCCGATTCATCTTGCCTTCGCCATGACGATCAACAAATCACAGGGCCAATCCTTGACTATTTGTGGCCTCAATCTAGAAAATGCATGTTTTTCTTATGGTCAATTGTACGTGGCATGCTCACGTGTCGGCAAACCATCCGCTTTATTTGTTCTTGCGCCTGACCAAAAAACAAAGAATGTCGTTTACCACAAGGTGCTTGAATGAAAATCCCATTAATGAATTAATCCGAGTGTATTCCAATCTGCACAACATAGTTTTCAATCATTTTTTTCTGACATGAGCTTAAATTACTTAATTATTATTATTTTTTTAATTTTTATTCTCATTCTGTATGTTTTCATCATCATTCATCATAATAAAATACTTTTATGTTTCAATCTATATTAATAAATATTATTTTGTATCATTGTATTACGGTTATCAAAGCCTAAATTAGTTCAGCTAAAAGGTAACACGATATTCATTGACTGTTAGGCGGTACGAAGTTCGCCGGGTCAGCTAGTAAATGTATAAATTATTCGATAAAACCTCTAATATATAGAGGTTCTAATAAAAATGTATAAACTATATGTTTTTACCTATACTTAGAGTACTTCTATTTTTCAAAGGTTACAATAAAATGTATATACAATTTGTTGTTACCTCTATTATTTAAAGGTTCCATTGAATTACACTACTTCTCTACCCCAATGACCTTTAAACAAAAACCAATTACTGAATTATATAAAAGAACTTTTACTATTATATGCTTTTAAAATTTTAACCTTAAGTCTCTTACCTGTCAACGTCAAATAAACAAAAAAACAAACAGTTTCATTTAAACAGAGAGATTTTTGTATTTAGTGGATTGAACGTCGCTACGTCTCGCCCAATGACATTTAAATAAAAAACAATTATTGCACTATATAGAGTATTAACTTTATTACTTACATTTTAAATTTTATTGTTCTATATCTTATTGTTCATGAAAAAACACATCTTACTTTTTTAATAAATTTTTATACCCGTGTATGTTATCCTGATATATTACCATAATAATATACCGTATTGTTGAAACATTTTTAGTGCAAATTACAACAGCCTGCGTTGCTATCGTTGTAAATCTTTGCTTAAACATTTATGAGTATGTTCCCCAGATATTTTCGTAATATTTTTAAAGAATAAGTTATTAATTTGCAGAATTTTTTTTGATATTCTACTTAAAAAATTTAAACGGATCCTATAATAAAATTCAACAACGCTGATTCTAAATTTTGTCACAAGTTGACATAATCAGATGCATATAACTTAGAACAAAGTCCACTTCAAATATATAGTAGTATATATAAACGATAATCGTAGGATACTCATCTTATTTAACTTAAGACACCTAGATGCCTGCATATTATTTTTGTTTTCAATTAGCAGCAACTTTCACGCATTCCTGCTTTAATTGTGGTAGTGTTTCTGGATCTATGGTAACGTTTATTAACTTTTCTTTTAAATCACTGCAGTGAACTCTACATACACAAATCGAAAAATCAACAAATTGTTCGACTGCATCAAAAATATGCAAACTGGTAATGTTTTTCGTAGCATTTTAATTACAATATCTTGTATTATTGGGATATTGCAAATTATGTTGCTTATTAGCTTATTAGTTATCTTTCTACAATAAGTTTGTGTATTTCAACTTGACAGTTTTGACGAAAAAGTGTTAAAGCATTGGCAACAACTTGTTATTATGCTATTGTTTTCTATGAATAAGTTTTTTTTTTATACAATTTATAGTAAACCTATGAATATAAAGTGAGTAAGTAAGTTTTTATTAATTTTAGTGTTTTAGCAAACTTTACCTCTATATATATTGTAAGTAAAGTTAAATTTTGCATTATAGAAGACAACACCATCTCACGTATAAAATAGGTAAGTTATGCATTTTTTAAATTTTACCCTCTATCAATTTAAATGTTTTGTTTATAAGACAGTCTCATTGTGGCTTGTCAATAGTAGTGATGACATTCAATCCAATGAATATATAAACCTCGCATGTACATGATTATTTACTAACTAGTAAGGATATGTGTTTCTATGTATAAGCTTTCTTTTTTCTTAAAATAACTGTAAAGTATTTTTTTAAAAAATTTTTGTTTGGCAGGTTTTCAATTATTTTAGTGTTTTAGCAAACTTTACCTTTATATAAAATATATTTCACGTTCAATTTCGCATTATAGATGACAGCACCACATTGCGTATAATATAGGTTGATAATGAATTTTTTAAATTTTACTCTCTATCAAATCTAATGTTTAATTATTATTACAGTCAATGTTTATGAAAACAGTCAATCCACAACCGCCGCATGTTCATGTTTATTTACTAACTTGTAGGGATATTGTTTTCTATGAATAAATATTTTTTTTCATGCAATTTTATAGTCAACAAATTAATATGAAGCATTTTATAAAAAAAATTGATTTTTTTTTTAATTTTTTTAATAATGTTAGTGTTTCAGCGAACTTTACCTGTATATATATTTAGGGTAAAGTTATATTTTGCATTATAGAAGAAAGCACAAACTCGCGAATAATATAGGTAAGTTATTTATTTTCTTACTTCTACCCTCTTTTAATTCTAATATTTTTTTTTTAATACAGTCTTATTGTGGCTTGTCAATAGTTATGAAGACAGTCAATCCAATGAATCCATAACCCCCGCATGTGGATGATTATTTACTATTTTGTAAGGATAAATGTTTTATGATTAAGCTCAAATTTTTCATAAAATTTCATAGTGTACACCTAACTATTAAGGAATTGTTAAAAAAAATTTTTTTTTAGGTTTTTATAAAATATATTTAACGTACTATTTCGCATTATAGATGACAGGACCACCTCACGTAAAATATAGGTAAGTTATCAGTTTTTTTTAATTTTACTCTTTGATAAATATTATGTTTTATTTGTATTACAGTCTCATTGTGCCTAGTCAATAGCTATGAAGACAGTCAATCTAATAGATTCACAACCGCTGCATATGCTTTTTTATTTACTAACTTGTAGGGATATTGATTTCTATGAATAAATTTCCTTTCTTTATACAATTTTATAGTAAACCTATAAAGATAAGGTATTTTATAAAGAGAATATATTTCTTTTCCAGGTATTTAATAATTTTAGTGTTTCAGCAAACTTTACCTCTATATATAATATATTTTACGTTCAATTTCGCATTATAGATGACAGGATCACTTTTATTATTATTTTTACAGTCAATATTTATGAAGACAGTCAATGCACAATAGCCGCATGTGCATGTTTATTTACTAACTTGTAGGAATATTGTTTTCTATAAATAAATTTTTTTTTTCATGCAATTTTATAGTGAACCTATAAATTTAAGGTATTAAAAAAAAAAAAGTTTTTTTTTTCAGGATTTTAATAATGTTAGTGTTTCAGCAAACTTTACCTGTATATATATTTAGGGTAAAGTTATATTTTGCAATATAGAAGAAAGCACCATCTCGCGTATAATATTGGTAAGTTATTTATTTTCTTACTTTTACTTTTTTTCAATTCTAATGTTTTCTTTTAAATACAGTCTCATTGTGGCTTGTCAATAGTTATGAAGGCAGTCAATCCAATAAATCCATAACCCCGCATATTGATAATTGTTTACTATCTTGTAAGGATATATGTTTTTATGGATAAGCTTTCTTTTTTCATAAAATTTTATTGTGTACACCTAACTATAAAAGAATTGTTAAAAAAAATTGTTTTTTTAGGTTTTTTATAATTTTAGTATTTCAGCAAGTTTTTCCTCTATCCTATATTATAATGTCCGAGGTGTATGTTTGTTTTCTTATATGTTTATATGTTTACGCGATTCGTATGGTAGCTCGAAAACGACTCCATGGAAGTTTTTAAAAACTTCCTATTTCGTAGAGAAAAAAATTCTAAGACTTTTGGCGTCCCCGGATTTTCCCCTGAATTTCCTGGAAACCCGTAATTTTGGAAAAACTGGAAAAAAAGTGATTCCTTTTTTGCTGTATTACTTTCAAGTCGTAAAAGATAGAAAGTTGAAATTTTGCATGTGTATTAAGGTACTTAATGCTGACATTTCTCAAAAATTAGATTTTTTAAAATAGAAAAAGGGGGGGTTGAAGAAATTCGGGAGCCCGGTAGGGAACTTTGGAGAAAGTTCATATTCTGGATTGTAGAATAATTAAGTATATTATTAATAAAAAAAAAATTCAAAATTTCAAAATTTTATTTGGGGGCACGGGGGCAGTATTTTCCGAGAGTAAAAATTGTGCTAGAAAGTTGAAATTTTGTATATAGGCTAACCTTGGTAACTTATTTACGAATCGAAAAAAAAAATCCCAAATTTTGAAAAAAAGTTGGTCAAATAACGCATAAATTGAAAATATTTTTTATTTTGATAAAAAAATAATATTTTTTTAGTCAATTTATATGTGTGTATATGTGCGCGAGTTTATTTATTATTTCAATTTAAAAATAGAACAGTTAAATATGAAATTTAATTACGAATTATTTTATTGAATTCAAATGATACACGCCAAAAAGACGTCGCATTGCGACGAGGGTAAACTTAAGTGTATTATAATGTCCCAAGTGTATATTTATCCTATATTATAATGTCCGAGGTGTATGTTTGTTTTCTTATATTCTTATATTCTTATATGTTTACTAGCTTTTACCCCCGTCGCAAGCGACGTCTGTTTTTTGTGTGTGGCTTGAATTTCATGTCAAAATTTAATTCCATTTTTAAATTAAAATAAAAAATAAACTCGTCTCATACTATTTTTACGTATTATAACAATTAATTTTTCAGACAAACTGGCTAAGAAAATATATTTTTTTTATCAAAATAAAAAATATTTTCAATTTATGCGTTATTTGACCAACTTTTTTTCAAAATTTGGGATTTTTTTTTGATTCGTAAATAAGTTACCAAGGTTAGCCTATATACAAAATTTCAACTTTCTAGCACAATTTTTTCTCTCGGCAAATACAGCCCCGTGCCCCCCAATAAAATTTTTGAAATTTTGAATTTTTTTTTATTATTAATAAGATGATTAAAACTGTACTGTAATCTTACATTCTACATTTCGTATTTATATTTACGTTATAATATTAGTCTCCCCATTAATCCCCGCTCCTGAAATAAAATTGTCAAATTTTAGGCATAGCAATCTATTTTGCTCGTAGCAACTCTCTCTACCTTTATCTACCCCTACTTTTATAAATGATCGAAATTTCAAAATTGAGTTCTTTGGCAAAGCTTTTTCCCGCCCCCACTTCCTCAATTTCACGCCGCTACTAAGGTTAAATTTATTTTCGCAAATATGCACTTGCATAGTTTCTATTTTTTCACTTTTTCTATTTTTTTATATTTGGGGCTGTTAACTATTTCCCCCCTATACCCCTCACTCCTGTTCGATTTCACAGCACAGCAAACGCACCAAAAATCAATCCAATTCTACTACTGAATGTAATTTGAATATCTGACTTATAGAGAACTATTTAGCTTCTATTTAATATTCTACATGCAAAATATCATCGTTGTACCTCTATATTGTTCTTATACTCGGTTTATCACCCCCCACTTTAATGTTGCACTTAAGAAAATGTAGTTCTTGTTATATTTTCGTAATAAATATGTCAATCTATATCTGCATACTAAATTTCAGCTTTGTATTTAAATTTTAGCATTAGTACCCCCCACATACCACCGCTACTGAAGAAGTTTGTCAAATTTTAGCACGAGGATCTATTTTATTTGTATCTAAGAATATATATTCTAAACTATAGCCTTTCATCTCCATATATTTCAAATATCTGGTTTTTGGCCCCCAGCGCCCGCCGCCTCTGGAAAGTTGCAAATTTCTATAGTGTGTCTTTAATGACACTTTATATATGGCCCCCGTTCCAAATTTTAACGTTCTAGCTCTGTTGCGACATTGCCCCCAAAAAATCACGCCGCTACTGAATTAAAATTTTGGTAATCCAATTATTGGCAAACATGCACAATTAGTGTCTTAATACATACCCAAAGTTTTAATACTTCTTTTTCAATATTTCTGGCTATTATTGTCTCAACTCCCGCCGCCACTGGAAATTTGGGGCTGTTTATTTTTTTTCATTAATTACTCTCTACAGCGAGCGTACATATTAAATTTGAACGTCCTAACTCTATTCTAACATTGCCCCCAAAAATTCGCGCCGCTACTGAACTCAAATTTCAAATTTCCAACTATTGGAAAATGTGCACAATTATAATCTCAATACACATACCAAATTTCAGTTTTCAATCTTTTCTAGTTCGTCAGATATTTGCAAAAGTATTTTTTCGAATTTTCCAGTTTTTCCAAAATTACGGGTTTCCAGGAAATTCAGGGAAAAATCCGGGGACGCCAAAAGTCTTAGAATTTTTTTCTCTACGAAATAGGAAATTTTCAAAAACATTGATGGAGCCGTTTTCGCGCTGCCATACAAAATTCAGTACCAAACATATAAACATATAAACATATAAACATATAAACATATAAGAATAGATTCAAACACCTGGGACATTATAATATATGATATGTTTACGCGATTCGTATGGTAGCTCGAAAACGGCTCCATGGAAGTTTTTAAAAATTTCCTATTTTGTAGAGAAAAAAATTCTAAGACTTTTGACGTCCCCTGATTTTTCCCTGAATTTCCTGGAAACCCGTAATTTTGGAAAAACTGGAAAAAAAGTGATCCCTTTTTTGCTGTATTACTTTTGATTCGTAAAAGATTGAAAGTTGAAATTTTGCATGTGTATTAAGGTATTCAATGCTGACATTTCTCAAAAATTAGAAATTTAAAAAGTGAAAAAGGGGGAGTTGAAGAAATTCGGGGGCCCGCTAGGGAACTTTGGACAAAGTTCATATTCTGGATTCTAGAATAATTAAGTATGTTATTAATAAAAAAAAATTCAAAATTTCAAAATTTTATTTGTGGGCACGGGGGCTGTATTTGCCGAGAGTAAAAATTGTGCTGGAAAGTTGAAATTTTGTATATAGGCTAATCCAGGTAACTTATTTACGAATCGAAAAAAAAATTTTCAAATTTTGAAAAAAAGTTGGTCAAATAACGCATAAATTGAAAATATTTTTTATTTTGATAAAAAAAATATATTTTTTTAGTCAATTTATATGTGTCAATGTATACGTGCGCGAGTTTATTTATTATTTCAATTTTAAAATAGAATTAAATATGAAATGTAATTACGAATTATTTTATTGGATTCAAATCATACACGCCTAAAAGACGTCGCTTTGGTTGAAATTTGAAGAAATTCGGGGGCCCGGTAGGAAACTTTGGAGAAAGTTCATATTCTGGATTCTAGAATAACTAAATATACTATTAATAAAAAAAAATAAAAAATTTCAAAATTTTATTTGGGGGCACGGGGGCAGTATTTGTAGAGAGTAAAAATTGTGCTAGAAAGTTGAAATTTTGTATATAAGCTAACCTTGGTAACTTATTTACGAATCAAAAAAAAAACCCTAAATTTTGAAAAAAAGTTGGTCAAATATTCCATAAATTAAAAATATTTTTTATTTTGATAAGAAAAATATATTTTTTTAGTCAATTTATTATTGAGCGAGTTTATTATTTCAATTTAAAAATAGAGGTAAATATGAAATGTAATTACGAATTCTTTGATTGGTTTCAAATCATACACGCCAAAAAGTCCTCGCTTTGCGACGGGGGTAAACGTTACTGGAATTTAAATTTTTACATGAAGTTCAAGCCACACACAAAAGACAGACGTCGCTTGCGACGGGGGTAAAAGCTAGTATTCTTATATGTTTGGTAGTGAATTTTGTATGGCAGCGCGAAAACGGCTCCATGGAAGTTTTTAAAAATTTCCTATTTCGTAGAGAAAAAAATTCTAAGACTTTTGGCGTCCCCGGATTTTTCCCTGAATTTCCTGGAAACCCGTAATTTTGGAAAAACTGGAAAAAAAGTGATCCCTTTTTTGCTGTATTACTTTTAATTTGGAAACGATAGAAAGTTGAAATTTTGCATGTGTATTAAGGTATTCAATGCTGACATTTCTCAAAAATTAGAATTTCAAAAATAGAAAAAGGGGGGGTTAAAGAAATTCGGGGGACCGGTAGGGAACTTTGGAGAAAGTTCATATTCTGGATTGTAGAATAATTAAGTATATTATTAATAAAAAAAAATTCAAAACTTCAAAATTTTATTTGGGGGCACGGGGGCAGTATTTTCCGATAGTAAAAATTGTGCTAGAAAGTTGAAATTTTGTATATAGGCTAACCTTGGTAACTTATTTACGAATCGAAAAAAAAAATCCCAAATTTTGAAAAAAAGTTGGTCAAATAACGCATAAATTGAAAATATTTTTTATTTTGATAAAAAAATAAAATTTTTTTAGTCAATTTATATGTGTGTATATGTGCGCGAGTTTATTTATTATTTCAATTTAAAAATAGAACAGTTAAATATGAAATTAATTTACGAATTATTTTATTAAATTCAAATGATACACGCCAAAAAGACGTCGCATTGCGACGGGGGTAAACTCAAGTATATTATAATGTCCCAGGTGTATATTTATCATATATTATAATGTCCCAGGTGTATATTTATATTCTTATATTCTTATATGTTTGGTTCGAATTTTGTATGGCATCTCGAAAACGGCTCCAGGGAAGTTTTTAAAAACTTCCTATTTCGTAGAGAAAAAAATTCTAAGACTTTTGGCGTCCCCGGATTTTTCCCTGAATTTCCTGGAAACCCGTAATTTTGGAAAAACTGGAAAAAAAGTGATCCCTTTTTTGCTGTATTACTTTCAAGTCGTAAAAGATAGAAAGTTGAAATTTTGCATGTGTATTAAGCTATTTAATGCTGACATTTCTCAAAAATTAGAATTTCAAAAATAGAAAAAGGGGGGGTTGAAGAAATTCGGGGGCCCGGTAGGGAACTTTGAAGAAAGTTCATATTCTGGATTGTAGAATAATTAAGTATATTATTAATAAAAAAAAATTCAAAATTTCAAAATTTTATTTGGGCGCACGGGGGCAGTATTTTCCGAGAGTAAAAATTGTGCTAGAAAATTGAAATTTTGTATATAGGCTAACCTTGGTAACTTATTTACGAATCAAAAAAAAAAATCCCAAATTTTGAAAAAAAGTTGGTCAAATAACGCATAAATTGAAAATATTTTTTATTTTGATAAAAAAATAATATTTTTTTAGTCAATTTATATGTGTGTATATGTGCGCGAGTTTATTTATTATTTCAATTTAAAAATAGAACAGTTAAATATGAAATGTAATTACGAATTATTTTATTGGTTTTAAATCATACACGCCAAGAAGACTTCGCTTTGCGACGGGGGTAAACGTTACTGGAATTTAAATTTTTACATGAAGTTCAAGCCACACACAAAAGACAAACGTCGCTTGCGACGGGGGTAAAAGCTAGTATATATATATATGACGCGTACTCGGGGTCTTATGAAAATAAAGTCAAAACTGTAACATTGTCGTTTTTGAGATACAACATTAATAAGTGCGATAGACAAAGAAAATGATAATAATTAGGTTTGTGTTAGTGCTTAAACATCAACTGGTTAAGAAATACAAGAAATCTGTAGACCTATATAAGGAAGACCTCATATAAACACTACAAATATACGGAAAACAAAATGTTGCTGCTCACTATCAAGTAAGTCAAATAACATTAATTATAAATAATATTAATACATAACAATTAGTTTATATAAAAGCGAGTTTCAAATAATAAAGAGAGTGTAATAATTGTTATAAGTAAACAATATATGTGGTTTTCTTGAAAATTGTGACTGATCGTTCAGGAACAATCACACTATACCAAGATAACGCAAAAAATAACATAACTTGTCGCATATTATAATACTATATAGAATTTATAAAAATTCAGGGTGCCTTTAATAATGTCTGGTGGCAAAGTGCCCTTCAAAGAATAAGGCCGGCAAAAATCTCTAGGAACGTCTACTGCACTATGGAGAACTATATTCATTAGTAAACATTAATTTTACAAACCGATTACCATTCCAATAAAAGAGAAAACTATCTAATGGTTGTCCTCAGCTCTGGAACATCGTATTTGACGAGGACTGTGTTTCTTACTCGAAAGGTTGTGTAAACGTATGTTTTGCCGAATGATAAATTGATCCTTGTCGGTGCAAATAATAGAGAACAACTAGAAAGCCGTTCTTTAGCTTATATAGATAAAATGTGTAGTTTCTTGAAGCTACACAAAATGGCTACATCTTCAAGTAAAACAAAGATGATGATCCTTGCCTTTAGCAAGACAGATGTGACTTAACAGAAAAAGGAAGAACTACATATTAATTTACAAAGACGTTAGTTTTGCTTTGGAACACAAGTGGTACCTATCTACTCTGTGTGTGTGATCAACTTCTGCTACTATATGTGAAAAAAGTAATTAAAAGTGAGAAATTAATTACAAAAAAAAATTAAATATATTATATAAATACTTCTTCTAAAGAAAAGTGTTTAGGTTTATTTTAATATTGTGCTAATTTACTCTAAAATAAGTGTCTTTAAAAAAGTTTGACAGTTGGAAACCAGTGTTAAAAAATATAACTAAATATATATATATATATATATATATATATATATATATATATACATCTTGAAACATTGTCGCATCCGCGTACGAAACCGCCTTTATTGCGTCTACCAGAAATACTATAGATATACTGAAACTTGGGCATATATATTACTCTCTATGGTCCCAGCGTCACGTTCCACTATTTCGCTTGTTTCTACGTTGATATTTAGATATTCAATTTCTCAGGCAGCCACGCACATTACCAGCTCCTTTCATGTTCATAATATTGCTGCATCTAGTTGTATATTTTTTTATATCCACCATACATTTTTACGTCCGTATTAACAATACTGCATCCGTGCAACGTTGCCAGGTTTTTGGTGTTCATTCGTTGAATACGATTTGCTTTATTAGAATAAAATATATATTGGAAATACAGTTTTATAAAAATGTCTTTTAAAATTTATTTGAACAAATACATGAAATATAGGTATATGAAAAAAAAATAGTGCAATTAACAATATTCATAAAAAGTTATAAAAATTTAAAATATAAGTAATTAATATTATAGTTAAAATATAAACACAAAAGTCTGAAGGCTGTTGTTTAACGTTTCAATTCATAGTTAAATAATTTTCTTTTTATATTCATTTTGGATAAAAACTTTAATTTTAAGCCAATTTTTATTTTTAAATATGTCTGGATAACGCTTAATTAGCTCTTCACATTCTCCCCTTTTAGGGGGTTTCATTTGTTGTATATGGTCGTTAAAAAATAATTTAACTGTTTGTTTTTGTTCACTTGTCCAAGGAACAAGGTGCCGCTTTTTTTGTATTTTATTCTTACTTACATCGATAGTTTTGATAGTAATTGTATCTGTATCTAGAGATGTAGCACTGGTATCTTTATCTAATGGAGAACTATCTTCATTATCGATTGTCTCGGCTTCGTCATCTTCAACATATTCTTCTTCCAACAAATTTTTTTCCATGTCAATATTAATATCATCTAACATTTTTCCTTTATATTTACCAGCATCTCCATTTTCCATTAATAAAAGTATTTTTGATATTTTAGCCGTTTGATAAATATCATCAGGTAGACGGTATGAGTTTTTATGGACACCCGGTGTATGACCCATAAAAGTTGCCAGTTGTTCTAATTCGTTTTCCGTCATGTTGAAAACTTAGCTTAGTGTCGCTAAATGTTTTCTCAGACGAGTAGCGGTAATGGCAAACGGATCTTTAGCTCCACATGCAACAGCATGCCTTTGTAGCACTTTGTACCCAGTTATGGGAGTATTTGTATTAGGATTACCAAATAAATAACTGTTATTTTCTGATATAAAATTAGACCTTAGTTTCAGCAATAAGTTTATATGCTCCTGGATATCTTCACTGAATAATACGGGAACACCTCTACCTCTTTTGCCTCTTATTACTACTCTCTTTAATTTTTGTAGTAGAATCTTTTCCGTGCAGGAAATCGTGTCATTAAATTCCTCGTAACTTTTTTTCTCATTATTTGATGACAGGAATGTATGCAGCTGCATTCTTTGAAGTTCACCAGGCCGCTTCCGATTCAGTAAAATAACCCGGCAATAAATGGACTCTAACAAAGTACAATATGCTTGAACATTATTTTCATCTTTTGTTAATATGGCAAGGGAATTATCTGCTATTTTTAATAAATATTGTCTAAACAGTTTTAAATCACTAGCTAATGGCACTATCGTAACTTTATTTTATTTGTTTAGATCAAGATTACTTGCTGCTTGAGCTGAAATTTCAAATCTCCAGTTAGCCGTGAGCAAATGACTCATTGTTTTTAAATCGGCTTCGGCCTCAGCTGACGAAATAGTCCCGTAATTAATTTTATTTTTTAAAACATATGTAATACCAATATCGCAGCACTGCTTTAAAGATGTTGCAATATTCATAGCAAATGTAGAAGAGCCAAAAGTATCCTTTTCGGCATCATAGTTAGCTACTGTTTTACAAGCCTGAACTAAGAGATCAAAATTTTTTGGTTGTAAGACATGGAATAAGTTTTGTACCGTGGGATCAAGTTTTTTAATTTCAATGAATAGCCGTCCAAGTTCTCTCATTTTACGTGAAGTTACATTAATAAAATGTTTTTCTCTGTGAATTTTCAAATATCGTGCTCCAAAAGCACATATTAGGATATCCTTTTTGACAACTAACGATATTTTATCATTTCTCATTGTAGGGAAAACCTCTTCTCTCAATCTTTGATCGACTTTTATAAATCCATACAGTTTACATGAATTTTCTTTACTTAAATTTTTCCCACATTTTTTTCTGTGACGATAAAGCAACTTACTTGAAAAAAATCCAAGACAATTTTCACAGGGTATAAGAGACTGCCCCGGCAATAATGACTCTCTAACAGGTTTAATCCCTATATTATCATTTTTCAAATAATTTCCTTTTCTTCTCAATATAGTAATCAAATCTTTTCTCTCTTTGCTATTTATTGGTTTTAAAAATATTTCCACAACATCAATTTCAAGTGGATGATTTCTTCGTATATGTCGTGCAAAGTTTTGAACCTCTTCTTCACAAAAATAACAAAAGTCTGGCTTTCTTTTATAAGTGTTTTTCTTCTGAGAGGCTCCTGTTTTAGTAGTTAGATTATTTTCCAGATTTATGGGCTCAGGTTGGTTATCACTTGCATGGTATATTGGGGATATATGTGAAGGACTCACAGGACTTACTGGTTTTTGTATTTCCTCTTCATAATTTGCTACATAAGTATCCTAAAAATATTACGGACATAATTTTATTAGTGTTTAGTAAAAATCTCATGTCTTTTAAAAAGGCATATGAATCAAACTGCTCAACAAATTTAAAAAAATAATATATATGAAGCATTTACAATATTTTCTGCTTCCTGTTCTATCTCTTCATCACTCGGTACGTAAAGTGAGTCTTCATCAGAAGCTGGAAATGGCTCTTCCTCAGAGGATGTTAAACAATCATTTTCCTAAAAATTTTCAATTGTTAAAAATGTATGAATTATATTAAAGAAAAATATCTCATAAAAGGAATTTATTATTAATATTATATATTATAATAGAAAGTTATGTATTATTAAGATTACCAAATTAAAGAGGTCTGTCATATTTAATATTACTCACGTCTCTTAGTAATTCGTTTTGCTTTAATCCTTGTCCGTTAATATTTTGCAAATTTTGGGAAGCCTTTACAATATTACAATTGTAACTATTAACTGTATCAATAGTTACTGGAGCCGTTTGCTTATTTTCCTTTGGAATGTTTGTTTGGAATACGTCTTGAAAACATTTGCCACAAGAATTTATTTCTGTTCCCTTTTCTGAAATAAATATAACGTAATAACTTTCACACTTATTAAGGAAAAAATATTATAATATTAACATTTTTTCTTATAGAAAAAATAAAAGTTTCATAATTTTTTCAATAAGTAAGTATGTATTTAGAAATATAGAATAATTGATAGTTTTGTTAATAGTACTATATAGTCTAGTGGGTAAAACACATGCATCTGACCCAAATATATATAAATAAATGACCTGACTAAATAAATCATTATAATTGATAAAAAGGTTATATGAAGGCATTGCGAAGACGTTTGAAGCATAAAAAAGGTCAGAAATTACATAAATACAATATTATTTAAAAATATAAATTTAAAATTATATTTTGAAATTTTTCATTTGTTTTGACATTTGTCAACGGCCATATTGGCATTATAATATTGGAAAATTATATATTTCTGTCTATAAATAGGATATTGTTCAATTTATTTTGCAACCCTATTGAGGGTTAGCAATAATACGCTTTATTATGAGTCAGGAGAGAGCATTATTACAAGGCAAGCGCCGAAAACTTATCAAAACTAAATCTGACATAAAAAGTAAATCACAGCCAGTGACAATGACAAACCCCAGACCACCATCCCCCACTTTAGGCCAGTTTATGAGTGACATAACAGGAATGGACGTAGACAGAGACTGCGACGATGTTCCACAAATAATAGCTTAAGTTAAGTTATATATTTTCTAACTTTTACCCTTTATCAATTTTGATGTTTTCTTTTAAATACAGTCTCTTTGTGGCTTGTCAATAGTTATAATGACAGTCAATCCAATAAATCTATAACCCCCCAATGTGTATTGTTATTTATTAACTTGTAAGGATATATGTTTCTATGTATAAGATTGCTTTTTTCAAAAAATGTTATAGTGTACCCCTACCTATAAAGTTTTTATTAATAGGTATATTTTTTTCTAGGTTTTCAATAATGGTAATGTTTTAGCAATATGT
Source organism: Panorpa germanica (assembly GCA_963678705.1). Classification (NCBI taxonomy): domain Eukaryota; kingdom Metazoa; phylum Arthropoda; class Insecta; order Mecoptera; family Panorpidae; genus Panorpa; species Panorpa germanica. The sequence goes on from OY783210.1 coordinate 5,342,961, forward strand.
AATGAGACTGTATTACAAAAAACATTAGAATTGATAGAGGGTCAATATTAGAAAATGCAAAACTCACCTATGTTTTACGCGAGATTGTGCTGTCTTCTATACTGCAAAATTTAACTTTACCTACAATATATATAGAGGTAAAGTTTGCTGAAACACTAACATTATTAAAAACCTGAAAAAAAATCTTTTTTCTATATGAGATAACTTATATTTATAGGTTCACTTTAAAACTGTATGAAAAAAGAAAATACATTCATAGAAAACAATATCCCTACATCTTAGTAAATAAACATGCACATGCAGCAGTTGTAGATTGACTGACTCCATAACTTTTGACTATTCACATTAAGACTGTAATAAAAATAAAACATTATATTTGATAGAGAGTAAAATTTTAAAAATTCATAGCATATTATACGCGAGGTGGTCCTGTCATCTATAATGCAAAATTAAACGTGAAATATATTATATATAGAGGAAAAACTTGCTGAAATACTAAAATTATAAGAAACCTAAAAAAAATTTTCTATAAAAGAAATACTTTATAGTTTGGGGTACACTATAAAATTTAACAAAAAAGCAATCATGTACGTAGTAACTTATATCCTTACAAATTAATAAATTATCATGCACATGCGGGGGTTATGGATTCATTGTATTGACTGTCATCATAAATATTGACAAACCACAATGAGACTGTTTTAAAAAAAACATTAGAATATATAGAGAGTAAAATTAAGAAAATGCATAACTTACCTATTTTATAAGCGAGATAGTGTTGTCGTCTATAATGCAAAAGTTAACTATACTTTAAATTTAAATATTTTTTTTAATAAATACTTTATAGTTTAGAGTACACTACAAAATTTTATAAAAAAAGCAAGCTTATACATAGTAACATTTATCCTTACAAATTAGTAAATAATTATGCAAATGCGGAAGTTATGGATTCATTGGATTGACTGTCATCATAACTATTGACAAGCCACAATGAGACTGTATTTAAAAGAAAACATTAGACTTGATAGAGGGTAAAATTAAGAAGATAAATAACTAACCCATATTATACGCGAGATGGTGCTTTCTTTTATAATACATAATTTTACTATACCTACAATATATATAAAGTTAAAGTTTGCTGAAACACTAAAATTATTAAAAGCCTAAAAAAAAAAAATTTCTTTTTATAAAATACCTTATATTTATAGGTTTACTATAAAAATGTATGAAAAAAACAAAATATTCATAGAAATCAATATCCCTACAGGTTAGCAAATAAACACGCACTTGCGGCGGTTGTGGATTGACTGTCTTCATAAGCATGGACAAGGCACATTGAGACTGTAACAAAAATTAAGAATTAAATCTGATAGAGAGTAAAATTAAAATAATTCATAACTCAAATATATTATACGCCAGGTGGTCCTGTCATCTATAAAGCGAAATTGAACGAGAATTATATTATATATAGAGGTAAAGTTTACTGAAACACTAAAAATATAAATACTATAAAAAAAATTTTCTTTAAAAAAAATACTTTACAGTTAGGAGTACACTGTAAATTTTTATGAAAAAAGCAAGCTAATACATATATTAACATGGACAAGGTAATAAATAATCATACACATTTAGGGTTATGGATTCATTGGATTGACTATCATCATAACTATTAACAAATTACAATAAAACTGTATCTAAAAGAAAACATAAAAAATTAAAAAGGGTAAAACTAAGAAAATGCATACCTTACCTATATTATACGCGAGAATGAGATGTTTTCTATACTGCAAAATTTAACTTTACTTACAATATATATAGAGGTAAAGTTTGCTGAAACAATAACATTATTAACAACTAGAAAAAAAAATCTATTTTCTTTATAAAATACCTTAAATTGATAGGTTCACTATAAAATTATATGAAAAAGGAATATTTATTTATAGAAAACAATATCCCTACAAGTTAGTGAATAAACAAGCACATGCGGCAGTTAGTGATTGACTGTCTTCATAAATATTGACAAGGCACATTGAGACTGTAATAAAAGTAAAATATTAGATTTGATAAAGTAAATATAAAAAAAATTTTAACTTATCAATATTATACGCGAGGAGGTCCTGTCATCTATAATGCGAAATTAAACGTGAAATGTATTATATACAGAGGTAAAGTTTGCTGAAACACTAAAATTATTAAAAACCTGAAAGAAAAAAATTTCCATTAAAAATATACTTTATAGTTAGGGGTACGCTATAAAATTTTGTAAAAAAAGCAAGCTTATACATAGAAACATATATCCTTACAAGGAAGTAAATAATCATGCACATGCGGGGGTTATAGATTTATTAGATTGACTGTCATCATAACAATTGACAAATTACAATGAGACTGTAATAAAAAGAAAACTTAAGAATTGATAAAGGGTAAAATTGAAAAAAATGCATAACTTACTTATTTTATACGCGGGATGGTGTTGTCTTCTATAATGCAAAATTTACCTTTACCTACAATATATATAGAGGTAAAGTTTGCTAAAACACTAAAATTATTAAAAACCTAAAAGAAAAAAAATTTCCATTAAAAAAATACTTTATAGTTAGGGGTACGCTATAAAATTTTGTAAAAAAAGCAAGCTTATACATAGAAACATATATCCTTACAAGGAAGTAAATAATCATGCACATGCGGGGGTTATAGATTTATTAGATTGACTGTCATCATAACAATTGACAAATTACAATGAGACTGTATCAAAAACAAACATTACATTTGATAAAGGGTAAAATTAGGAAAATGCATAACTTACCTATTTTATGCACGAGATAATATATATAGATAAAGTTAAAGTTTGCTGAAACATTAAAATTATTAAAGACCTAAAAAAAAATTATTTTTTTATAAAATCACTATAAAATTGTATGAAAAAAGAAAATTTATTAATAGAAAACAATATCCATACAAGTTAGTAAATAAACATGCACATGCGGCGGTTGCGGATTGACTGTCTCCATAATAAATGACTATTTACATTAGGACTGTGATTAAAATAAAACATTATATTTGATAAAGAGTATAATTAAAAAAAAAAATATAACTTACCTATATTATACGCGAAGTGAGCCTCTCATCTATAATGCGAAATTGAACGAGAAATATATTTTATATAGAGGTAAAGTTTACTGAAAAACTAAAATTATTATTAACCTAAAAAAAAAATTCTTTTAAAATAATACTTTACAGTTAAGGGTACACCGTAAAATTTTCAGAAAAAAGCAAGCTTATAAATAGAAACATATATCCTTACGAGTTAATAAATAATCATGCACATGCGTAGGTTGTGGATTCATTAAATTGACTGTCATCATACCTATTAACAAATTACAATAAGACTGTATTAAAAAAAAAACATTAGAATACAAAAAGGGTAAAATGAAAAAAATGCATAACTTACCTATACTATACGCGAGATTGTGCTGTCTTTTATACTTCAAAAATTATCTTTACCTACAATATATATAGAGGTACAGTTTGCTGAAACACTAACATTATTAACAACTAGAAAAAAAAATCTATTTTTTTTATAAAATACCTTATATTTATAGGTTCACTATAAAATTGTATAAAAAATAAAATTTATTCATAGAAAACAATATCCCTGCTAGTTACTAAATAAACATGCACATGCGACGGTTGTGGATTGTCTGTCTTCATAACCATTGAAAATGCACATTGAGACTCTAATCAAAATAAAACATTAAATTTGATAAAAGTAAAATTTAAAAAATTCATAACTTACCTATATTATGCGCGAGGTGGTCCTGTCATCTATAATGCGAAAATGAACGTGAAATATATTATATATAGAGGTAAAGTTTGCTGAAACATTAAAATTATTAAAAACCTGGAAAGAATCTTCTTTTTAATAAAAATTTTATAGTTAGGGGTACCATATAATTTTTTTAAAAAAGCAAGCTTAAACAAAGAAGCATATATCCTTACAAGTTAGTAAATAATAATGCACATGCAGTTGTTATGGATTCATTTGATTGATTGTCATCATAATTATTGACAAGCCACAATGAGACTGTTTAAAAAGAAAACTTAAAAATTGATAGAGGGTAAAATTTAGAAAATGCATAGCTTACCTATATTATACGCGAGATTGTTCTGTCTTCTATTCTGCAAAATTTAACTTTACCTACAATATATATAGAGGTTAAGTTTGCTGAAACACTAACATTATTAAAAACCTGAAAAAGGAGTATATTTTTTAATAAAAACTTTATAGTTTAGGGTACACTATAAAATTTTATGAAAAAAGCAAGCTTATACATAGAAACATATATCCTTACAAATTAGTAAATAATCATGCAAATGCGGAAGTTATGGATTCATTGGATTGAATATCATCATAACTATTGACAAGCCACATTCAGACTGTTTTAAAAGAAAAAAATTAAAATTGATAAAGGGTAAAATTTAGAAAATGCATAACTTACTTATTTTATATGCGAGATGGTGTTGTCTTCTATAATGCAAAATTTAACTTTACCTACAATATATATAGGGGTAAAGTTTGCTGAAACACTAAAATTATTAAAGACCTGAAAAAAATATACTTTCTTTATAAAATACTTTATATTTATAGGTACTTTATAAAATTGATTGAAAAAAGAAAATTTATTAATAGAAAACAATATCCCTACAAGTTAGCAAATAAACTCGCACATGCTGCGGTTGTGGATTGACTGTCTTCATAAGCATTGACAAAGCACATTGAGACTGTAACTGTAAAAAATAAACCATTAGATCTAATAGAGACTAAAATTAAAAAAATTCATAACTCACCTATATTATACGCCAGGTGGTCCTGTCATCTATAATGCGAAATTGAACAAAAATTATATTATATATAGAGGTAAAGTTTACTAAATCACTAGAATTTTTAATACCCAAAAAAAAAAATATTCTTTTAAAAAAGTACTTTACAGTTAGAATTACACTATAAATTTTATGAAAAAAGCAAGCTTATACATAAAAACTTATATCCTTACAAGTTAATAAATTTTTTTATTTTTTATTTTGCCTTTTAATTAATTTACAATCTGTCCGAGGACATTAAGTAAAATTGTATGACTTAAATGACATGTGAGGTTGCCAACCATTGATGACTCTTTCTTACACCTACTTTATACTATGTAGAATAATTGAGTTTCGTATATATTTTATTAGTACGATGACATTTCAATTTTAGTTTTCATTTGGGATAAAATTCGCTAAATCCTTGGGATCTGCTCTTTTCAGTCGTTTTACGGGCCTATGATGGAACAACTTCACTGCTGCTTCATTGGGATGATTCTGCAATCGAAGGTGGTACTTTCTACTGTAGCTTTGGATTTTCTTTTTGACCAGGGGCATTCGAAGGTCTTTATGTACTAACCAGTTAGGGACATATCTTGGGACATTTAATATTTGTTTCAATATTTTGTTTTGTAAACGCTGGAGAATTTCTATGTTTGACATGCTAGCGCAGCCCCATAGTTGTATACCATAAGTCCATATTGACCGAATTATTGTCTTGTATATTAGCAGTTTATTTTTCAGAGACACTTGCGATTTGCAGCCAAGGAGCCAATATAGTTCTCTTCGTTTTTCTTCTAGCTGAACCCTCTTTTTCCATATGTGAGTTTTCTATGTTAGATGTCCGTCCAAGTGTATGCTTAGATACTTCACTGTCTCTGCCTGAGGAAGTGCAATGTTATTAATGGTCACTGGGGGACACGTACAGCTTTTTAGAGTAAATGTCACGTGCACAGATTTTATTTTATTTACTTTTATCCGCCAGTTGTTTAGCCATTCCTGTATCTTAAGCAGGTGCCGTTGCAGTTTCATCGAGGCAGCAGCCGGATCCTTGTGAAGTGCTAACACAGCAGTATCGTCTGCAAATGTAGCTACTGTAGTTTCGGACGAGCCGGGAAGATCTGCTGTAAACAGTAGATACAGAATGGGACCGAGTACACTGCCTTGCGGAACACCATATTCGATTTTGCGCATAGTTGATTGTCCGTCCTGGTACTTTACGACAAACTTTCTATTTGTCAGGTACGATTTCACTATTTAAAAGATGTCGTTGGACAATGCTACTTTCAGTTTGTATAGTAATGCAGAATGCCAAACTCTATCATAAGCTTGGCTTATATCTAAAAATACTGCGGAGCAGTATTGCTTTGTGTGTAGCGCTGTGCTGATGGTACAAACGACTTAATGGATCTGCTCGACTATAGCATGTTTTTCGCTGAAGCCAAATTGGTAGGTCGGTATTAGTTTGTTAACTTCTACTATAGCTTTAAGCCTCTTGAGCAGTAACTTCTCAAATAGCTTTGACACTATATGTAATAGGCTGATTGGTCTGTATGAGGTAACCTCCTTTGCATCTTTTCCGGGTTTCGGGATCAGTATTACTTCAGCAATTTTCCACTTTGTCGGAAATATTCCTAGTCTTACCATTGAGTTGAATAATATTGTTAAATATCTCGTTCCTTTTTTCCGGCAGTTCTTTCAATATTTTACCTCCTATCCTGTCGTTGCCTGGTGCTATATTGGATTTTATGTTGGATTTGATCATATTTTGGACTTTAGAAGTAATAAATCGTTAGACAGTTTCACTAGCAGTGGGTGGACTCCTTAGAAACTCGTGTATGTATTTTTTCTCTTCTTCACTGCGGCTTAAAGGAAGTGGCTTAAATACATCTTCGAGGTGTTTCGCGAAAGTTGCAGATTTTTCAATATTGCTACATGGCTATGTGCCATCACTAGTTTTAATTGGGGTGTTACATATTTTGGGTTGTTTGAGCTGCTTTGTGGCTTTCCATAAGGAGTAGTTTGTGGTTTCTGTAGCGGTTAACTCCTCTAGGTATTGTTCAAGCTCTTGATTTTTGATGTCGTGTAAGAGGTTCTAAAGTTCCTTACAAGCCTTGTTGAATTGCGTTTTATTTCTGGGAGTCCTAGTGTTTTGATAAATTCGTCTTAACCTTCTTTTCTCAGCAATTTTTTGCTTTGCTAACATAGGGCAGGATACCGTTCTTCTGCGTGGGTTGCTTAGTGGGGTTGCCTCTTCAGCTGCATCAATTATAGTTTTATTTAACTTCTCAACTGCTTGATCGATGTTGTCTTCTGTTTTGAGCGGTATGTTGCAGTAAAGGTTAGAATTTATTAAACTCCGGAATAGTTCCTAGTTGGTGTTCCTATTTGTGATACTTGTCATCGGTGGTTACTCCAGTATTTGTGTACTGTAGGTTAAAATAATTGGCGAGTGATCTGAGGAAAGGTTTAGACATGACTCCATCTTGAGGTATTTACATGATATACCCTTAATGACACTTAAGTCTATAAGGTCCGGGATTTTTGTCCTGTCCGACGGCCAGTTTGTTGGTTTACCAGTGGAGAGTGTAGTTAGGCTGTTAGGTTCTGTGGACTTGTACAGCTCGTTTCTTTTGGGGTTTGTGAGCCTAGACCCCTTATCTGGATGTTTGGCGTTATAGTCACCTCCAGCGATGAACCGCGGTCCTAAACTATTTAAGAACGCTGTAAACTGTTCTTTCTTGATGCTGTATTTTGGCGGAAAATAAACGGCTGTGATGACTATGTTTCTGTTTAATTCCTCAACCTCTATGCTTGTTGCAAGGAGTGAACGGTCTTAGTGGGTATTTAATTGGTGGTGCTTAATTAATGACTTAATAATGGTGGCAGTACCACCATGGGATTTATCGTCTGGGTGTTTTGTGTCGTAGATTTTGTAGTTTGGAATTTTTATGTAGCTTTTTGATGTAAAATGAGTCTCCGAAGTCAGCATGATGTCTTTTTCTTGATTTACTCGAAACAATTTTACTTCTTTGTTATGCTGAGCAAGACCGTTGGAGTTCCAGATCGCTATTTTTAGGTTGTTGAACATTGTGGAATTCGTGTGACAAGAGAAGAAAGCAAATTTAGCATTATGCCCATTTGCTCCATAAGACCTTTCATCGTTGACTTAAGTTTAGTTAAATCACTGGACTGAGGGGGCGTTTGTTCTTGATTATGATGCGCATAGTTGGTTTGTTAAGTTTCCCATGGTTTGTTGGAAGTGGCTTGGGCGAAAGAAGTTCCTGTTCTTATAGACGAAGTTAGTAGTGTAGTTGGTGCTTCATTAACCAACTTTTGTCGTAGCGGTGGAAATTTGCGTTGTAAAATCTCTTGAAACACGGAGCAACCCTTGTAATTTGCTGGATGCTTTTGTCCGCAAAGAACACACTTCACATTTTCGTTCTCCTTATCTTTCCAGGCGCACAAAGTTCTAAAATGGTCTCCTGCGCACTTAACACATCTTGCTCTTCTGTGACAGTAGGACCTGGTATGGCCGTACCTTTGACAGTTCAAACATTGTGGCACTTCACTTTTAAAACGAGGTGGTTCAATCTTTACCCTGGAAAGACACAGGTACATTACATCGTAGATGGACTTGTTGTTTGGGCCTTGATCTATTTCTACAAAGAAAAGTAAAAGTGCATTTTAAGACACCCTGTGTTTGATGTTAGTGATTCGAGTTACTTTATGGCCCAGCTTGTTTATTTCAGTTTTCAGATCTCTAATGTCTGTGGTATGATAAAGATCTTTTATTACTACTTTGTTATTTTTATCGGCTTTCTGCTGATACGTGTGGAACTCCGTTTTCTTTTTTTGTAGTAACTTTATAATTTTTTGGTATGTTTCTACGTCCTTGATCTGTAGCTTGACTTGCGATCCCCCTATAAGCTTACTCTGATAGGCATCTTTTGCATGCATTTCTAGCAGCGCAGTGAGCGCTCGCATGTCTAATACTCCATATATGAATAATGGTGGTGGCTTAGGTTCTACGGTGACAGGTTCATCATCATTATTAGATTCCACGGAAAGATTTTAGAATCTGTTTTCTGTATGGATTGGATTTAGCCAATAATCTCCAAAGGTTTTTTGCCTTACATTTCTCTGGGTTACAGGGCTGTTCCTCTTCGTTTTCCTCAGGTTAACATGCTGCCACCCGCTTTGGGATTGATCTTCCGATGCATCGCACATTATTGGTATTTTATGACACCCATATTCATATGTACCCACAAGTATATGTTTTTCACTAAAATCAATCACTAAATTTTAAAACCTTAAAATTTCTGCTGGTATTATATTTGCACAATAGTTTTTGTTATTAATTCAGTACACACAATTGACTATAATCGAATAAAAATGAATCTATTATTTGTTTTACGCAGAGTAAACAAAAAAAAACCAAAATACGTCCACTCGCTTCAGTTTCAAAGACAACTATTGACAAACCACAATGAGACTGTATTCAAAAGAAAACATTAGAATTTAAAAAGGGTAAAATTAAGAAAATGCATAACATACCTATATTATATGCGAGATTGTGCAGTCTTCTATACTGCAAAATTTAACTTTACCTACAATATACATAGAGGTAAAGTTTGCTGAAAAACTAACATTATTAAAAACCTGAAAAAAATATCTATTTTCTTTATAAAATACCTTATATTTATAGGTCTACTATAAAATAGTAAAAAAAGAAAATTTACTTATTGAAAACAATATCCCTACAAGTTAGTAAATAAACATGCACATGCGGCGGTTAGAGATTGACTGTCTTTATAAGCATTAACAAGGCACATTGAGACTGTAATAAAAATAAAACATTAGATTTGATAGAGCGTTAAACAATAAAAATTCATAACTTTCCAATATTATACGCGAGGTGGTCCTGTCATCTATAAAACGAAATCGAAAGAGAAATATAATATATATAAAGGGTTAGTTTACTGAAACACTAAAATTATTAATAACCTAAAAAAAATGTACTAAAAAAAAAAAATACTTTACAGTTAGGGTACACTATAAAACTTTATGAAAAAAGCAAGCTTATACATATAAACATACATCCTTACAAGTTAATAAATAATCAAACACATTCAGGGGTTCTGGATTTATTAGATTGACTGTCATCATAACTATTTACAAATTACAATGAGACTGTTTTTAGAAAAAAAAAATAGAATTTAAAAAAGAGAAAAATTAAGAAAATGCATAACTTCCCTATATTATACGCGAGATTGTGCTGTCTTCTAAACTGCAAAATTTAACTTTACCTACAATACATAAAGAGGTAAAGTTTGCTGAAACACTAACATTATTAACAACCAGAAAAAAAAATCTATTATTTTAAAAAAAAAACTTATAATTATAGGTTTACTATAAAATTGTATAAAAAAAAAATTATTCATAGAAAACAATATCCCTACTAGTTTTAAAATAAATATGCACATGCGGCGGTTGTGGATTGACTGTCTTCATAACCATTGACAAGGCACATTGAGATTGTAGTAAAAATAGAATATTAAATTTGATAAGAGTAAAAATAAAAAAATTCATAACTTACGTATATTATAAGCGAGGTGGCTGTCATCTATAATGCGAAAATGAATGTAAAATTTATAATATATAGAGGTAGAGTTGGCTGAAACATTAAAATTATTAAAAACCTATAAAAAGTATATTCTTTAATATAAATTTTATAGTTAGGGGTACCCTATAATTTTTTTTTTTAAAAAGCAAGCTTATACAAAGGAACATATATCCTTACAAGTTAGTAAATAATAATGCACATGCAGAGGTTATGGATTCATTTGATTGACTATCATCATAATTATTGACAAGCCACAATGAGTCTGTATTAAAAAAAAACAATAGAATTGATATAGAAAAAAATTTAGAAAATGCATAGCTTACCTATATTATACGCTAGATTGGGCTGTCTTCTATACTGCAAAATTTAACTTTACCTACAATATATATAGAGGTAAAGTTTGCTGTAACACTAACATTATTAAAAAATTGGAAATAAAATTTATTCTTTTTATAAAATACTTTATATTTATAGATTCACTATAAAATTGTATGGGAAAAGAAAATTTATTCATTGAAAACAATATCCCTATAAGTTAGTAAATAAACATGCACATGCGGCGGTAGTGGATTGATTGTCTTCATAAGCAATGACAAGGCACATTGAGACTGTAACAAATATAAAGCATTAGATTTGATAAAGGGTAAAATTAAAAAAATTCATAGCTTACCTATATTATACGCGAGATTGGTTTGTCTTCAATTCTGCAAAATTTACCTTTACCTACAATATATATAGAGGTAAAGTTTGCTGAAACACTAACATTATTAAAAACCTGAAAAAGAAATATACTTTTTAATAAAAACTTTATAGTTTTGGGAACACTACAAAATGTTATAAAAAAAGCAAGCTTATACATAAAAACATATATCCTTACAAATTAGTAAATAATCATGCAAATGCGGAAATTATAGATTCATTGGATTTAATGTCATCATAACTATTGACAAGCCACATTCAGACTGTATAAAAAGAAAAAAAAAAAATTGGTATTAATATTTAGAAAATGCATAGCTTATCTATATTATACGCGAGATAGCGTTGTCTTCTACAAGGCAACATTTAACTTTACCTGCAATATATATAGAGGTAAAGTTTGCTGAAACACTAAAATTATTGAAAACCTGAAAAAAAATATTCCTTTTAATAGAAACTTTATATTTAGAAGTACACTATAAAGTTTTTTCAAAAAAGAAAGCTTATACAATTAAACATAAATCCTTACAAGGTAATAAATAATCATGCTTTTACGAGAATTATGGATTCATTGGATTGACTGTCATCATAACTATTGATAAGCCACAATAAAACTGTTTAAAAAAAAAAATTAGAATTGATAGAGAGCAAACTTTAAAAAATGCATAACTTTTTTGTATTATACGCGAGATTGAGCTGTCTTTTATACTGCAAAATTTAACTTTATCTACAATTTATATAGAGGTAAAGTTTACTGAAACACTAAAATTATTATTATCCTAAAAAAAAAATACTTTATATTAAAAATACTTTACAGTTAGGGGTAAACTATAAAATTTTTTAAAAAAAGCGAGCTTATACATAAAAACATATATCCTTACAAGTTAATAAATAATCATGCATATGTGGGGGTTATGGTTTCCTTGGATTGACTGTCATCATAACTATTGACAAACCACAATAAGACTGTATTAAAAAGAAAACATTAGAATTGATAGAGAGCAAAATTAGGAAAATCTATAACTTACCTATTTTATAAGTGAGATGGTGTGGTCTTCTATAATGCAAAATTCAACTTTACCTACAATATATATAGAGGTAAAGTTTGCTAAAACATTAAAATTATTAAAAACCTGAAAAAAATGTCTATTCTTTTTATAATATACCTTATATTGATAGGTTCGGTATAAATTTGTATGAAAAAAGAAAATCTATTTATAGAGAACAATATAACTACAAAATAATAAATAAACATGCACATGCGGCGGTTGTAGATTTACTGTCTTTATAAATATTGACAAGGCACATTAAGACCGTAATAAAAATTAAACATTAGATTTGATGGAGCGTAAAATTAAAAAAATTCATAACTTACCTATATTATACGCGAGGTGGACCTGTCATCTATAATGCGAAATTGAACGAGAAATATATAATATATATAGGTAAAGTTTACTAAAACACTAAAATTATTAATAACCTAAAAAAAAAAATTCTTAAAAAAAAATACTTTACAATTAGGGGTACACTATAAAATGGTATGAAAAAAGCAAGCTTAGACATAGAAACATATATCCTTACAAGTTAATGAATAATCATGCACATCTGGGGGCTATGGATTTATTGGATTGACTGTCATCATAACTATTGACAAACCACACTGAGACTTAATAAAAAAAAACATTAGAATTGATAGATTATAAAATTTAGAAAATGCATAACTTGCCTATTTTATACGCGAGATTGTGTAGTCTTCTATACTGCAAAATTTAACATTACTTACAAAATATATAGAGGTGAAGTTTGCTGAAACACTAAAATTATTAAAAATCAAAAAAAAAAATCTATTCTCTTTATAAAATACCTTATATTTATAGGTTCACTATGAAATTGTATGTGAAAAGCAAGCATATACATAGAAACATATATTCTTACAAATTAGTAAATATTCATGCACATGAGGGGGTTACGGATTCATTGGATTGACTGTCATCATAACTATTGACAAGCCAGAATAAGACTAAATTAAAAAAAACATTAGAATTGATAGATTATAAAATTTAGAAAATGCATAACTTTCCAGTTTTATACGCGAGATTGTGTTGTCTTCTATACTGCAAAATTTAACATTACTTACAAAATATATAGAGGTGAAGTTTGCTGAAACACTAAAATTAATAAAAACCTGAAAAAAAATATTCTTTTTAGTAAAAACTTTATAGTCAGAAGTACACTATACAATTTTATGAAAAAAAACAAGCTAATACATAGAAACATATATCCTTACAAGTTAATAATATATTAATATTATTAATATTAATATTATTATTATTATTTGTTCGCCTTTCGGCTTTACAATATACATTCTTAATTCTTTTTATAGAAATTCAACTTAAAATTAAAAGTGAATTTAAAACTATTCTATACCTTTTTATTTCCAAAAGTACTTTCTGCTTCTTCTTCTCTTGACCCTCTTCCTTCATTTTTCCTAGTCTTTCTTTATTCTCACCGTTTTCTCATCTCTTGTCTTCTTTGTCTTCTCTTTGCAAACCGTTTCCTGCTTCTCCTTTCTTATAGCCTGTATTTTCATCTACCACGTCTTGCCTTTCTTGTCTTCTCTCGACAGACCCTCTATTATCTTTTTACTATCCTTCCTGTCTTCTTTTTTCGTTTTCACTTCTCCACTTATGTCTATCACAGGCCTTGACGCCCTGTCTTTACTATTTCCTTTTGACTCTCTTACCTTACCTTTTCCTTCTTGACTCATCATCTTTACTATGTTATTATTGTCTCTATCTCCGTCATCTACCTCTTATACTTATCTTCTTTCCGAAAATCCTTTATTTTGCTGGACTAAAGATTAACTGATTCCTCGCTACTTCTTTCATTCTCGTGCTTTCCTTCACTGCAACCCAGACACCAGCTTATTTATTGTCCTGGTTTTCCTTTCCTTTTTACTATTTCCGCCATCCACCTCTTTCGTTCACTGCCTCCCTTTAATAGCTGACCAATATTTCTTACGCTCGCCACTTTTTCCTTACACTTAAACTTAACGTGGTCCAGTGTATCGTGCTCCGTTCCGCACACTACACTTTCTTTCCTGACTAATTTTCCAGTATCTGTTTCCTTTTTCCTCATATCCCAATCTAAACCTTGCTGTCCTTCTTATGTGTTTTATATCTATAAGGTACTGAGGTACAATATTTTCCCATAACCTTTTAGATCTTGTATTGTAGTTGCTTTTTTCGATTTTTCTCATTTTCTCCTGTTGTTGTATCTCCTTATTTTTTCTCCTTAGCTCCTCTTCCACACTTGCGACTTTTTCTATTCTTCTCTCTGCCTCCTCGATCGCCATTACATTCCTTTCAAAATACTCCTTTCTCTTTTTTGGACCTTCTCCCACCCCCCATTTTTTATGCTATCCTCTCTTATTTTGTTTAAAATTTTGCTATCAGCCCTGGTCAATTTTTCCTCATATTTTACTGCTCTTTTACCTGCTTTAATTCGTATCTTATCCTTATTTAGCTCCTATAAAACCATGTATCTTAACGTGCATCTGTCCAGCCCTAGTAACCATTTAATATATCTCTCCTGTATTCTTTCCAACTTTTCTTGCTCCTTCCACCCCCAAACCTTTGTTCCATAAAACATCATACTGGTTATCAATCTGTCATACATCCATAGTCTCTTTTGTATGTTCCCCCCAAATACCTTTTAATCCAATCTTACACCCGTCGCATTGCTAGCTCCGCCTTCTTTGCTACTCCCTACAAGTTAATAAATAATCATGTTCATGCGGGGGTTATGGATTTATTAGATTGACTGTCATCATAACTATTGACAAACCACAATAAGACTGTATCAAAAAGAAAACTTTAAAATTAATAGAGGGTAAAATTAAGAAAATGCATAACTTACTTATTTTATACGCGAGATGGTGTTGTCTTCTATAAGGCAAAATTTACCTATACCTACAATATATAAAGGTAAAGTTTGCTGAAACACTAAAATTATTAAAAACCTGAAAAAAAAAATACTTTTTAATAAAAACTTTATAGTTAGTAGTACACTATACAATTTTATGAAAAAAGCATGCTTATTCATTAAAACATATAACCCCACAAGTTAATAAATAATCATCACATGCGGCATTGCGAAATATTTAGGGATGACACTAGATGCCAAACTGCGTTAAAAGGCATACGTGAAGAAAAAGAAAGAAGAAATGGAAATTAGATATAGGAAAATGTATTGGCTAATGGGACGACAAGCATTGTTTTCCTTACATAATAAGTTAATAATATATTAGCAAATAGTAAAGCAAGTGTGGACGTATGGTATCCAACTGTGGGGTTGCACCAAAGACAGTAACATCAAAATCATCCAGACATTTCAGAACAAAGTACTACGTAACATAGTTACCGCGCCGTGGTACGCTCGTAACGTAGACATCCATAAGGATCTAGGAATCACTACAGTTGCTGAAGAAATCAAAAAACATGCTAAGAAGAACAATGAACGACTCCATCAACACGCAAATGATGAAGTGGTACAGCTGCTCGACACTGACGGGTTGCAGCGAAGGCTAAAGAGAACGAAGCCGTTTGAACTAGTATGAATGATCGAGTATTATCACGGGACAACTCTCAAAGTTATTCTTTTGTTTAGATTAGTATTAGAGATAAGCTATTGGTTAATTGTACAAAATTAGTTATAGCAGTATATAATAATAAAAAAAAAATCGCATGCGGGGGATATGGATTTATTGGATTGACTGTCCTCATAACTATTGACAAACCACAAAAAGACTGTATCAAAAAGAAAACTTTAGAATTAATAGAGAGTAAAATTTAGAAAATGCATAACTTACTTATTTTAAATGCGAGATAGTGTTGTATTCTATAATGCAAAATTTGACTTTACCTACAATATATATAGAGGAAAAGTTAACTGAAATACTAACATTATTAAAAACCTGAAAAAAAAAATCTGTTCTTTTTATAAAATGACTTATATTTATAAGTACCCTATAAAAATGTATAAAAAAAGAAAATTAATTCATAGAAATCAATATCTCTACAAGTTAGTAAATAAACTTGAACATGCAGAGCTTTTTGATTGACTGTCTTTATAACCATTGACAAGGCACATGAAGACTGTAACAAAAATAAAACATTAGATTTGATAAAAAGTAAAATTAAAAAAATTCATAACTTACCTATATTATACGCTAGGTGATCCTGTCATCTATAAAGCGAAATTAAACGAGAAATTATTAAATATATAGAATTAAAGTTTACTGAAACACTAAAATTATTAATAACCTAAAATATTAATTTTTTTTTTTTTTTTTTAATTTTTTACAGTTAGGTGTACACTATAAAATTTTATGAAAATATTATCTAATATTTATTATTATCTAATATTAAATAATAATAATATATATATTATATTAATAAATAAATATATCCTTATAACTTAATAAATAGACATGCACATGCGGGGTTTATGGACTCATTGAATTGACTGTAATCATAACTATTGACAAACCACAATGAGACTGTATCTAAAAGAAAACATTAGTATTTAAAAAGGGTAAAATTAAGAAAATGCATAACATTCCTATATTATACGCGAGATTTTGCTGTCTTCTATACTGCAAAATTTAACTTTACCTACAACATACATAGAAATAAAGTTTGCTAAAACAATAACATTATTAAAAACCTGAAAAAAATATCTATTATGTTTATAAAATACCTTATATTTATAGGTTTACTATAACATTGTATAAAAAAAGAAAATTTACTTATAGAAAACAATATCCCTACAAGTTAGTAAATAAACATGCACATGCGGCGGTTAGGGATTGACTGTCTTAAGCATTGGCAAGGCACATTGAGACTGTAATAAAAATGAAACATTAGATTTGTCGTCCTGTCATCTATAAAGCGAAATTGAACGAAAAATATATTATATATATAAAGGTAAAGTTTACTGAAACACTAAAATTATTAATAACATAAAAAAAAATTAAAAAAAAAATACTTTACAGTTAGAAAAACAAGCTTATACATAGGAACATATATTCTTACAAGTTAATAAATAATCACACACATTCGGGGGTTATGGATTTATTGGATTGACTGTCATCATAACTATTGACAAATTACAAAAAAACTGTATTTAAAAAAAAACATTAGAATTTAAAAAGGGTAAAATTAAGAAAATGCATAACTTACCTATATTATACGCGAGATTGTGCTGTCTTCTATACTGCAAAATTTAACGTTACCTACCTAAAGAGGTAAAGTTTGCTAAAACACTAACATTATTAACAACCAGAAAAAAAAATCAATTTTTCTTATAAAATACCATATATTTTTAGGTTCACTATAAAATTGTATAAAAAACAAAATTATTCATATAAAACAATATCCCTACTAGTTACTAAATAAATATGCACATACGGCGGTTGTGCATTGACTGTCTTCATAAATATTAACAAGGCACATTAGGACCGTAATAAAAATTAAACATTAGATTTGATGGAGCGTAAAATTTAAAAAATTCATAACTTACCTATATTATACGCGAGGTGGACCTGTTATCTATAATGCGAAATTGAACGAGAAATATATTATATATATAGGTAAAGTTTACTAAAACACTAAAATTATTAATACCCTAAAAAAAAAATATTCTTTAAAAAAAATAATTTACAATTAGGGGTACACTATAAAATGGTATGAAAAAAGCAAGCTTATACATAGAAACATATATCCTTACAAGTTAATGAATAATCATGCACATCTGGGGCTTATGGATTTATTGGATTGACTGTCAGTAGTTGAGGAGAGCCGCTTCTAGGACAGTTTGGAGTGGGGATGCATTTAGGTCACGATATGCAGAGGGGGCGTGGCTAGACTTGGAAGAATGTAAAAGGGGGTAAGGGTGGGGTAAGGAGTGAGGTGGCGTGGCTAGACAATGTTGAGGGTAATAGTGGGGTAATATGAAAGAGTGAGATAGCGATAATAAGTATTACGTGTGTAATAATTAATATCTAATGGTAAAGAGTGAGATACCGATATTAATTCTTATGTTTGATTTGTTATTGGTTATAAGATTATGACAGTGTTAAATTATTTATAACAGTGTATTTATAACGCATTCCTTCGAATTCACCGGAAATTTGAAGCACACGTGTTAGCAGGCGTCAGCACTTATCATGAGAACTTCATATATAAATCATTCTTATGGGAACGTGTTGAATACAAGCGAATATTTTCCAAACGTAGACAAATTTTTTTGTATATAAATTATTCTTATGCAATAGTGAAGTTATTAAAATATTAGACTCAGACGATGAAACTGTACAAGTGTTAGACTCTGATGACGAAATTGTAAAAGTATAACATAGTGATTAATGCATATTTTTTATGTAAAACTCTATAAATAAATGAACTTTTAAAAACAATTGTGATTTATATTTTGATTTTCAAACTGAAATATATAATTTACAATGGATAACGGTTGTAAGATTATTAAGCATATGAGAACAATTATTGAACATTTGAATAGTTCAAATTATTCAAGTATTCAGTGGAAAAAGTGGTCTGATTATAATAATATAAATATTAAGTTGTTAAATAAGTTATTAAAAAATAATAAAAATACCTATTCAATTGGATATAAGCGAAGCATTGAAAGCAATATAAGTGTCTTAAAATATTTTCAAACATTGTTAGAAAATAAACAAAAAGTTGGAGGAGGAACTATAAATAGTATAAAACGTAGTGATCGGATTAAATGGCAGGAAATAAATTCATCATTTAAAGGACGTGTTAGAACAGGAGTGTTAATTAATTTAAGTCACATTGATCCATTACAATTTTTGAACGATGCATTTTATATGTTTGCATCTAGAATTAAAAATGCTTTAAAAAAATATAGTGCTTTAAAAGTTAACGTAATATTTTGTGGTGAATTTGTTTTACCATCAGCTAAAGAAGAAGAAGAACATATATTTGAATACAAATATTTTAATACTAAAAATAATGAAATTTTTGTATCAACAGATTTAAAACATTGGTATAAGGAAAATGTTATTGATGTTGTATTAAAAGATTTAGAAAAATTTCAAGAAAATCAAAGTGGATGGGCTCTATATAAAATAGTGAATATGATAGTAAATATAAATCAATTTGTTCCATTTTATGGTTCATCATTTATTGACTTACCAGTTGAAATAAAACGAAAAAAGGCTGTAATAAATGTTCAGAATGAAGATGACAAATGTTTTGTATGGGCAGTATTATCAGCGCTTTATCCATCAAAAATTCATGGCGAGAGAGTATCATCTTATAAGAAATATATAAATTGTCTTAATTTAAATGGTATTAAATTTCCAATGACGTTATCACAAGTTTCAAAATTTGAAAAACTAAATAATATAACAATAAATGTGTATATTTTAAAAAAGAACAAGAAAACATTTATAACTATTCCTGTATATGTAAGTAAAATATATGAAAGTAAACATATACATTTATTAATGATTCAAAGTGATTATGAAGTAGAAGATGAAGAAGAAGAAGAAGAAGAAGAGGATGAAGAAGATGTTGTTGAAAGTAATAATAAGGAAGGTGACAATAAAATAAAATTTCATTTTTGTTGGATAAAGAATTTATCAAGACTTGTTAGTAATCAACTTTCAAAAACAAATCATAAAAAATTTATATGTGATCGATGTTTACATTTCTTTAGATATGAGTGCAAGTTTAAGGAACATTTACAAGACTGTGTTGGATTAGGACTGAGACCAGTTAAACCGATAATGCCAGACGAAAATTCTAATATACTTGAGTTTAAAAACTTTAAGAGAAAAATTAGAAATGCATGTGTTATTTATGCAGACTTTGAAAGTATATTGGATAGTAATGTGACAAATATTGAAACCAAGGGGGTATATCAAACACATATTGCACATAGCGTTGGATATTATGTAAAATATTCATATGATGACTCTAAATCTTATTATAATAGTTATCGTGGTGAAGATTGCGTTCAGTGGTTTGTAAATGAATTAAAAGAGATTGCTTATAATGTTGAGGATATAATAAAAAATGTATTACCAATGAAAACATTGACGGCTCAACAAAAGATTGAATATTTAAATGCAATAAATTGTCATATATGTGAAAAACCGTTGCAACAAGACCGTGTTCGAGATCATTGTCATTTAACAGGAAATTATAGAGGACCAGCTCATAATGAATGTAATTTAAATTATAATGAAAGTTATGTGATTCCAATAATTCTTCACAATTTATCATCTTATGATGCACATTTTATAATAATTGATTTAGCTACCGGAATAAGTGGAAGAACCTCTGTGCTACCAATTAATAAAGAAAAATATATTTCATTTACGAAATATGTGTATGGAACTAATATTTCATTAAGATTTATTGATTCATATCGATTTATGGCTAGTTCTTTAAGTAATTTAGCATCTTATTTACCAAATAATAAACTAAAAAATTTAAAATCAGAATTTAACAATTTAAGCAATGAAGAATTTACTTTGTTAAGTAAAAAAGGTGTATTTCCTTATGATTATATAAATTCCTGGGAAAAGTTAAATGAGACAGCTTTACCACCTCAGGATAATTTTTTTAATTTATTAAATGATAGTAACTTATCAGATACAGATTACAAACATGCACAAGACATATGGAATACATTTCATATCAAAACACTTGGTGAATATTCAGATTTGTACTTAAAAACCGATGTGTTATTACTTTGTGACATATTTGAAAATTTTCGAGATAATTGTTTAGACACGTATAAATTAGATCCAGTGCATTATGTTTCTGCCCCAGGCTTAGCATTGGATTCTATGTTAAAAATAACAAAAATTAAACTTGAATTGTTTACTGATATAAATATGTGGCTATTTATAGAGAAGGGTATCAGAGGTGGTATAAGTCAATGTTCAAACAGATATGCAGAGGCCAATAACAAATACATGAATGAAAAGTATAAACCTGAATTACCTTCTAAATATCTAATGTATTTGGATGTTAATAACTTATACGGTCATGCAATGTCTCAATTCCTACCATATGGAAATTTTAAATGGTTAAACAACCAAGAAATATTGGAAATAAGTAATACTATATGCAATTTGTCAGAAACTAGCAATACTGGTTACATTTTAGAAGTAGATTTAACTTATCCTCAAAGTTTACATAATCTCCATAAAGATTTACCGCTTTGTCCTGAGCATTGTATTCCACCGGGAAGTAAACATAAAAAAACTTTTAACTACTTTATATGATAAGGAGAAATATATAATTCATTATAGTAATTTAAAGCAATGTATACATTTAGGAATGCAAGTGTCAAAAATACATCGAGTTTTAAAATTTAGTCAATCACCGTGGCTAAAAAACTATATCGATTTAAATACAGAAAAAAGAAAAAAACACGATTTTGAAAAAAACTTGTATAAATTAATGAATAATAGTGTATTTGGTAAGACAATGGAAAATGTTAGAAAACATCGTGATATAAAATTAAAAACAAAATGGGGTGGTCGATATGGAGTAAAAAGTTTAATAGCACGACCTAATTTTCATAGCCGAACAATTTTTAATAAAAATGTTGTGGCTATTGAACTTTTAAAATCTAATATTACATTTAATAAACCTATATATGTTGGCTTTTCAATATTAGATTTATCTAAAACAGTAATGTATGATTTTCATTATAATTATATGCAAAAAGAATTTTTTAATAATAATTTAAAGTTATTATATATTGATACTGACTCGTTAATATATGAAATTATCACATCAGATATTTATGAAACTATAAAACGCGATATAAGTAAGTTTGATACAAGTGATTATAAAGAAAACAATCAATATAATATTCCCCGTGTAAATAAAAAGGTATTAGGTTTAATGAAGGATGAAAATAACGGTAAAATTATGACTCACTTTATAGGACTAAGATCAAAAATGTATACAATAAAAGTTAATAATAATGATATTATAAAAAAAAATAAAAGGAGTAAAGACAAGTGTAGTAAAAAACCATATTTCTTTTGAAGATTATGAAAATTGTTTAAGAACTTTAAATGAAAAAAAATGTACTCAAAGAGGAATAGTTTCAAAATTGCATAATGTGTACTCTATTAAGCAAACAAAAATTGCTTTAAGTCCTTTTGATGATAAACGGTGTATTATAAAAAATAGTACTGATACTTTGCCTTGGGGTTTTGATAGTTTTAGTGAGAGCGATTTATTGTTATAAGTATATTTTAATGTAAAAATAAATACATATTTATAATAACCAATAGTTTTATTTATTTAAAATGTTATACAATATTTTTAGCATCTATCCAACTGTTATGAGATTTATCTAAACCTAACCACTTTACAAAAACTCTTTTTCCTTTTTTCTGTAAAACTTTCTCAACTAGATATATATCTGGATATTTTGTTTTTTGTAGTTCTTGTTCGTAAAACGCGCCTGCAATTGATTGACCAAGAGAATCATTAGGTAAATATGTGACTGGATTAGTTAGTTGTACTTTTGATATAGTAAATATTTCGGTACTCCAGTTAGGAGTATACCCTTTTGCAAATAATGATTTGGTTTTGCTTAAACGAACATAATCTCCAACTTTATATCGACTTAAACCGACCCTTTTTATTCTATTGTATACATTTTCTAATAATTTTTTTTCATTTTTTATTGATACTTGAGATGGCTTCATATTAATTGTTGAATGATGAGAATTATTATATTTCTTAACAAGTGCATCAATGTTTTTAATCCAATTATAGTTGCCTTTTATACTAAAATCTTTCCACATGGCATTTTTTAGAGTTCTATTAAATCTTTCAACAATCGATGCTTTCATATTACTAAATGTACTATAATGGTTTATATCATACGAATCTATAACTTTTTTAAATTCAGTGTTATAAAATTCCTTTCCGTTATCTGTTTGTAAGTTTTTCGGAACCTTATTCTTATTTTTTAATAAAATATTTTCAAATGCAACAGTAACGTCTTTTGCAGATTTTGATTTTACTGGAACTGCCCATGCATATTTAGAAAATATATCAATTACTGTGAGTAAATACTTGTAACCTTTGTTTTCTTTTGCATACGGAATCATTTCTACTAAATCAGCTTGCCAAGAATCATTTAGACCTTTTATGATTACATGTCTACGCTTATAGTTTTTAAGTGCAGGTTTATGTAACTCATTAATTATACCTATTTTTGTTTTGCTCATACTTATTATTACACAAAATTTATCAAGAACTAATATCTAAACTATGTTTTTGTTTTTAATTCTGTAATTAATGTTGCAATTTTTTTATTTACTTCAATAAAGTTATTAATATAAGCATCATGAATATCTTTCTCTACAGCTTTTAAACGTCTATCTATAATAATTAAATCATTTTTTGATACTGTTTCGTGTCGAGTAATTTTTTTCTTATGTATATGTACTCCAAATTTGTTAATAGTCATGTTACTTACATGAGTAGTTATAAATTAATGAAAAAGAAGGGAATGTGTTTAAGTATTTATATAATAATATTAGCTTCTTTTAATTCTTCAACTATTGAAATAATTTCATTGTCATGTGATGTATTACCCGCCATTTTTGAACTAATAAGTAGTTGTAATCTTTCAACTAATTCATTTGGGTCATCCCAGTAAATGAAATCCTTTTGATTATTGCTTAAAGTCATAAAGTTTGGTATTAAATTGCAACCTCCTAAACGTTTATTATTTTGTAAACCAACTGAATTCATAAAGTTTGGTATTAAATTGCTACCTCCTAAACGTTTATTATTTTGTAAACCAACTGATGACTTACGCTGCAAAAGTCTTGATCGAACGTTTTGTAATCTTTCTGAAGAATATGGTGTTGAAGACGCTGTGGCACTTAATTTTGTTTGAGGAGGAAATAATAGCGATATAATTTTTTTATATTTTATACCTTTGTTAGATTTAATTTTACCATTAGGTGAATATAATGTTCTATGTGCATTTGTATCAGTTAAAATTGTTTTATAATCCTCTAAATCTTCCTCACTATAAATATTTGCGCTTGGATCTATTTTAAAAAGCAATTCATATAATCCGGGGGATGACTTATATTTTTTATTTCCTATTATAATACCCTCTTTATCAAACGTAACCAGTGTTTTTCCTAATATTAAATTACCATCTTCTAAATTTATACCAAATGTATGATCAAATATACTTGGATCACCTTCTCGTCTATTAAAATCAATTAAATATTGAAAGGCGTATTTATCAACTTGTTTTTTATAATTTTCTTCAACTTCAGACAGTTTTATAGATGTCTTAAATAAGTTTGGATCATGTACTCTACTATATTCTAAGGGTTCATTTGATTCAAAAACTTCATCATCTAACTGACTAAGTTCCATTGTTGGTTCTTTAGCTAATGTTAAATCATTTTGCTGTTCTGGTATAAATCTAGTGTCTAGGGGTTCTTTTAACATGTTATTTAACTTAGATTTAATTGTTTTAACCTTGAAATCATACGGTTTTGTATCAATATCTTGTTTGATTGGTTGCGCTAATTTAATATTGGAAGTACTTTTATTAGCTAGTATATTTAGTGGTGTAGTTATTGGTTCAAGCTGTTTGTCAAAGTACCTTTGTGCCTCAGATTTTCCTAGTTTTAATGCGAGATACTTTTGTCTTATAGAATCGCTTGATTTAATAATATCGCATGTTAATTTTTTATCTTCATCATTAGTAGTATTGCTTATTATTTTACGTTTACTATTCCTTTTTTTAAATCTGGTAGGAGGAGTCTTTATTTTAACCACAGTATTTTTTGCACGCTTCTTTGATTTAAACATGGTTACATGTAAACTTTATGCAACTTGAACGTAATTTGAACGTAAATTCAACGTAATGGGAACGTAAATTCAACGTAATGGGAACGTAAATTCAACGTAATGGGAACGTAAATTCAACGTAATGGGAACGTAATCAATGTAATTTGAACGTAAATTCAACGTAAATAAACGTAATGGGAACGTAAATAAACGTAATGGGAACGTAATCACTGTAATTTGAACGTAAATTCAACGTAATGGGAACGTAATTAATGTAATTTGAACGTAATTAATGTAATTTGAACGTAATCAATGTTTATTAAGATAATAAATGCATGTTATTATGAAGATGGTTACCTCAACACTGATTATTATTGTAAAGGTTACTTGGTTATATCTAAAAACATATCAAATCCTTTTCTGTATCGCCCTTTATTTAAGTCACTATTTTTATCTATTACCATAAAGGAATATTTATTTGAATCCCAACATAAATTACAAACTTGTTTAAACTCTAGAAAACTTGGAAAGTCAAAGTTAACATGATCATCATATATATGCTTTAAATTTAAGTCATCTTGCTTGAATAATATAATAAAATTAGTATTATCCCGTATTAATTGCTTTGAAATTTTGCTGTAAGTCTGACATAAATAGAAAGAGTCTATCAAATTATGACGGCCCATGCTAAAAAAATTTCGAATATTATTTTGTTTATCGCAAGCAACATCATCAAATATGAATATAGAATTTGGGCTAGCATCTTCAGGTCTAATAATCTCTTCATTGTCAGTGTATGTATAGTATCCCATACCATTAATATTCTTCATAATTTGTTGTAATATTTTATATTTTGGTTGATATAAAGATTTTGAATAAATGTATATATTTTTAAATCGCAACCCATTTGGATGTTCAATTAGATTAAACATAACATTAGTTTTTCCACAGTTTGAAGGTCCACAAATAATGCATCTAATGTCGTTTGGTAAAAGTAATCCATGTTTTGAATTATTAGTGTAATTATTACTTTGATTGTCTACATTCTTTACAGAAAGAGTTTGTTTTTGCTTTACAAACTTCATTGTTTAACCAGGCATGTGTTATAAACTAATGGAATACATTTTAAATGTTTAATCTTTATATATGAAAATATTATAAAGTATAAAATTAAATGATAGCACATACTTTGGTCAGTATGATAAAAGTAAAGAAAGGTGATGGTCTTATTGATAAACTAATCAATAAATTACCTTTTGAGTTGCACTTGCCTGGATACAACTATAATCTTTATATATGAAAATATTATAAAGTATAAAATTGGATGATAGCACATACTTTGGTCAGTATGATAAAAGTAAAGAAAGGTGATGGTCTTATTGATAAACTAATCAATAAATTACCTTTTGAGTTGCACTTGCCTGGATACAACTATTGCGGTCCTGGAACACGTTTAATAGAACGTTTAAATCGAGGAGATCAAGCAGTTAATGCATTGGACTCAGCTTGCAAAGAACATGACATTGCATATCACCGCTATAAAGATTTAAGTAAAAGACACGTAGCTGATAAAATACTGATTGAGAAAGCTTGGAAGCAATATTTTTCTAAAGATTCAAAGTTAAGTGAACGTTTAGCATCATTACTTGTTGCTAATATCATGAATATAAAAACCAAACTTGGAATGGGGTTGAAACGAAATAAAAAAATTAAAAAGAAGAAAATAAAGGGTAACGGAAAGGTCAAGCATAGTATGGCAGCATTAAAGAAAGCTATTCTTAATGCTCGTGGTGCGCTAAAAAATACTTTAATTAACCCTGATAATCCTAAGAGTGTGTCAAAAGCTATTAAAATTGCATCACAAGCCGCAAAACAATCAATTAATAAAAAGTCAAAATTTAAAGTTAATAAACTAAGAATAATTCCTATACCAAAAGTAGGTGGTTTTCTACCATTTCTAATTCCATTATTTGCGGGATTATCGGCACTAGGTGGATTGGCAGGTGGTGTTGCAGGTGTTGCGAAAGCAATAAATGAGGCAAAGGATGCAAAAAAAATGTTAGCAGAAACTCAAAAACATAACCAAACTATGGAGGAAATTGCTATTGGAAAATCTGGCAAAGGAATTTATTTAAAACCTTATAAAAAAGGGTTAGGATTATATATTAATCCGTATCCAAAAAACTTTCGTTGAAGCTACCTAAACGAGCCCTTACTGATGTTGATTTAAGAAAATATGCCAAGAAATTTAATATCCCTCACTTTAGAGGGGTATTCATGAGAAATGATTTGCCTAAAAAAATGTATATAAATGAATGTGGTATAATAAATTTAGATGATAAAACATCAGCGGGAACACATTGGGTAGCTTACATAAAAAGAAATAAAAATATTTTATATTTTGATAGTTTTGGTAACCTTCAACCTCCAATAGAAGCAATTGAATACTTTAAAAATAATACTATTCAATATAACTATGATAGATTTCAAAAATTTAATACTGTAAATTGTGGACATTTATGCTTACACTTTTTGTATTCAAATTCTTATATTTATAATAAATAATATATTGCTATAAATACCTGAGTTTTATTTTTAATTTGTTATTACTATAACTAAGCTTATCGTGAAAGGATTTTTAAATAAAAAATAATGTCTATGACATTTACAATTATTGGAAATAAATCCGTATTAAGCGCCGATATTTTCCCTCCTATAGATTTGTACGATAAACAGTTTGAATTGGGAATAGTCGACTTTCAGACATTTAATTCAATACCAAACATTGACGACACTAACAATAAATTTTATTATGGAGATGGTAAAGTTATTTCAATACCAGTGGGTTCATATGAATTGGAAGATATTCAGGAATATTTAAGGTTAAGCATTGGTGATTCTAGAGTAATAAAACACAACAGCGAATTTAAGGACAAAGCTGATAAGCAAATAAAAGAAGTATTTTTAAATTTAACTGCAAATACAAATACCCTTCAAAGTGAGATAATATGTACTGAAAAAATAGATTTTTCGAAAGAAAATTGTATTGGTTCATTACTAGGATTTAATAAGCAAGTATTAGAACCTAATAAATTACATGTATCTAACTTACCGGTAAACATTATTAAAGTAAATAACATACGTATTGAATGTAATATTACATCCGGTTCCTATCTAAACGGACGTTTAGTACACACAATTCATGAGTTTTCACCTGCAGTTCCACCAGGATATAAGATAATAGAAATTCCAAGGCAAATCATTTATCTTCCAATCGTTGTACCGAAAATAGATAATATTTCTATAAAAATTGTTAATGAAGAAGGTGAACTTATCAATTTTAGAAAAGAAAAAATTTCCTGCAGATTGCACATACGAAAGATTCAATAATGGGTATATGTCATAATTTAAAAACAATATATAATTCGTCGTTTAATCAAACTCAGCGTAGTCCAACCAAGCCTTTTAAGAGGATAACATTAAAAAATAAACAGTTTCTTAAGTCGTTAGGATTTAAAATAAATACTCTACAATGACCGCTCATATGCTTAATATTGAAGAAAAAATCGTTTTCGATGAATCATTAAGCCAATATGAAATACATTCATACAGTCCATATAACACAACCAGCTATGAATATAATGACGAAATTCGTATACCAATAAATCAACATAATGTATATACATTACCCTCGGAATCTTACTTATACATTGAAGGTAAAACAAAAGACACTTCAAAATCTACACCTGTTTTCATATTAAATGGTATTTTATACCTATTTGAAAGTATAAAATATGAAATAAATTCGGTTGAAATTGATTCAAATAAAAATCTTGGTATAACCACTACTATGAAAGGATATGTTTCATATAATAACAATGAGTTGCAACTTGAAAACTTGGGGTGGCGTGATACAAGTAACAATTTATTAGATAATAAGGGAAATTTTAGTGTTTGTATTCCTCTTAAAACAATATTTGGGTTCTGTGAAGACTTTAAAAAAATTATATTACCAGTAAAGCATGAATTAATATTAATTCGATCAAAAAACGATAATAACGCAATTTGGATAAGTAAAAAGGACGATATAATACCATCAATAACAATTGAAAAGATTCAATGGCGAATGCCTCATATAAATGTATCAGACAAAAAGAAATTAGAATTATTACAAACAATAGAACTCGATAAATCATTGTATATTGGCTTTCGAAGTTGGGACTTGTACGAATATCCAGCGTTGCCACGCACGACAAATCAATCTTGGTCTATTAAAACATCTACAGCACTTGAAAAGCCACGTTATGTTATATTAGGGTTACAAAGAGAAGGTAAAGACGATATTACAAAGGATATGAGTAAATTTCACACTTGTACCTTAAGAAACGTAAAACTATACTTAAATTCTGATGTGTACCCCTATGATAATCTTAATCTTGATTATGACAATAATAAGTATGCAATAGCATATGAAATGTATTCTAATTTCCAAAAATCATACTATGATAAAGAGCCGAATCCCATTTTAAATTTAAAGAATTTTAAAGAAAATGCACCTTTAATAGTAATAGATTGTTCAAAACAGAAAGAATTTCTAAAACCTGCTCCAGTTGATATAAGGCTTGAATTAGAAACATCTGAAAATATTGCAGGCTACGTTCATGCTTATTGTTTAATATTACATGACCGGATTGTTGAGTATAAACCATTATCTGGAATTGTTAATAAAATTACATAACCATTATAAATAATGATTAATATCTTTAAAGTCATTAAAGAGTAACCATCTCATAACCAAATAATGGATTATAAATTTTTAAATGATTATGAACAAGTTTCGAAAACGATTTCAAAAGTTGGAGCTGTATTAAGAAAATATAAAGACAATGAATGTTTACTAGAAAATCTTACGGACGATGAGTTGCATTTACTATTAATAGAGTTCTTTTTGCATTATATAATGTTTTCCACCGATATTGAACAAAACTGGAACCGGCTTCCAATACATTTAAAAGAAGATCACTATATGCAGGGGCGTCGATTATGCTACAAACATTATAACAAAGGAAGAATACAAAGAGATGGACCTCCATGTCAAATAAGAAACTGTTGTGATTGTAATTTTAATTTATATTATGATTCTAATGGAAATAGTTTTACCTTAATAAATAAATAAATATACCTCAATAAATAAAATACATGTTCTTTCATTTATAAAATTTTATTTATATACACTCTATACATATTTATTAGCTTTTTCTTGTATTTGAGTCTTAAGTAAGTCTATACAAAGCGCCTTAATTTCTAAGCTTAGTAACTTTACATTCATATTTGATGATATATTAGTAAACAATTTATAGTAATTTAATTCTATGTTATTAATGTTATTTAAAACGAAATTTTCATAAAAGTATTTGTTATGGTTTTTATAATTTATTTCATTACTTTCTATTAGTAAAGAAAACAACTTATTCTCCACTTCATTAAAAATATTCAATGCAGACTTTGACCATGCCGTAAGTTGATTTAAAGAAAACGTAATGCACTCTGCTAACTGCATAAGTTTCTGCCAAGACTCTATTTGCATGTATACAGATGATCTTGGACCATTATCTGTCAAAATTGATTTAAGGTGATAATTTTGCTCGATAACCATAGTCGGTTTTTCATACAAAGTTTGAAAATGAATTGTACATTTTGACAATACAATACATGGTTGCTCCAGATATGTTATTATTCCATTAAAATAATTGGAAATACTGGCTTTGTTATTTAAAATAATTTCCCAGTCATTTTGTGATAAATTTACATACTGCCCGTTAAACTTTTCAATCACACAAACACTCTCACAAAAATTATTTGCATCTAGAGCAACTGTAATTTGCTTAGTTTTACTTGTATTTAAAAAATATGAGCACTTAAGCAAATATATTGGATTTATGAAATCAACTTTATTTAATGACTCCATTGCATAAAAAATATATATGATCAATTACGCTACAATTTTAAATTGTAACTAAATAAAATTAAAATTGTCATGACTTTTATATGCTTTCGAAATTACTCTTTTACCTACCCCTCCTACTTCTAAATTATAAATATTAGTAACTCTATTAAATCTATTTTTTCGTTCCTGTAATTTTTTAAAATATGAACTAGTTTTGTTATCTTTTTTTCTAATTCTTTCTGATTTTAATTCATTTTTAAATATATTTAAATTTAAACGTTTAACTACTTTTAAAATATAATCCTGATTGACCGGTGAATGTAATTTTAAATTTTGTAAAATTTCCAAATATAAAATAGAATTTATATTAAAATCAATAATTTCATTGAAAGGTAATTTTTTTAATTTTTGAGTGGTACAATGATCATAAGAACTATTATATTTACCAGTACTTAAAACTTTTAAAATATTTTTCCAACATGTATGACCTACATCACTCTTTATATAAAACTGATACTTAAATTCAAAATTTTCTCTAAGGATTAATTCAGTTGAAGCCAATTGGCTAATTGTATATCCTATACTTAAAAAATCTTTATAATTATCTATTAAGTGATATTCCTCGCTTTCCCTTAAGTATTGAATCCAATGTTTATGGCAAAACTATAAAAAAAGAAAAAGAAAATTTGCAATAGTTATATACATTAATGCGGATATTACATACACAGAAGAAAAACTCACCGATTTTCCCGAAACTGTTACAATGTTTACACATGTATATAAAATATTTTGATCAAAATTAACTACTGCAACACAATAGTTCTTAAAGTCACTCATTGTTTTACAATGTTTACACGTACAATTACTGTATAAAATAAGTATTTTTTAAACGTAATTTATATATATAATAGTCCCCACTATAAATATAGCTTAAAAAAAAATGTTGTGCCCATATTTGGTTAAGTCATGCAATTTTGTATTCATATTGTTCAAGTCATGTAAATTCAATGGATGAATTAGCACCCTTATACTTTATGAATTATCCTTATTTGGATATATTTTCTATGTACAACAAAATTTACAATCTATTAGTAATTAGTGCAATAAAATTAATCAATAAGAATCCAATCAAGTGAGTCTTGGCTCTCATATCCAGGGTCTCCAAATTCAGATATAAAAAGTAACCCGGCTCTAAAAGTTTCACAGAAATTATTCTGATTGATTATAATTTCATCAAAGAATTTAAATTGATTAAACATATTTAAATCTATTAACAAATGACACTGTAATCCACAATTTAACTTTAAATCAATGCCTAAATTAAATTTATTTGGTATATATATTATGTTTAAATATATCTTACTTATATTATCAATTAATATCAATAATAACTAAATAAATAAAAGAATTATATACACTTTAAATTTTTATATATTATAAATTAAGTAATTACAATAGTTTTGATATTTCTTCTAATATATACGACATGTTTGAAATTATTATCATTTTGCTGACGCCTGCTAACACGTGTGCTTCAAATTTCCGGTGAATTCGAAGGAATGCGTTATAAATACACTGTTATAAATAATTTAACACTGTCATAATCTTATAACCAATAACAAATCAAACATAAGAATTAATATCGGTATCTCACTCTTTACCATTAGATATTAATTATTACACACGTAATACTTATTATCGCTATCTCACTCTTTCATATTACCCCACTATTACCCCCCCATTGTCTAGCCACGCCACCTCACTCCCCACCCTACCCTTACCCCCTTTTACATTCTTCCAAGTCTAGCCACGCCCCTCTGCATATCGTGACCTAAATGCATCCATACTCCAAACTGTCCTAGAACCGGCTCTCCTCAACTACTACTGTCATCATAACTATTGACAAACCACAATGGGACTGTATTAAAAAGAAAACATTAGAATTGATAGAGGGTAAAATTAAGAAAATGCATAACTTACCTATTTTAAACGCGAGATGGTATTTTATTATTTGTTGTGAGATTATCGCCGAGACGTTTCACCTGACACCAATGTTGTAAAAAGAACAGATGATGTAAAGATGATCGTTGGAGATGTGGATGATCCGCTCAGCCTATTACGTCCTTCAGGTCGCTAGTTTCTAAATGTAGAATTCTCCGTAGACGATATCCTCCAGATAAGAATTTGATCTTTTATTTTAGTGCAATAGATTTCTTGTCCGAATAGTAATGTTTATTTAGAGACTTCTTCGAGCGGCTAAAGTAAGCCTTTATTTCAACTTACCTCGTTGAAAAATTTATATTTTTTATATTATTAATTAATCACTTTTTATTTAAAATAAGTAATTAGTGATTTAATTATTTAGACATCTAGTTACGTGGTTACATTAGTATTTTACTTAATTAAAAAGGATGCTAAATATTTTACTTAATATATCAACTCTTGTACAATATTTAATTAATAGAAAAACGTGTTAATAAATTGTGACAAACGAGGAACACTGACTCTAACTCTGAGTCTGGCGAGTAACTGCTGCTTCTACTAGAGTACCACTTTTACTGCTTGGCTCTAGCTCTAAAAACAAGTCATGTACTAGTAAGTGTTGCCATGACTAAAAATACATAACATGTTACTCAAAACTAGCGCCAACGTTTACAAGCGCTTAATTTAAATAATAATTTCTTACGCTTTCAATATTAAAATTAAAGGTAACTTAATACAATTCTTGTATATTTATAACATTTATATTAAAAATAGAAAGATAAGTACGATATTGTACGTACTTGCAACACCCATTATCCAAAAAAAAGGAACGCATATAAAACAAAACATATGCGCTTTTACTCTGAAAAAAAGAAAAAAAGAAAGATAAGGACGATATTGTACGTACTTACTACACATCCTATCCATAAAAAAGGAACGCGTATAAAAACAAAATATACGAGTTACGACTCTGGAAAAACAAAAAAAGAATTGTTAAAGAGATTATCGCCAGGACGATACATCTGACACCAATATTATAAAAAGAACAGATGATGATGTAAAGATGTGTATCTTCAAGAGATGGCAATACCTTCAGCTTATTACGTCCTTCAGGTCGCTAGCTTCTGAATGAAAAATTCTCCGTGGACGATATTCTCCAGATAAGAATTTGATCTTTTATTTAGTGTAATAGATTTCTTGTCCGAATAGTAATGTTAAAATAGAGACCTCATCGAGCGGCTAAAGTAAGCCTTTCTTCCACCATACCTCGTTGAAGAATTAATATCTTTTATATTATTAATTAAACACTTTTTATTAAAAATAAGTAATTAATTAGTTTTATTTAGACACCTAGTTACTTTGTTACAATAGAATTTCACTTAATTAAAAAGGATGCTAATTATTTAACTTAATATATCAATTCTTGTACAATATTAAATTATTAGAAAAACGTGTTAACAAATTATGACGAACGAGGAACACTGACTTTAACTCTGAGTCTGGCGATAAACTGCTACTACTAGAGTACCACTCTTACTACCACTCTTCTATAAGGAAAAATTTAACTTCACCTACAATATATATAGAGGTAAAGTTTGCTAAAACACTAACATTATTAAAAACATGAAAAAAAAATTTATTTCCTTTATAAAATACCTTATATTTATAGGTTCACTATAAAATTGTATTAAAATTGAAAATGTATTAATAGAAAACAACATCCCTACAGGTTAGTAAATAAACATGCACATGCGGCGGTTGCGGATTGACTGTCTCCATAACCAATGACTATATTAAGACTGTAATATAAATAAAACATTATATTTGAAACCTATATTATATGCGAGGTGGGCCTGTAATCTATAATGCGAAATTGAACGAGAAATATATTATATGAATAGGTAAAGTTTACTGCAACACTAAAATTAATATTATCCTAAAAAAAAATATTTTATATAAAATATACTTTACAGTTAGGGGTAAACTATGAAATTTTATGAAAAAAGAAAGCTTATACAAAGAAACATATATCCTTACAAGAAAATAAATAACATGGACATGCGGGGGTTATGGATTCATTGGATTGACTGTCATCATAACTTTTGACAAGCCAAAATGAGACTGTATTAAAAAAAACATTAAAATTTATGGGGGTAAATATTAGAAAATGCATAACTTACCTATATTATACGCGATATTGTGCTGTCTTCTGTACTGCAAAATTTAACATTACCTACAATATATATAGAGGTAAAGTTTGCTGAAGCAATAACATTAATAAAAACCTGAAAAAAAATCTATTTTCTTTATAAAATACCTAATATTTATAGGTTCACTATAAAATTGTATAAAAAAAGAACATTTATTCATAGAATACAATATTCCTACTAGTTAGTAAATAAACATGCACATGCGGCGGTTGTGGATTGACTGTCTTTATAACTATTGACAAAGCACATTAAGACTGTAAAACAAATTACATGCACATGCGGAAGTTTTGAATTGACTGTCTTCCTAACTATTGACTAGGCACATTAAGACTGTAAAACAAATTAAACATTAGAATTAAAGTAGAGTAATATTGAAAAAATTCATAACTTACCTATTTTATACGCGAGGTGGTCCTGTCATCTATAATGCGGAATTGAATAAAAAATATATTATATATATAGGTAAAGTTTACTAAAACACTAAAACTATTATTACCCAAAAAAAAAAAATTCTTAAAAAAAAATACTTTACAGTTAGGGGTACATTATAAAATGAAATGTTAAAATCATGCTTTTACATAAAAACATATATCCTTACAAGTTATTAAATAATCATACACGTGTGGGGGTTATGGATTTATCTGATTGATTGTCATCATAATTATTGACAAGCCACAATGAGACTGTACTAAAAAGAAAAAATTAGAATTTATAGAGGGCAAAATTTAGAAAATGCATAACTTACCTATTTTATACGCAAGATGGTGTTGTCTTCTATATTGCAAAATTTAACTTTACCTACAATTAATATAAAGGTAAAGTTTGCTGAAACACTAACAATATTAAAAACTTGAAAAAAACTCTATTCTTTTTTTTAAATACCTTATATTTATAGGTTCACTATAAAATTGAATAAAAAAAGAACATTTATTCATAGAACACAATATTTCTACTAGTTAGTAAATAAACATGCACATTCGGCGGTTGTAGATTGACTGTCTTCATAACCATTGACAAGGCACATTAAGACTGTAAAAAAAATTAAACATAAAATTTGATGGACAGTAAAATTAAAGAAATTCATAACTTACCCATATTATACGCGAGGTGGTCCTGCCATCTATAAAGCGAAATTGAACGAGAAATATATTATATTGTTAGGGTTGTTTAATTAAAACATTACAATCAATTGAACAAGAATATATTTATTAGTAATCAATCCGAAATTAAATATGTAGTATTATAAAATGTAATCAGATCAACCATTCCAGTCAGAGGCCGTAAGTCAGAATGTCCAAAACCCGAGCCACAATCCAGAGGTCCAAGCACAGTTCCCACCCACAGGTGTCCCTATGACCCCTTCCCGATACCTCTCATCAGGTCCACAATCTTATTAGTCATAAGTATTACTGGTACTGGTGATATCAATATATAGAAATAAAGTTTACTGAAACACTAAAATTATTAATAACCTAAAAAAAAATTATCTTTTAAAAAAATACTTTACAGTTAGTGGTACAATATAAAATTTTATGAAAATAGCAAGCTTATACTATTAGAAACATATATCTTTACAAGTTAATTAATAAACATGCACATGCAGGGGTTTTGGATTCATTGGATTGACTGTCATTATAACTATTGACAAGCCACAATGAGACTGTATTAAACAAAACATTAGAATTGGTAGAAGATAAAATTTAGAAAATGCATAACTTACCTATTTTATACACGAGATGGTGTTGTCTTCTATGTTGCAAAATTTAACTATACCTACAATAAATATAAAGGTAAAGTTTGCTGTAACACTAACAATATTAAAAACTTGAAAAAAAATCTATTCTCTTTTACCTTATATTT
Organism: Panorpa germanica; assembly: GCA_963678705.1. Lineage (NCBI taxonomy): Eukaryota > Metazoa > Arthropoda > Insecta > Mecoptera > Panorpidae > Panorpa > Panorpa germanica. The sequence goes on from OY783210.1 coordinate 5,380,056, forward strand.
AAAAGTTCACTATAGAATTGTTTAAAAAAAGAACATTTATTCATAGAATACAATATTCCTACTAGTTAGTAAATAAACATGCACATGCGGGGCTTTAAATTGACTGTCATCCTAACTATTGACAAGGCACATTAAGACTGTAAAACAAATTAAACATTAGAATTAAAGGAGAGTAATATTGAAAAAATTCATAACTTACCTATAATATACGCGAGGTGGTCCTGTCATCTATAATGCGAAATTAAATGAAAAATATATTATATATATAGGTAAAGTTTACTGAAACACTAAAACTATTAACACCCAAAAAAAAAAAATTCTTAAAAAAAATACTAAAGTTAAGGGTAGGGATACACTATAAAATGATATGGTAAAAACATGCTTATACATAGAAACATATATCCTTACAAGTTATTAAATAAACATGCACATGCAGGGGTTATGGATTTATTGGATTGACTGTCTTAATAACTACTGACAAGCCACAATGAGACTATATTAAAAAAAACATTAGTACTGATGGAGGATAAAATTTAGAAAATGCATAACTTACCTATTTTATACGCGAGATGGTGTTGTCTTCTATATTGCAGAATTTAACATTTAATTTAATATTTTTTTTTTAGTTATTAATAATTTTAGTGTTTCAGCAAACTTTAGCTCTATATATATTGTAGGTAAAGTTAAATTTTGCATTATGGAAGACAACACCATGTCACGTATAAAGTAGGTAAGTTCTGCATTTTCTTAATTTTATCCTATATTAATTCTAAAGTTTTTTAAGACAGTCTTATAGTGGCTTGTCAACAGTTATATTAACAGTCAATCCAATTAATCCATAACCCCCGAACTCAATATACACAAATAAATAAATCAACATATTGTTTAACTACAACTAAAATATCTGCAAACTAGTGATGATTTTAGTGGCATTTTAATTATAATACCTTGTATTATTGGGATATTGCAAATTTTAATGCTTATTAAATTATCTTTCTACAATGAGTTTGTATATTTCATCTAGACAATTTCCACGAAAAAGTGTTAAAGCATTGGAAACATTTTTCAACAACACAAAGACATTTTTGTCCACAAAAAATGCTTTATATTATTGGCATATGAGATTTATTTCATTGGCAGACTCCTCAATATTTGAATTAAAATAAACAAATTCCATTTCTATTGAAAATTTTCTGGAGTACAATATTATTCGATCTACTAGATTATTTTTTTATACTGCTACCAAAACCTATGCAGTCTTATTCTTCTGAATAAGTATTTATTCTATAAATACTTTAAAGACATATTGTTGACAATTAATGTGTTGAAAGCATTATCTAAGTCGTTTGTCGTTGGTCATAATTTTTTTTTTGAAAACAAGTTTAGATTTTCCATAATAACTAATTTTTGGTACTACCTCTATTATTTACAGGTTGTAATAATATGTATATACCTCTAAATAAATGTACCAAATAAATGTATTAACCAAATTGTGAGATTAACAATAAATAATGGTTGTATATAATGGTTGTATATTAATGGTTGTACATACAACCATTATTTATTGTTAATCTCACAATTTAGTTAATACATTTATTAGGTACCTTTTTTTAGAGGTTCTAAATAAATGTGTAAATTATACGATAAAACCTCTATTATATAGAGATTTTAAATAAATGTATACACTATATGTTTTTACCTCTACTTAGAGTACTTCTATTATTTAGAGCTTGCATTAAAATGTATATTCCCTTTGTTGTAACTTCTATACTTACAGGTTTCAATGAATAACACTACTTCTCTACTTCAATAACCTTTCAACAAAAACCAATCACTGAATTATATAAAGGACATTCTCTATTATATGCTTTAAAATTTTTAACGTTAAGACTTTTAACTGTCAACTTCAAATAAACAAAAACATTTCTTTTAAGCGGATAGATTTTTGTATTCAGTGGAATAAACATCGCTTCGTCTCGCTTAATAACTTTAAACAAAAAACAATTATTGGAATATATAAAGGATTTACTTAATTACCTACATTTTAAATTTTAATGTTTTATCTCTTATGGTTCATGAGAAAACACCATTAACTTTTTTAATAAATTATTATACCCGTGTATGTTAACCTAAAACATTAACATGATATTATACTGTTTTGTTGTAACAACTTTAGTGAAAATGACAACAGGCTGCTGCAGCGGTCGTTGTAAATCTTCGCTTAAACACACCTGTGTATGTTTCCCTTATACATTACCATGATATTATACTGTAGTATTGTCTGTTGCGCTTGATTTAGTGCAAATGACGTAAGGCTCATGTGGTCGTTGTAAATCTTCGTTTGAACATACCCGTGTATGTTACCTTGATACTTTCTTGACATTTTAGGTAAATTCTTCTTATTTTTTATTCTTATTAATTTTCAGAAAAATTTATGGTATTCTAATTAAAAAATTTATAAGGATTCTATAATAAAATTCAACAACGCTGATTCTAAATTTTGTGTATTTCATTTATATTTTGGATTACCGGCACAAATTACACAAAAAAATATAAGTTTAACTTGGAACAAAGTTCACTCACTCCCTAGTATTTTGATGGTGAGTTGAATACCATTTAGAGTTGCAGGGAACTACAGCCCTTGTATGTTACCCTGATAGATTACAATTATAATATACCATATTATTGAAACAACTTTAGTGCAAATGACAACACGCTGCTGCGGCTATCGTTTTAAATCTTTGCTTGAACAAAGCCGTGTATGTTGCCCTAATATTTTCGTGATATTTTAAAAGAATAATTTAATAATTTGCCAAAATTTTTTGATATTCTACTTAAAAAATTTAAACGGATACTATAATAAATTTAAACAACACTGTTTTAAAATTTTGTCTCAATTACACAAAAACAGATGCATATAACTTAAAACAAAGTTCACTTAGAATATATAGTAGTATAAGCATAAGTTTATTATAACCGCCAAAATTTAAATTTATATTGTTAAAAAGTTCTTAAGTTAAATGTCCTTAATATATACAGTATAACCAGACAGTCTCTTAAGAAGTGTGAAAGTGACAACACCTAATAACTTGTATTTAGTTTTATATTTAGTTATTAAATCATATTAATCTTAACTTCTGTTTAATTTATTCTACGCATAAACACAGATCCTGACAAATTGCACCTTTTAAAAGCTTTAGGGCATTACAGTTTTCAGAAGTGGGATAAGCGCGAATTAAAAAGAATAAATCGTGAAATTAAATAAGAAAAAGTGATGTTTATGATCAAGAGGCTGTTATTACTATGTTTTAATTTTGAATGAGCTAATTTCTAAGTAAACAAATTGCAAAAGGTCAAAGTTAAAAATAAAGAAAGAGTAAAAGCGTAATTTATAATTCTACTATAAATCACAATGGATTTTGGAGGTATATTTAGCGAATTACGAGAACAAAGGAATTTGTATATTTGACGTCATAGACCACGCTCAAGGTACGCAGAACAGAATTGCGTCGTGTGAACTTTGAACGAGCCTCATACAACACCATCTGGTAACCTATGCGACAAATAAAGGAATTTTGTCATTTAGAAGGGAGTCTAACTAACTTAGTAAGGTTTAAGTCCGAGTTAGATAGCAGAAAGTAGAACCAACCGTAAGTAGAAATTATGAAAGATAATAGTTCTCAGGGTAGCTATGATACCTGAATACAATCCCAGTAACTTAAATAGCTTGAGTTCAACAAAATGGATTAGGAAAATTAGGAATATCGCAGATACCTACAATTGGACCGAGAAGATGCTAATATTGCATGTCGTGTCTAAATTAAAAGGACCTGCAAAACTCTGGTATGAAACTATAGATGAATATTACACTAGTTTCGACTTATTTTCACAGGCTTATGTTAAATCGTTCCCTAACAATGAAGACGAAAGTATGATTTATATGCAGTTAACAAAAAAAACAAAACAACAAGACAAAACTATTGAGAAATATTTCTATTAGATTCTATTCGATAGCTAAAAGAGGCAAGCTATCAACCGTAGCGATACAGAAATACATCATTAATATACTGAATGACTCAGATATGATTCGTACGCTTTCTCTAGTTAAATATGCTGATTTAAACGAATTAATGGAACAGATTAAAGTCTACAAAGAAACGATTAGTCAACTAAAGTATCGTCAAGAATATTCATGACCTGGAAAGTCAACCATGTCAAAGAACGAACACAGAATACGTCATGAGAAACCAGACGAGAAAACACAGGTACGAAGTGAAATAAGGAGATGTTATTTGAGTAATAATATTGGTCACATAGCCAGATACTGTCTAACTAAGAGAAGTAATGATGAACTAAAATGCACAAAATGTCTACGTCAAGGACATGAAGCTCCTACATGCAGAACTAAGTCGATAGTAAAGACAGAAGCTAAAACTGAGCCAAAGAGACAGTTCAAATATGGAACTAAAGAGCAAAATATTGAAGGTATGTTAAAGGTAAATTAGTACAGACAGATGGTCTTAATATTAACGCATTTTCAGATCTTGGAAGTGAAGTTGTAACGATAAGACAAGATATCGCAAGTAAAATGAATATTAAATTCATTAATCACAACGTAGCATTAATTGGTTTTGGCCAAGAAACTTGTAACTCTCTTGGGAAACGTGAATCAATAATTACGATCGACGAAATTGATATAATGTGCAAAATTTTATTAGTACCGAATAAGGCCCAGGACAATAATATAATCATAAGGAGAAGTGCCCTATCAAACAGCAAACTAATAATTGTAATTAAAAATGGAGAGGTAATCATAAAACCAAATAATAAAAAAAACGTTGATGATGGCAAGGAAAATAAAACAATTTCACATGTGAACAAGATCAAATATAGCGAGCCAATAGAAAAATCAGAGATAAATATACAGACTAATTTATCTGAAAAACAAACAAAAAATTTATGTGAATTGATAGTTGAAAATCGTGAATGCTTCGCGAAACAGATTTACGAAATAGGGACAACTAACCTTGTTGAAATGAAAATAGAATTGACTGACAAAGAACTAATAAGAAGTCGACCATACAGATTACCTTATCGACAAATTTAAGAAGTTGAAAAAGAAGTCAAAGAATTTCTAGATTGCTAGATTGCTAGAATCATAGAAGAATCAACTTTGGAATATTCAAGCCCTATGATACTAGTACAGAAAAAGAAGGAAAAAGAACATGAAAATGCTTTTGACGAAATAAGAGAAAAGTTAACAAGCAGACCATTGCTTCAGTTGTATGATGTTAACGCAAAACATGAATTACATTGTGACGCCAGCAGCTATGGAATAGCAGGTATTTTATTACAATACAATGATAAGAAAATATTAAATCAAGTAGCTTATTTCAGTAGACAATCGACACCGGCAGAACAGAAATATCACAGCTACGAAATGGAAACTCTCGCAGTAGTAGAATCAGTAAAAAGATTTAGAGTTTACTTACTAAGACGACCATTTAAGGTAATAACAGACTGTAAAGCACTAAAGTCAACAATGTCGAAACGAGATTTATTACCACGAATAGCAAGATAGTGGCTACATCTTCAAGAATACGATATGGAATTAGAATACAGAACTTCTAAGAAAATGGAACATGTCGACGCCATAAGCAGAGCACCACATGACGAATGTCAAGAAGCAGAAGTAGTAGATATGAAAATAATAAACATGCACATATCTGAAGAGGATTGGTTATTAACAAGGCAACGACAAGACCCTAAATTGCAAGAAATCTATAATCAATTAAAGAGAAAACCACGAATGAAGAAAAGCAAGTGCTTACAGATTATGTAATAGAAAAAGGACGATGTAATAGATCGGGAACAAGACAAACGATGGGTCGTGCCAGGAAACATCAAATGGAGAATAGTGAAACAGAGTCACGATGACTTAGGGCATTTCGGAGAAGAAAGAACTCTAGAACATCTGAAAACACATTACTGGTTCCCAAAGATGGACCTCCAGCTGTGTTGGACCTTCAGACGATTCAGAACTCGGTTTAAACGAAAATTGTTTAAAAGCAAAGGAAGCAATCGAAAAAAATCAAATATCACAAAAGAGGAGATTTAAATAAAAAAGACTCAAACCGACGCAGTACAGAAAAGCAGATATTGTACTTGTAAAACGAGAAGCAGCAGCTACAGGAAGCTCCAGGAAGCTTACACCGAAGTACAAGGGTCCATATCTAGTGACAGAAGTATTGCCACACGACAGATACATTCTGGAAGACATATGATGAGCCAAACGAACACAGAGGTCGCTTAAATCCGTTTTCGCTTCTAAAAGAATGAAACTTTGGTGCCAGCAACCTGACGAGGAGGAAGGTGAGGAAGGAAGCCCAGCAGAAAAAGAAGATGACGACAACCAGGAGGATCAACATAACAACGAAAATAATTGAGGACAATCATAAAGTCAGGATTGGCCGACTATAAGCATAAGGTTATTATAACCGCCAAAATTTGAATTTAAATTATGAAATAGTTCTTAAGTTGAATGTACTTGATATATACAGTATAACCAGACAGTCTCTCAAGAAGTGTTAAAGTGACAACACCTAATAACTTGTATTCAGTTTTATATTTAGTTGTAAAATCATATTAATCTAAACTTCTGTTTAATTTATTCTACTTAAACACAGATCCTGACAAATACCACCTTTTCTAGGCTTTAGGGCCTTACAATAGTATATATAAACGATAATCGTAGGTTACTCATCTTATTTAACGTAAGAGTTTATCGACGACACTTGGATGTCTGCATATTATTTTTGTTTTCGTTTAGCAGCAAGTTTCATCTGCATTGATTTTCTGCACTGATTGTGGTAGTGTTTCTGGATCTATGGCAACATTTATTAACTTTTCTTTTAAATTACTGCTATGAACTCTATATACACAAATAAAAAAATTAACATATTGTTTGATTGCATTCAAAATATCTGCAAACTGGTGATGAATTTGGTAGCATTTTATTTATAATACCTTGTAGTATTGGGATATTGAAAATTTTGATGCTAATTTAATTATCTTTCTACAATAAGTTTGTGTATTTCAACTAGACAATTTTTACGAAAAAGTGTTAAAACATTCGCAACATTTTTCAACAACACAGAGATATTTTCGTTTACAAAATATGCTCTATGATATTGGCATATTAGATTTATTTCATTGGCAGACTCTTTATTATTTAAATTAGAATAAACAAAATCCATTTCTATTGACTAATTTCTGGAGTACAATATCATTCGCTCTACTTGATTAGGTTTATACTGCTACTAAAACCTACGCAGTCTTAATCATCACAATAAGTATTTATTCTATAAAACTTTAAAGAAATATTGTTGACAATTAAGGTGTTAAAAGCATTATCTAAATCGCTTGTCGTTGGTCATAAAATTTTTTTTAAAAACAAATTTAGAGTTTCCGTAATAACTAATTTTTGGTACTACCTCTATTATTTACAGGTTGTAATAATATGTATATACAAACATTATTTATTGTTAATCTTTATTATTTAGAGGTTTCATAAATTTAGTTAATACATTTATTTGGTACCTTTACTTAGAGGTTCTAAATTAATATATAAATTATACGATAAAACTTATATTATATAAAAATTCTTATTAAATGTATACACTATATGTTTTTACCTCTACTTAGATTACTTCTAATATTTAGAGGATGAATTAAAATGTATAAACCATTTGCTGTAACCTCTATTATTTAAAGGTTTAATTAAATTACACTACTTCTCTACCCTAATAACCTTTAAACAAAAACTATTCACTGATTTATATAAAGGACATTCTCTATTATATGCTTTAAAAATTTTAACGTTAAGACTTTTAATTGTCAACGTCAAATAAACAAAAATGTTTCTGTTAAACAGAGAGATTTTTGTATTCAGTGGATTGAACGTCGCTACTTGGAGCCCAATGACTTTGAACAAAAAACAATTATAAGATTATATAGAGGATAATTTTCGTTATCTACATTTCGAATTTTAATATTCTATCTTTTATGGTTCATGAGAAAACACCATTTACTTTTTTAATAAATTATTATACTTGTGTATGTTAACCTAAAACATTAACATGATATTATACCGTATTGTTGTAACAACTTTAGTGAAAATGACAACAGGCAGCTGCAGCGCTCGTTGTAAATCTTTGCTTAAAAATACCTATGTATGTTACCCTGATACATTACCATGATATTATACAGTAGTATTGTTTGTTGTGCTTTATTTATTGCAAATGACATAAGGCGCATGCGGTCGTTGTAAATCTTCGATTGAACAAACCCGTGTATGTTACCTTGATACTTTCGTAATATTTTAAGTGAATTCTTATTATTTAAAGTTCACACACTCCCTAGTATTTTGATGGTGAGTTGAATACCATTTAGAGTTGCAGGGAATTACAGCTTTCATCTACCTTGTAGGTATGCAGTACACAATTTTTTATTTCTTATAATTCATGAAAAAACACCATTGACGTCTTTAGTAAATTATTATACCCTTGTTTGTTACCCTGATAGATTACAATGATAATATACCGTATTGTTGAAACAACTTTAGTGAAAATGACAACAGGCTGCTGCAGTGGTCGTTGTAAATCTCCGCTTAAACATACCCGTGTATGTTACCTTGATACTTTCGTGACATTTTGTGAGTTCTTCTTATTTTTCATTCTTATTTATTTTCAGAAAAAGTTATGGTATTCTATTTAAAAAATTTATAAGGATTTAATAATAAAATTCAAAAACGCTGATTCTAAATTTAAACTATTTAATTTTTATTTTGGACTACTGGCACAAATTACACAAAAAAAGATGCATATAATTTAGAAAAAAGTTTACTCATTCCTTATTATTTTGATGGTGAGTTGAATACCATTTAGAGTTGCAGGGAATTACAGCTTTCATCTACCTAGTACAAGTAAAGTTGTTACAACTTTAGTGAAAATGACAACAGGCTGCTGCAGCGGTCGATGTAAATCTTTGCTTAAACGTACTCGTGTATGTTACCCTGATACATTACCTTGATATTATACCGTACTATTGTTTGTTGTAATTTATTTAGTGCAAATGACAAAAGGCGCATGCATTTGTGTATGTTACCCTGATACTTTTTATTTTATTGCATTTTATTGTTTAATTTGCAGAAAAATTTATGGTATTCTATATGAAAACTTTATAAGGATTCTATTACAAAATTCAACATTGGTGATTTTATATTTTGTCTATTTCATTTATATTTTAAACTACTGGCAAAAATTACACAAAAAAAAAGCATATAACTTAGAACAAAGTTCACTCACTTCCTAGTGTTTTGTTCGTGAGTGAAATTCCATATAGAGTTGCACGGAATTACAGTTTGCATCTACCTAGTAGGTATGCAAGACAAAATATTTTATTTCTTATGGTTTATGAAAAAACGCCATTGACTTTTTTAATAAAATACTATACCCGTGTATGCTACGCTGTTACATAACCATGATAATATAGCGCATTCTTTAACAACTTTAGTGCAAATGACAACATGCTGCTGCAGCGATCGTTGTAAATCTTTGCTTTAACATATCCGTGTATGTTATCCTAATATTTTCGTAATATTTAAAATGAATTCTTATTATTTTGCATTCTTATTAATTTGCAGAAAAATTTATGGTAATCTATTAGAAAAAATTAAACAAATCCTATAATAAAATTCAACAACGCTAATTCCAAATTTTGTCTATTCTATTTATACTTTGGACTACTGGCAAAAATTACACCAAAAAAGATGCATATAACTTAGAACAAAGTTCACTTACTCCCTAGTATTTTGTTGGTAAGTAGAATTCCATTTAGAGTTGCAGGGAATTACAGGTTACACTTACATAGTAGGTATGCAAGTCACTAAGCACTATTTAATTATTAAAAGAAAAAGAATAATTGTTAGTAAGCAGATAGTGCGTATTTTCAGCACTACGCTTAGTTGAGAATTCTTTAGGGGCAATCACAGGAAATTAAAGGTCTTCACTTAAATTTTAATTTAACAATTCACTTGTTTATTTGATCATATGAAATTGACAAGTTTTAATAATAATAACAATAATTAACACTTAAAATATAACAAAGTAGTACGTAGTAAGTAAAATGTCGTAAGTAGTAATTAGACTGAATAGTAACAAAGTAGTAAGAGAGTAACTAATGATAAAGTAGATATTATTAAAGTAGTTACAAAATTGTAAGAGCAGCGTAGAGTAGTAAAGAGCTAGCTCTGATAACAGCGCAGTCACTTATATAGGCCAGGAAAAAGAGAAGGGATTGTGACCAGCAGTGTACTGCTTTAGTAGCGAAATATATAAATAAACAAATATATGACTTTATTAAATTGCTACCGCGACCATAACGATTTTTTATCATAACAGGGCCAGCATAATCGACGCCAGTAATCCTAAAGGGATAATGAAAAACGCTTCTGTCAGAGGGTAACTTCTTGTCGAAGTCATTTTCGGCTTACATTTAAAGCATATTATGCAATTATGAACTATAGATTTAGCTAGTGATATTCCTCTTAGGGACCAGAACTTGTCTCTAACAGAGAATAATAAAGCTTGTGGACCTGAATGGAACAGTCTTTTATGTTCATGTAGCATAATTAATTTTGTAAGTGGGTGCTTAGGGTGCAATATAAAAGAGTGCTTTTTATCAAAAGTAAAATTTGAATGTTGTAATCGACCACCTACACGTATGATGTTATTATCATCAAAAAAATTATTTAGAGATAATATTTGACTACTATTCTTCATTAGAAAAGTGTTCACTTTGCGACAGTCTAAACAATAAATGCATTGCATGTTGTAGTTCCGTAATAGGAGTGATGTTGTATTTAAATTCGTCTGAGATTAAGTTCTACTTGACGCCTAATGTTTTTAAATGATTTGAGTCGCCTAAATTTAAATGAAAATACTTATCGGACCTATCATTTTTCATATTTGAAAAAACAGTAAGTAAATTAGCTTTCCACTTTCTAAGTTTAAAACCCGCACTGGATAAAATAGTATTAATTTCAACACAGTGGTTCAAAAGCTCTGTCAAATCGTCAGAACCGGTAACCAGATCGTCAACATTAAAGTCGTTTAATATTGAATCCGCTGCTATAGGATTTAAGGCTTGTGATTCATAACCAAGCTAAGTGAGGCTCCTAATAGCTAAAAATGATGCGGCTGCCGTGCCGTAAGTAACACTACTTAACCGATACGCTAATAATGGTTCGTCGGGCTTAAAACGCCATAGAATTTGCTGCAAATCTCTTTGTGACGAATCCACCAATACTTGACGATACATCATAGCTATATCTGCTATCCCGACGTAAGTATATAACCGAAGTTTAGTTAGTAATGTAAAGAGATTACTTTGAATAGTAGGGCCATTAGCCTGTAGCTCGTTCAGTGAGATGCCTGTTGTGGTAGGCATAGAGCCGTTGAATACTACTCGAAGATTACTCGTGGTACTACTTGGTTTCAACACACCATGGTGTGGTAAAAAGTATGAAATGTCCATTGGTGTTTGGCAGGATTAAGGTCATATGGCCTAACGAAATGTACTTTTCCATAAAATAATTATACAATATCCTTTACTCAGTGTCTGATAACAATTTCTTTTTATGCGATAAGAAACGTTTTGTAGCGTTATTTTTAGAATATCCTAATAGCGTTGTTGGTTTTTTAAAAGGGATAATAACAACAAACCGACCAGTGGGGTCACGAATTGTGGTTCGCTTAAAATGGTCTTCGAATTCTAATTTTTTTGAAGTATGTGGACTACAGCTTTCTACAGATTAAATTGTTTAGAACTTGGAAAGTTGATTCTGTATTTGTGAATAATAACAATGTGATTGTACGCTATCATTAGCTGCTTTAGTTCCTATTACAATCCAACCAAGTGTGGTTTTTTAAACGCTTATAAGATTACAAATTAAACGTATCTTTCCTACCCGTAGATGGTTCCAGAAAAATGTAGCATATACACTATATGTTGTTACCTATACTAAAAGTATTTATATTATTTAAAGGTTCTATTGAATTACACAACTTCTTTACTCTAAATTATATAAAGGACTTTCTCTATTATATGCTTTTAAATTTTCCACTTTGTATCTCTTACCTGTCAACGTTAAATAAACAAAAAACAAATGTCATGTTTTAAACAAATAGATTTTTGTATTCAGTGTATTGAACATCGTCTCGCTTAATGACTTTGAACAAAAAACAATTATTGTATTATATAGGAAATATACTTTATTACCTACATTTTGAATTTTCATGTTTTATCTCTTATTGTTCATGAGAAAACACCAATAACTTTTTTAATAAATTATTATACCCGTGCATGTTAACCTAAAACATTTACATGATATTATACCGTATTGTTGTAACAACTTTAGTGAAAAGGACAACAGGCTGCAGCAGCGGTTGTTGTATATCTTTCCTCAAACTTACCCGTGTATGTTACCCTGATACATTACCATGATATTACACAGTAGTATTGTTTGTTGTGCTTCATTTAGTGCAAATGACATAAGGCGCATGCAGTTGTTGTAAATCTTTGTTTAAACATACTCGTGTATGTTACCCTTATACTTTCGTGATACTTCTGGTAAATTTTTTACATTTTTCATTCATATTAATTTACAGAAAATTTTATAGTATTCTATTTGAAAAATTTATAAGGATTCTATTACAAAATTTAACATTGCTGATTTTATATTTTGCCTATTCCATTTATATTTTGAACTACTGGCAAAAATTACACTAAAAAAGATGAATATAATTTAGAACAAAGTTCACTCACTTCTTAGTATTTTGCTGAAGAGTAGAATTCCATTTAGAGTTGCTGGGAAATACAGGTTGCACGTACATAGTAAGTATGCAAGACACTAAGCACTATTTAATTATTAAAAAAAGAAGAACAATTTTAATTAGTTCACATAAAATAAGATTGATAGTTTAGAAATTAAATTTATTTTTAAAAAAATATATATAGCAATAGTATATAATAGTATATATAAACGATAATCGTAGGTTACTCATCTTATTTAACTTAAGAGTCTATCGACGACACCTGGATGTCTCCATATTATTTTTGCTTTTGTTTAGCAGCAAGTTTTACGAATTCCTGCACTGATTGTGGTAGTGTTTTTAAATCTATTGCAACGTTTATTACCTTTTTTTTAAGTCACTACTATGATCGCTACATACACAAATCAAAAAATCAACATAATGTTTGACTGCATCAAAAAAATCTGCAAACTGGTTTTGAGTTTGGTAGCATTTCAATTACTATACATTGTATTATTGGGATAATGCAAATTTTGTTGCATATTAGTTATCTTTTTACAATAAGCTTGTGTATTTAACTGGACAATTTCCACGAAAAAGTGTTAAAGCATTGGCAACTATTTCCAATAACACGAAGACATTTTTGTCGACAAAAAAGCTCTTTGATATTGGCATATTAGATTTATTTCATTAGCAGACTCATAAATATTTAAGGTAGAATAAACAAATTCCTGTTTTAAATGGCATTGACCAATTTTTGATTTAAAATATCATTCGCTCTACTTGATTAGGGTTTTCATACAGCTAACAAAACCTACGCAGTTTTATTCTTCACAATTATTATTTATTCTATAACAACTTTAAAGAAATATTGTTGACAATTAAGGTGTTTAAAGCATTAGCGAAATCGTGTGATGTTCGTCATATTTTTTTTTTTTGGAAAATTTGTTAGTACTACCTTTATTATTTACAGGTTGTAATAATATGTATATACAAACATTATTTATTGTTAATCTCTATTATTTATTGGTTTCAACAATTTAGTTAATACATTTATTTAGTACCTCTATTTGATGGTTCTAAATAAATATGGAATCGTAAAAATAAATCGAGCATACAAAGTAATCATAACTATAACACCCGGTCTAGGAAAGTCGTAAACAATGTGATTAATGAGGGTATATTGCGAACAGAAACCAAGTACGATTGAGTTATTGTTTTCCACATAAGAAGTTGGATAGTTCTTGTTTCCCACATTAGAATTAGGGTAGTACTTTAATTTTTCACATCAGAAGTGCGGATTAGTAGTTCATAGCGAATTGAACTAAGTGCAGATTAGTAGCTCATAGCGAATTGAACTAAGTATGTATTAGTTATCTACGAGTTATCCACAAGTGAATAATACAGAGAAGAATAATACAAGATAGTTTTCTACAAACAGTGCTTTCAAGTGATAGTTCAATAGCGGAATAGTCGAGAATTTATAAGACGGACTTTATAATAGGACTAGTAAGCGAATGGTATCAGAAAAAGTGTGTAAACTGTTTTACGAGGAGAAAATTGAAAATGGCATATAACGTAAGCATAACCGATACTACTGTTAATGACAGTTTGTTAGCTGGACGCTCAAGAAACTCAACATCTAATGAAGATAGTTGGTTAGGAGAGCAAGCAGAGCTGACAAGGCTTAGGACAGAACTACTGCAGATGAGTATCAGGAACAGTACAATACAAGAACAGTCAATAAATCACCTTGGGTTTATGCCGACACAGAAAGTGGAAAGCATAACTGTGTTCAACTCAGCAACGACGTTATTGACGGCTACAGCTTGGGTGCAAAAATTGGAGGAAGTAGCAGACATTTACGGGTAGAGTGATAAAGCACGACTTGCAAGAGTTACATGTTAACGCCAAAAAACATATATTAAAACCACAGAAAGAGAATCGCAAAAATTTCAATCGAAAAAGGAAACCAGCTAGAACATATAAGGTCGGAGACATTGTTGCCTTAAAGAAGAAAAGAAGCAATTAAAATGTGTGAGACTTCAAACCACTGAATAAATACGTAAGAAGATGTGCTTACCGAAATAAACAAAACGTATTCTCAGAAGTAATAAAAATGAACCTATTAAGTTTAGCTGAAAACTAATGTAGGACTGAGTATATATTAACTAAAACTTAAGATGGTTTGTTCAATTATTGTTCTGTATTTGTAAAGCAAATACTAACGTTTATATTGTAACCTTATTGTATTATTATCTTTATTACTATTATCATCGTTATTATTTTATTAAATTAATGTATTAAACAAATTATGTGATTCTTTATCATCAAGACAAATAAATTAAGACATTACATAGTTGAATATTAATTGAATTGACATTTGCCCTTAATTAAATAAGAGTACCTTGATTCCACATCAGAAGTGCGATTGATTTATTGTTTTAAACATAAGAACTTTAATAGTTCTTGTTTTCCACATCAGAATTAGGATAGTACTTTCGTTTTCCACATAAATGTATAAATTAAACGATAAAAACTCCATTATATAGATATTCCAAAAACATGTACACACTATATGTTGTTACCTATACTCAGAGTACTTCTATTATTTAGAGGTTTCAATAAAATGTATATACTATTTGTTGTAAACTCTATTATTTAAAAGTTCCATTAAATTACACTATTTCTCTACCTCAATGACCTTTAAACAAAAACCAATCACTAAATTATATAAAGGACATTCTCTATTATATGCTATAAAAATTTTAACCTTGAGTCTCTCACCTGTCAACGTCAAATAAACAAATACCAAACGGTTTATTTTAAACAGAGAGATTTTTGTATTCAGTGAATTGAACGTCGCTACGTCTAGCCCAAAGACTTTCAACAAAAAACAATTCTTGGATTATATTGAGGATATATCTTGTTACCTACATTTTAAATTTTAATGTTCTATCTCTTATAATTCATGACAAAACACCATTAACTTTTTTAATAAATTATTATACCCGTGTATGTAAACCTTAAGCATTAACATGATATTATACCGTATTGTTGTAACAACTTTAGTGGAAATGACAACAGGCTGCAGAGGCTATCGTTGCAAATCTGTGCTTAAACATACCCGTGTATGTTACCCTGATATTTTCGTAATATTTTAAAAGTATTATTAATTTGCAGAATTTTTTTTGATATTCTACTTGAAAAATTTAAACGGATCCTATAATGAAAAGCAACAACGCTTATTTCAAATTTTGTCACAATTACACAAAAGCAGATGTATATAACTTAGAACAAAGTTCACTTAGAATAAATAGTAGTATATATAAACGATATTCGTAGGTTACTTATCTTATTTAACTTAAAAGTCTATCGACGACACCTGAATGTCAGCATATTATTTTTGTTTTTGTTTAGCAGCAAGTTTTACGAATTCCAGTACTGATTGTGGTAGTGTTTCTGGATTTATGGTAACGTTTATTAACTTTTTTTTTAAATCACTGCTATAAACTTTACATACACAAATCAAAAAATTAACATATTGTTTGACTGCATCAAAAATATCTGCAAATTGGTAATGATTTTGGTAGCATTTCAATTACAATGTCCTGTATTATTGGGATATTGCAAATTTTGTTGCTTATTTGTTAACTTTCTACAATAAGTTTGTGTATTTCAACTGAACAGTTTTCACGAAAAAGTGTTAAAGCATTAGCAACAATTTCTAATAACTCAAAGACATTTTCGTATACAAAATATGCTCTTTGATATTGGCATAATAGATTTATTTCATTGGCATCTCTTTAATATTTAAGTTAGGATTACCAAAATTTTTTTCTAAATAGCATTGAACAATTTCTAGAGTACTACATTATTAGCATTACCTGTTAAGGTTTTTAGTACTGCTAACAAAACCTACGCAGTCTTATTCTTTACAATTATTATATATTTTATAACTACTTTAAGGAAATATTGTTAACAATTAAGGTGTTCAAAGCATTAGCTAAATCGTTTGTCGTTGGTCATAAAAAATATTTTGGAAAAAAATTTAGAGTTTCTTTAATTATTTATTCTTAGTACTACCTCTAATATTTACAGGTTGTAACAATATATATATACAAACATTATATAATGTTATTCTCTTTTATTTAGACGTTCCAACAATTTAGTTTATACATTTATTTGGTACTTTTATTTAGAGGTTCTAAATAAATGTATAAATTATACGATAAATTAAACGATTCTAATAAAAATGTATAAACTATATGTTTTCACCTATACTTAGAGTACTTCTATTTTTCAAAGGTTGCAATAAAATGTATATACTATTTGTTGTTACCTCTATTATTTAAAGGTTTCATTGAATTACACTACTTCTCTACCCAAATGACCTTTAAACAAAAACCAATCACTGAAATATATAAAAAAAATTTTTACTATTATATTCTTTTAAAATTTTAACCTTAAGTCTCTTACCTGTCAACGTCAAATAAACAAAAAAACAAACGGTTTCATTGAAACAGAGAGATTTTGGTATTCAGTGGAATTTTGTATTGAACGTCGCTACGTCTCGCCCAATGACATTTAAATAAAAAACAATTATTGGACTATATAGAATATTAACTTTATTACTTACATTTTAAATTTTATTGTTTTATATCTTATGGTTCATGAAAAAACACCACTGACTTTTTTAATAAATTTTTATACCCGTGTATGTTATCCTGATATATTACCATAATAATATACCGTTTTGTACCATAATAATATACCGTATTGTTGTAACAACATTAGTGCAAATAACAACAGCCTGCGTTGCTATCGTTGTGAATCTTCGCTTAAACATTTATGTGTATGTTACCCAGATATTTTCGTAATATTTTTAAAGAATAAATTATTCATTTGCAGAAATTTTTTTGATATTCTACTTGAAAAATTAAAACATATCCTATAATAAAATTCAGCAACGCTGATTCTAAATTTTGTCACAAGTACACATAATCAGATGCATATAACTTAGAACAAAGTCCACTTCAAATATATAGTAGTATATATAAACGATAATCGTAGGATACTCATCTCATTTAACTTAAGACACCTGGATGTCTGCATATTATTTTTGTTTTTGGTTAGCAGCAACTTTCACGCATTCCTGCTTTGATTGTGGTAGTGTTTCTGGATCTATGGTAACGTTTATTAACTTTTCTTTTAAATCACTGCTATGAACTCTACATACACAAATCAAAAAATCAACATATTGTTTGACTGCATCAAAAATATGCAAACTGGTAATGTTTTTCGTAGCATTTTAATTACAATTTCTTGTATTATTGGGATATTGCAAATTTTGTTGCTTATTAGTTATCTTTCTACAATAAGTTTGTGTATTTCAACTTGACAATTTTTACGAAAAAGTGTTAAAGCATTGGCAACAACTTGTAGAGCTATTGTTTTCTATGAATAAGTTTTTTTTTTTATACAATTTATAGTGAACCTATGAATATAAAGTGAGTAAGTAAGTTTTTATTAATTTTAGTGTTTCAGCAAACTTTACCTCTATATATATGTGGTGTGAAAATATAAACCTATCCCGGTTGATACCCCAAGTGTGGGGTGACAATAATTCTATCCTTGTTGACGTCGCTGTTTTGATCTTATTTCAATCCTTAAGTTGATACCCCAATAACTATATAGTTTATTAAAAATAAAGTTAACACATAACTTTTGTTTAATAGTAGTTCATTTAATTATTCCACAAAGAAAAAACAATTACATCACAATAAAGTTAATTAATCAAAAGAGAGTTCACAATAATAATAACACTTCTTTATATACAATGCTTAGGTTTGAAGACCTTAGTAGATGAAGAAAGCGGGTTCTAGGACAGTTTAGAAGTTGAGTTGGAAATTATTGGGGTGGGGATGCATATAGGTCACGGTATGAAGAAGGGGGCGTGGCTAGACAATGTTGGGGGTAATAGTGGGGTAATATGAAAGAGTGAGATAGCGATAATAAGTATTACGTGTGTGTTAGTATTGGTGTTGAAGTTATGGCCGTAATTATTGCATTCTTCGTCAATTTCCGGAAACCAATCGTTTATGTTCGTGTCCTAGATGTATCTGTACTATATACTCATATGGTTTAGAAGATGATGACGTCATTACAGCTTTTATCTGTTGGTACATTCTCTACAATACCCAAGGTTATGAGTGAGAAAGCAATAGTGGTAAAGAGTGAGATACCGATATTAATTCTTATGTTTGATTTGTTATTGGTTATAAGATTATGACGTTGTAGCTGCAAAAGTGTTAGTTATATGTTATAATGACGTTATATTACACATGGTGGGGTATAATATGAAAGGTTATAGTATAATTTGTGATATATATTCTTAAGGATTGTTAAACATAGATTATAACAATAACTATTACAATAACAGTGTTAAATTATTTATAACAGTGTATTTATAGCGCATTCCTTCGAATTCACCAGAAATTTGCAAACAGCACATGTGTTAAAACTGTGTGAGAACTTTGGATACAAGCGCATAAGTTACGTTGAATTTGACATACAAACTTTAAATAGTTCGAACGTAACTTGAACGTAATGGGAACGTAACTTGAAGCACATGTGTTAAACTGTGTGAGAACTTTGGATACAAGCGACGAATTCACCAGAAAAAAAAAACAATATTTTCCAAACGTCGACAAATTTTTTTGTTATTTGCAAGCAGCACATGTGTTAAACTGTGTGAGCGTAAGACCACGAATTCACCAGAAATTTGCAAGCAGCACATGTGTTAAACTGTGTGAGCGTAAGACCACGAATTCACCAGAAATTTGCAAGCAGCACATGTGTTAAACTGTGTGAGCGTTAGACACGAATTCACCAGAAATTTGCAAGCAGCACATGTGTTAAACTGTGTGAGCGTAAGACCACGAATTCACCAGAAATTTGCAAGCAGCACATGTGTTAAACTGTGTGAGCGTAAGACCTATGTAACGGGATTCTGTTGGTGGAGGTGGTAAATTTATGTATAAATGTCACTTAAATAGAGATGATGTTGAGCTGTAATTACAGACTAATATTTTCTTAGTGCAAGCTAAAGTTTAATAGTATGAACGGATTTAAGAATATTCCAGGCGTAACATGGTTATTGGATTCGGGGGATATACGCGTCGGCATTGACAGTGAAGATAGATATTATGTGCAGGATATAACTGACGATTTTGATATAGATGACTGTGATTCAGAGGATATGACGGATGAAGAAGAAAAGAAGACATACGAGAAAATTATAGAGAGTTATGCTGATGAAATAATAATAGGTCACGAAGAAATTGAAATACAGGAAGAAGATTCTGATGTGGAAATCATAGAATTATTAGAAAGTGATAGTGAAGTTATTGAAATATTAGACTCTGACGATGAAATTGTAGAGGTGTTAGACTCTGATGACGAAATTGTAGAGGTGTTAGACTCTAAAGACGAAATTTTAAAAGTATAACACAGTGATTAATGCATATTTTTTATGTAAAATTATATAAATAAATTAACTTTTAAAAACAATTGTGATTTATATTTTGATTTTCAAACTGAAATATATAATTTAAAATGGATAACGGTTGTAAGATTATTAAGCATATGAGAAGAATTATTGAACATTTGAATAGTTCAAATTATTTAAGTATTCAGTGGAAAAAGTGGTCTGATTATAATAAAATAAATATAAAGTTGTTAAATAAGTTATTAAAAAAAAATAAAAATACCTATTCAATTGGATATAAGCGAAGCATTGGAAGCAATATAAGTGTCTTAAAATATTTTCAAACATTGTTAGAAAATAAACAAAAAGTTGGAGGAGGAACTATAAATAGTATAAAACGTAGTGATCGGATTAAATGGCAGGAAATAAATTCATCATTTAAAGGACGTGTTAGAACAGGAGTGTTAAATAATTTAAGTCATATTGATCCATTACAATTTTTAAACGATGCATTTTATATGTTTGCATCTAGAATTAAAAATGCTTTAAAAAAATATAGTGCTTTAAAAGTTAACGTAATATTTTGTGGTGAATTTGTTTTACCATCAGCTAAAGAAGAAGAACATATATTTGAATACAAATATTTTAATACTAAAAATAATGAAATTTTTGTATCAACAGATTTAAAACATTGGTATAAGGAAAATGTTATTGATGTTGTATTAAAAGATTTAGAAACTTTTCAAGAAAATCAAAGTGGATGGGCTCTATATAAAATAGTGAATATGATAGTAAATATAAATCAATTTGTTCCATTTTATTGTTCATCATTTATTGACTTACCAGTTGAAATAAAACGAAAAAAGGCTGTAATAAATGTTCAGAATGAAGATGACAAATGTTTTGTATGGGCAGTATTATCAGCACTTTATCCATCAAAAATTCATGGCGAGAGAGTATCATCTTATAAGAAATATATAAATTGTCTTAATTTAAATGGTATTAAATTTCCAATGACGTTATCACAAGTTTCAAAATTTGAAAAACTAAATAATATAACAATAAATGTGTATATTTTAAAAAAGAGCAAGAAAACATTTGTAACTATTCCTGTATATGTAAGTAAAATATATGAAAGTAAACATATACATTTATTAATGATTCAAAGTGATTATGAAGTAGAAGATGAAGAAGAAGAAGAAGAGGATGAAGAAGATGTTGTTGAAAGTAATAATGAGGAATGTGACAATAAAATAAAATTTCATTTTTGTTGGATAAAGAATTTATCAAGACTTGTTAGTAATCAACTTTCAAAAACAAATTGTAAGAAATTTATATGTGATCGATGTTTACATTTCTTTAGATATGAGTGCAAGTTTAAGGAACATTTACAAGACTGTGTTGGATTAGGTCTAAGACCAGTTAAACCGATAATGCCAGATGAAAATTCTAATATACTTGAGTTTAAAAACTTTAAGAGAAAAATTAGAAATGCATGTGTTATTTATGCAGACTTTGAAAGTATATTGGATAGTAATGTGACAAATATTGAAACCAAGGGGGTATATCAAACACATATTGCACATAGCGTTGGATATTATGTAAAATATTCATATGATGACTCTAAATCTTATTATAATAGTTATCGTGGTGAAGATTGCGTTCAGTGGTTTGTAAATGAATTAAAAGAGATTGCTTTTAATGTTGAGGATATAATAAAAAATGTATTACCAATGAAAACATTGACGGCTCAACAAAAGATGGAATATTTAAATGCAATAAATTGTCATATATGTGAAAAACCATTGCAACAAGACCGTGTCATTGTCATTTAACAGGAAATTATAGAGGACTAGCTCATAATGAATGTAATTTAAATTATAGTGAAAGTTATGTGATTCCAATAATTTTTCACAATTTATCATCTTATGATTCACATTTTATAATAATTGATTTAGCTACCGGAATAAGTAGAAGAACCTCTGTGCTACCAATTAATAAAGAAAAATATATTTCATTTACGAAATATGTGTATGGAACTAATATTTCATTAAGATTTATTGATTCATATTGATTTATGGCTAGTTCTTTAAGTAATTTAGCATCTTATTTACCAAATAATAAACTAAAAAATTTAAAATCAGAATTTAAATGAAGAATTTACTTTGTTAAGTAAAAAAGGTGTATTTCCTTATGATTATATAAATTCCTGGGAAAAGTTAAATGAGACAGCTTTACCACCTCAGAATATTTTTTTAATTTATTAAATGAGAGTTACTTATCAGATACAGATTACAAACATGCACAAGACATATGGAATACATTTTATATCAAAACACTTGGTGAATATTCAGATTTGTACTTAAAAACCGATGTGTTATTACTTTGTGACATATTTGAAAATTTTTGAGATAATTGTTTAGACACGTATAAATTTGGGATTCTATGTTAAAAATTACAAAAATTGAACTTGAATTGTTTACTGATATAAATATGTGGCTATTTATAGAGAAGGGTATCAGAGGTGGTATAAGTCAATGTTCAAACAGATATGCAGAGGCTAATAACAAATACATGAATGAAAAGTATAAACCTTAATTACCTTCTAAATATCTAATGTATTTCGATGTTAATAACTTATACGGTCAAGCAATGTCTCAATTCCTACCATATGGAAATTTTAAATGGTTAAACAACCAGGAAATATTGGAAATAAGTAATACTATATGCAATTTGTCAGAAACTAGCAATATTGGTTACATTTTAGAAGTAGATTTAACTTATCCTCAAAGTTTACATAATCTCCATAAAGATTTACCGCTTTGTCCTGAGCATTGTATTGCACCAGAAAGTAAACATAAAAAACTTTTAACTACTTTATATGATAAGGAGAAATATATAATTCATTATAGTAATTTAAAGCAATGTATACATTTAGGAATGCAAGTATCAAAAATACATCGAGTTTTAAAATTTAGTCAATCACCGTGGCTAAAAAACTATATCGATTTAAATACAGAAAAAAGAAAAATGGCTACCAATGATTTTGAAAAAAACTTGTATAAATTAATGAATAATAGTGTATTTGGTAAGACAATGGAAAATGTTAGAAAACATCGTGATATAAAATTAAAAACAAAATGGGGTGGTCGATATGGAGTAAAAAGTTTAATAGCACGACCTAATTTTCATAGCCGAACAATTTTTAATAAAAATGTTGTGGCTATTGAACTTTTAAAACCTAATATTACATTTAATAAACCTATATATGGTGGCTTTTCAATATTAGATTTATCTAAAACAGTAATGTATGATTTTCATTATAATTATATGCAAAAAGAATTTTTTAATAATAATTTAAAGTTATTATATATTGATACTGACTCGTTAATATATGAAATTATCACATCAGATATTTATGAAACTATAAAACGCGATATAAGTAAGTTTGATACAAGTGATTATAAAGAAAACAATCAATATAATATTCCCCGTGTAAATAAAAAGGTATTGGGTTTAATGAAGGATGAAAATAACGGTAAAATTATGACTCACTTTATAGTACTAAGATCGAAAATGTATACAATAAAAGTTAATAATAATGATATTATAAAAAAAATAAAAGGAATAAAGACAAGTGTAGTAAAAAACCATATTTCTTTTGAAGATTATGAAAATTGTTTAAGAACTTTAAATGAAGAAAACTGTACTCAAAGAGGAATAGTTTCAAAATTGCATAATGTGTACTCTATTAAGCAAACAAAAATTGCTTTAAGTCCTTTTGATGATAGACGGTGTATTATAAAAAACAGTACCGATACTTTGCCTTGGGGTTTTGATAGTTTTAGTGAGAGCGATTTATTGTTATAAGTATATTTTTAATGTAAAAATAAATACATATTTATAATAACCAATAGTTTTATTTATTTAAAATGTTATACAATATTTTTAGCATCTATCCAACTGTTATGAGATTTATCTAAACCTAACCACTTTACAAAAACTCTTTTTCCTTTATTCTGTAAAACTTTCTCAACTAGATATATATCTGGATATTTTGTTTTTTGTAGTTCTTGTTCGTAAAACGCGCCTGCAATTGATTGGCCAAGAGAATCATTAAGAAAATATGTGACTGGATTAGTTAGTTGTACTTTTGATATAGTAAATATTTCGGTACCTTAGTTAGGAGTATACCCTTTTGCAAATAATGATTTGGTTTTGCTTAAACGAACATAATCTCCAACTTTATATCGACTTAAACCGACCCTTTTTATTCTATTGTATACATTTCCTAATAATTTTTTTTCATTTTTTATTGATACTTGAGATGGCTTCATATTAATTGTTGAATGATGAGAATTATTATATTTCTTAACAAGTGCATCAATGTTTTTAATCCAATTATAGTTGCCTTTTATACTAAAATCTTTCCACATGGCATTTTTTAGAGTTCTATTAAATCTTTCAACAATCGATGCTTTCATATTACTAAATGTACTATAATGGTTTATATCATACGAATCTATAACTTTTTTAAATTCAGTGTTATAAAATTCCTTTCCGTTATCTGTTTGTAAGTTTTTCGGAACCTTATTCTTATTTTTTAATAAAATATTTTCAAATGCAACAGTAACGTCTTTTGCAGATTTTGATTTTACTGGAACTGCCCATGCATATTTAGAAAATATATCAATTACTGTGAGTAAATACTTGTAACCTTTGTTTTCTCTTGCATACAGAATCATTTCTACTAAATCAGCTTGCCAAGAATCATTTAGACCTTTTATGATTACATGTCTACGCTTATAGTTTTTAGGTGCAGGTTTATGTAACTCATTAATTATACCTATTTTTGTTTTGCTCATACTTATTATTACACAAAATTTATCAAGAACTAATATCTAAACTATGTTTTGTTTTTAATTCTGTAATTAATGTTGCAATTTTTTTATTTACTTCAATAAAGTTATTAATATAAGCATCATGAATATCTTTCTCTACAGCTTTTAAACGTCTATCTATAATAATTAAATCATTTTTGGATACTGTTTCGTGCCTAGTAATTTTTTTCTTATGTATATGTACTCCAAATTTGTTAATAGTCATGTTACTTACATGAGTAGTTATAAATTAATGAAAAAGAAGGGAATGTGTTTAAGTATTTATATAATAATATTAGCTTCTTTTAATTCTTCAACTATTGAAATAATTTCATTGTCATGTGATGTATTGCCCGCCATTTTTGAACTAATAAGTAGTTGTAATCTTTCAACTAATTCATTTGGGTCATCCCAGTAAATGAAATCCTTTTGATTATTGTTTAAAGTCATAAAGTTTGGTATTAAATTGCCACCTCCTAAACGTTTATTATTTTGTAAACCAACTGAGGACGTACGCTGCAAAAGTCTTTATCGAACGTTTTGTAATCTTTCTGAAGAATATGGTGTTGAAGACGCTGGGGCACTTAATTTTGTTTGAGGAGGAAATAATAGCGATATAATTTTTTTATATTTTATACCTTTGTTAGATTTAATTTTACCACTAGGTAAATATAATGTTCTATGTGCATTTGTATCAGTTAAAATTGTTTTATAATCCTCTAAATCTTCCTAACTATAAATATTTGCGCTTGGATCTATTTTAAAAAGCAATTCATATAATCCGGGGGATGACTTATATTTTTTATTTCCTATTATAATACCCTCTTTATCAAACGTAACCAGTGTTTTTCCTAATATTAAATTACCATCTTCTAAATTTATACCAAATGTATGATCAAATATATTTGGATCACCTTCTCGTCTATTAAAATCAATTAAATATTGAAAGGCGTATTTATCAACTTGTTTTTAAGATTTTCTTCAACTTCAGACAGTTTTATAGATGTCTTAAATAAGGTTGGATCTTGTACTCTACTATATTCTAAGGGTTCATTTGTTTCAAAAACCTCATCATCAAACTGACTAAGTTTCATTGTTGGTTCTTTAGCTAATGGTAAATCATTTTGCTGTTCTGGTATAAATGTAGTGTCTAGTGGTTCTTTTAACATGTTATCTAACTTAGATTTAATTGTTTCAACCTTGAAATCATACGGTTTTGTATCAATATCTTGTTTGATTGGTTGCACTAATTTAATGTTGGAAGCACTTTTATTAGCTAGTATATTTAGTGGTGTAGTTATTGGTTCAAGCTGTTTGTCAAAGTACCTTTGTGCCTCAGATTCCCCTAGTTTTAATGCGAGATACTTTTGTCTTATAGAATCGCTTGATTTAATAATATCGCGTGTTAATTTTTTATCTTCATCATTAGTCATATTGCTTATTATTTTACGTTTACTATTCCTTTTTTTAAATCTGGTAGGAGGAGTCTTTATTTTAACCACGGTATTTTTTGCACGCTTCTTTGATTTAAACATGGTTACATGCAAACTTTATGCAACTTGAACGTAAACTCAACGTAATGGGAACGTAATTTGAACGTAAATTAAACGTAATGGGAACGTAATCACTGTAATTTGAACGTAAATTCAACGTAATGGGAACGTAATCAATGTAATTTGAACGTAAATTCAACGTAATGGGAACGTAATTAATGTAATTTGAACATAATTTGAACGTAATCAATGTTTATTAAGATAATAAATGCATGTTATTATGAAGATGGTTACCTCAACACTGATTATTATTGTAAAGGTTACTTGGTTATATCTAAAAACATATCAAATCCTTTTCTGTATCGCCCTTTATTTAAGTCACTATTTTTATCTATTACCATAAAGGAATATTTATTTGAATCCCAACATAAATTACAAACTTGTTTAAACTCTAGAAAACTTGGAAAGTCAAAGTTAACATGATCATCATATATATGCTTTAAATTTAAGTCATCTTGCTTGAATAATATAATAAAATTAGTATTATCCCGTATTAATTGCTTTGAAATTTTGCTGTTAGTCTGACATAAATAGAAAGAGTCTATCAAATTATGACGGCCCATGCTAAAAAAATTTCGAATATTATTTTGTTTATCGCAAGCAACATCATCAAATATGAATATAGAATTTGGGCTAGCATCTTCAGGTCTAATAATCTCTTCATTGTCAGTGTATGTATAGTATCCCATAATATTAATATTCTTCATAATTTGTTGTAATATTTTATATTTTAATTGATATAAAGATTTTGAATTAATGTATATATTTTTAAATCGCAACCCATTTGGATGTTCAATTAGATTAAACATAACATTAGTTTTTCCACAGTTTGAAGGTCCACAAATAATGCATCTAATGTCGTTTGGTAAAAGTGATCCATGTTTTGAATTATTAGTGTAATTATTACTTTGATTATCTACATTCTTTACAGAAAGAGTTTGTTTTTGCTTTACAAACTTCATTGTTTAACCAGGCATGTGTTATAAACTAATAGAATACATTTTAAATGTTTAATCTTTATATATGAAAATATTATAAAGTATAAAATTGGATGATAGCACAAACTTTGGTCAGTATGATAAAAGTAATAAACTAATAGAATACATTTTAAATGTTTAATCTTTATATATGAAAATATTATAAAGTATAAAATTGGATGATAGCACATACTTTGGTCAGTATGATAAAAGTAAAGAAAGGTGATGGTCTTATTGATAAACTAATCAATAAATTACCTTTTGAGTTGCACTTGCCTGGATACAACTATTGCGGTCCTGGAACACGTTTAATAGAACGTTTAAACCGAGGAGATCAAGGAGTTAATGCATTGGACTCAGCTTGCAAAGAACATGACATTGCATATCACCGCTATAAAGATTTAAGTAAAAGACACGTAGCTGATAAAATACTGTTTGAGAAAGCTTGGAAGCAATATTTTTCTAAAGATTCAAAGTTAAGTGAACGTTTAGCATCATTACTTGTTGCTAATATCATGAATATAAAAACCAAACTTGGAATGGGGTTGAAACGAAATAAAAAAATTAAAAAGAAGAAAATAAAGGGTAGCGGAAAGGTCAAGCATAGTATAGCAGCATTAAAGAAAGCTATTCTTAATGCTCGTGGTGCGCTAAAAAATACTTTAATTAACCCTGATAATCCTAAGAGTGTGTCAAAAGCTATTAAAATTGCATCACAAGCCGCAAAACAATCAATTAATAAAAAGTCAAAATTTAAAGTTAATAAACTAAGAATAATTCCTATACCAAAAGTAGGTGGTTTTCTACCATTTCTAATTCCATTATTTGCGGGATTATCAGCACTAGGTGGATTGGCAGGTGGTGTTGCAGGTGTTGCAAAAGCAATAAATGAGGCAAAGGATGCAAAAAAAATGTTAGCAGAAACTCAAAAACATAACCAAACTATGGAGGAAATTGCTATTGGAAAATCTGGCAAAGGAATTTATTTAAAACCTTATAAAAAAGGGTTAGGATTATATATTAATCCGTATCCAAAAAACTTTCGTTGAAGCTACCTAAACGAGCCCTTACTGATGTTGATTTAAGAAAATATGCCAAGAAATTTAATATCCCTCACTTTGGAGGGGTATTCATGAGAAATGATTTGCCTAAAAAAATGTATATAAATGAAAGTGGTATAATAAATTTAGATGATAAAACATCAGCGGGAACACATTGGGTAGCTTACATAAAAAGAAATAAAAATATTTTATATTTTGATAGTTTTGGTAACCTTCAACCTCCAATAGAAGCAATTGAATACTTTAAAAATAATACTATTCAATATAACTATGATAGATTTCAAAAATTTAATACTGTAAATTGTGGACATTTATGCTTACACTTTTTGTATTCAAATTCTTATATTTATAATAAATAATATATTGCTATAAATACCTGAGTTTTATTTTTAATTTGTTATTACTATAACTAAGCTTATCGTGAAAGGATTTTTAAATAAAAAATAATGTCTATGACATTTACAATTGTTGGAAATAAATCCGTATTAAGCGCCGATATTTTTCCTCCTATAGATTTGTACGATGAACAGTTTGAATTGGGAATAGTCGACTTTCAGACATTTAATTCAATACCAAACATTGACGACACTAACAATAAATTTTATTATGGAGATGGTAAAGTTATTTCAATACCAGTGGGTTCATATGAATTGGAAGATATTCAGGAATATTTTAGGTTAGGCATTGGTGATTCTAGAGTAATAAAACACAACAGCGAATTTAAGGACAAAGCTGATAAGCAAATAAAAGAAGTATTTTTAAATTTAACTGCAAATACAAATACCCTTCAAAGTGAGATAATATGTACTGAAAAAATAGATTTTTCGAAAGAAAATTGTATTGGTTCATTACTAGGATTTAATAAGCAAGTATTAGAACCTAATAAATTACATGTATCTAACTTACCGGTAAACATTATTAAAGTAAATAACATACGTATTGAATGTAATATTACATCCGGTTCCTATCTAAACGGACGTTTAGTACACACAATTCATGAGTTTTCACCTGCTGTTCCACCAGGATAGAAGATAATAGAAATTCCAAAGCAAATCATTTATCTTCCAATCGTTGTACAGAAAATAGATAATATTTCTATAAAAATTGTTAATGAAGAAGGTAAACTTATCAATTTTAGAAAAGAAAAATATTCCTGCAGATTGCACATACGAAAGATTCAATAATGGGTATATGTCATAATTTAAAAACAATATATAATTCGTCGTTTAATCAAACTCAGCGTAGTCCAACCAAGCCTTTTAAGAGGATAACATTAAAAAATAAACAGTTTCTTAAGTCGTTAGGATTTAAAATAAATACTCTACAATGACCGCTCATATGCTTAATATTGAAGATAAAATTCTCTTTGACGAATCATTAAGCCAATATGAAATACATTCATACAGTCCATATAACACAACCAGCTATGAATATAATGACGAAATTCGTATACCAATAAATCAACATAATGTATATACATTACCCTCGGAATCTTACTTATACATTGAAGGTAAAACAAAAGACACTTCAAAATCTATACCTGTTTTCATATTAAATGGTATTTTATACCTATTTGAAAATATAAAATATGAAATAAATTCGGTTGAAATTGATTCAAATAAAAATCCTGGTATAACCACTACTATGAAAGGATATGTTTCATATAATAACAATGAGTTGCAACTTGAAAACTTGGGGTGGCGTGATACAAGTAGCAATTTATTAGATAATAAGGGAAATTTTAGTGTTTGTATTCCTCTTAAAACAATATTTGGGTTCTGTGAAGACTTTAAAAAAATTATATTACCAGTAAAGCATGAATTAATATTATTTCGATTAAAAAACGATAATTACGCACTTTGGATAGCAGCAGCTAAAGATGTATTACCAAAAGTAGTCATTGACAAAATACAATGGCGTATGCCTCATATAAATGTATCAGACAAAAAGAAATTAGAATTATTACAAACAATAGAACTCGATAAATCATTGTATATTGGCTTTCGAAGTAGGGACTTGTACGAATATCCAGCGTTGCCACGCACGACAACTCAATCTTGGTCTATTAAAACATCTACAGCACTTGAAAAGCCACGTTATGTTATATTAGGGTTACAAAGAGAAGGTAAAGACGATATTACAAAGGATATGAGTAAATTTCACACTTGTACCTTAAGAAACGTAAAACTATACTTAAATTCTGATGTGTACCCCTATGATAATCTTAATCTTGATTATGACAATAATAAGTATGCAATAGCATATAAAATGTATGCTAATTTCCAAAAATCATACTATGATAAAGAGCCGAATCCCATTTTAAATTTAAAGAATTTTAAAGAAAATGCACCTTTAATAGTAATAGATTGTTTAAAACAGAAAGAATTTCTAAAACCTGCTCCAGTTGATATAAGGCTTAAATTAGAAACATCTGAAAATATTGCAGACTACGTTCATGCTTATTGTTTAATATTACATGACAGGATTGTAGAGTATAAACCATTATCTGGAATTGTTAATAAAATTACATAACCATTATAAATAATGATTAATATCTTTAAAGTCATTAAAGAGTAACTATCTCATAACCAAATAATGGTTTATAAATTTTTAAATGATCATGAACAAGTTTCAAAAACGATTTCAAAAGTTGGAGCTGTTCTAAAAAAATACAAAGAAAGTGAGTGTTTACTAGAAAATCTTACGGACGATGAGTTGCATTTACTACCAATAGAGTTCTTTTTGCATTATATAATGTTTTCCACCGATATTGAACAAAACTGGAACCGGCTTCCAATACATTTAAAAGAAGATCACTATATGCAGGGGCGTCGGTTATGCTACAAACATTATAACAAAGGAAGAATACAAAGAGATGTACCTCCATGTCAAATAAGAAACTGTTGTGATTGTAATTTTAATTTATATTATGATTCTAATGGAAATAGTTATACCTTAATAAATAAATAAAAAAAAAAAATATACATTTTAAATTTTTATATATTATAAATGATGGAATTACAATATTTTTGATATTTCATCCAATATATAAGACATATTTGATAATATTATAATATAGGTACTTCATTAAATAAAAACGGAACTGCTGTTAATTTAGTAGAAGTCAAATTTCTGTTAATAGGTTCAAAATTTTTAAAATCCTCCTCATTGTTTAAAGAAGTTAACATTTCTGATATATTCTGTATCTCAATATCTGCATTTAATGATTCAGTTAATAATTTTTTGATAAGTTATATATATATTCTTGAGCGTTATTGTATAATTTAATTTTAAAAAAGTCTATGCATAAAATTTTTATTTCTTGTTCCAACAGTTCCAAGTTTATTTTTGATGATATATGGCTAAAATTATTATTTAAATCAATATGGTTATTTATATTATTTTTAATAAAACACTCATAAAAATTAATATTGTGATTTTTATAATTTATACTTTGAGTATCCTTTAACACATTAAACAAATTATTTTGAACTTGATATAAAGATTTATCCACTAATTTAGAACACAAATTATAATTTTTTAATGTCACTGTTATACAATGAGATATATTAAGCAAGTTGTCCCAAGATTCTTTCTGTAAATAAACAGAAGATGATTTAAGTTTTTGTTCATTCAAATCTTGCTGTTGACATTGTATATTTTCTTCAAGAACCATAGTTGGCTTTTCATAGAAAGTTTGAAAATGTATTGTGCAATTTGATAAGGTTATGTGAGACTGATCTAAATATTCACTTTCTTCAAAATAATTGGAAATGTTGTTTTTATTCTTTAACAGGGTATTCCAATCCTGCTCTGATATAATAACGCCATTTCCATTAACCTTTTCTATTTTCAAAATGGCTTCACATAAATTATTTACTTTAATTCCAACTAATGCTTGTTTTGATTTACTGTTATTTAAATAATATAATGATTTTAATAAATATATAGAATCATCATATATTATTTTAGAATCGGATTCATCACTATCAAAACTTAACTTTTTATTTTTATTAAACATTGGATATGGTTTGTAACGATAAGCCATTATTATAAAATGTTTAGTTAAACTTGTTAAAATATTTATTTGTAACTGAAGAAAATATAAAATATCTACAGCTTATATACTCAAATCCCCTCCCTATACTATATTTATTAAAATTAAAACTTATTTCAAAACCCAACCTTAAATGCATTCTTTACACTTGGTTGAGTCGGTGACATAAATAAACTGTTATAAATAATTTAACACTGTTATTGTAATAGTTATTGTTATAATCTATGTTTAACAATCCTTAAGAATATATATCACAAATTATACTATAACCTTTCATATTATACCCCACCATGTGTAATATAACGTCATTATAACATATAACTAACACTTTTGCACCTACAACGTCATAATCTTATAACCAATAACAAATCAAACATAAGAAATAATATCGGTATCTCACTCTTTACCACTATTGCTTTCTCACTCATAACCTTGGGTATTGTAGAGAATGTACCAACAGATAAAAGCTGTAATGACGTCATCATCTTCTAAACCATATGAGTATATAGTACAGATACATCTAGGACACGAACATAAACGATTGGTTTCCGGAAATTGACGAAGAATGCAATAATTACGGCCATAACTGTAACACCAATACTAACACACACGTAATACTTATTATCGCTATGTCACTGTTTCATATTACTCCACTATTACCCCCAACATTGTCTAGCCACGCCCCCTTCCTCATACCGTGACCTATATGCATCCCCACCCCAATAATTTCCAACTAAACTTCTAAACTGTCCTAGAACCCGCTTTCTTCATCTACTGACCTTATTACAATGATTGCATATAACAAAGTAATGCGTATTATAAATAGTACATTCACAACGTTTATAATGATAAAATAACCTAACATTTAACATTATACTTTTATGCAAAAATTCCACTATTTACCCCTATAACAATATCAAATATTACACCTAGCAATACTGATTACAATTCTCAATGCTATTAACAACTAGTTAATACATTTCCTGAATTCACAAATCACAAGTAATAACGACGCCATACACTCTGTGTATACTACGTATCCGCCATTTTTCTAACTCTGTGTATTTTCTTAACAACATTTTTATCGTTTATATGAGATAAGTCTAGATCACTTTCTTTATCACCATTGTCTATTTTTAATGTCATTATTTGTTTAACTTCACTTTCATTTTTATCTTTATCGTTACAAAGTTTATGAAATTTAACACCTGTGTTATCAATAATTACTCTGGCTTTAGCTATAATGTCCAAACCTATCACCATGTTCATATTCATCGCCTGTGATGGTAACACTTCAAAATAACTAGCGTAATGTTCTGAATCAATTTCAATGTCCAATTTTATTCTACCTAAAGAATTTACTCGAGAGTTTGACAAACCTCGTATTGTTATAACAGAGTCATATAATTTAACATTCTTTAATGTTTTAAAATAGTCTTCGCGCACTGCTGATAAATCACTACCAGTATCTATTAAAGCGTTTACATTACTCCTGTTATTAACACAAATTGATTTTATCATTTCCATTTTCAGAATATTATGCTCAAATTTAACAATATCTATTTTAGTTTCACAGTTTCGACTAACATGTCCATAATTACCACAAGTAAAACATTTGTAATCCTTGTCTTTATCTGGACACACTTTAGATGAGTGTGATAACGAACCACAATTAAAACATTTAATCTTCTCACCTGTTGTCTCAGTTTTTGTTTTGGTACCTGACCTTGATCTCCTATCATAGTCCTGGATATCCATTTTCATTTTTTCATATTGTTCAAGCTTACGTCTAAGTTGCCCAATATTCTCAGCTCCATACAGTATCACTTTGTTAGCTGTACTGTCACGAATACCTGCTATGATATAATCCATAATAGCTGCTTCTTCGACATCTGCTTGTCGAGCTATGTCTAAAATATCATACACATATTGACGAAAACTCTCCTCTGGTTTCTTCAACCTTTGTTGAAGCATCTTGTGGACCTGTGCACTATTTAAACTTGTATCGAACTCATCAATTAAATACGATTTAAATGTATCCCAGTTTATTATCCTGGTTTCAAAATTGACAAATTGTTTTGCGGTATTAGTTAACAATCTCCTGGCATACAAATATCTGTATTTTGTATCTATTTCCGCCTGGTCAAAGAAATCATCAAATTGTTTGATCCATAATTTGACATTTTTAAGTCCATCATATTTAGGTAAAGCCAATTCTAAATCTAAAAACGTATAATTAGTTTTATTGACTGTTTTATTGTTTACAGACCTACTATTCTGTTCTCCAACTCTGCTATTATACGAGTTTATTCTCGTTAATAATTCAGCACGATTTCCACGCTGACTTCTAAAAACGAAGCTGAGTTCTTGACGTAATTCTGCTACTGACAAGTTGTTTAATTCCTCCATCATTGTTATATTTATCACTGCTAACAGATTGAAGTGCAATTACTTTAACGAGTAAATTGTACGCACCTGAAAGTTAAGAGTATTTTTGACTGAATAAACTAGGTTTCCTTATCTGTAGGTCAATAGTTTTTGTTCAAAGGTTAAGAATATTCTTGACTAAATAAACTTGGTTTTTCCTAGATCCCGGTTGAGAGCCCCCAAATGTGGTGCGAAAATATAAACCTATCCCGGTTGAGCCCCCAAATGTGGTGTGAAAATATAAACCTATCCCGGTTGATACCCCAAGTGTGGGGTGACAATAATTCTATCCTTGTTGACGTCGCTGTTTAAATCTTATTTCAATCCTTAAGTTGATACCCCAATAACAATATAGTTTATTAAAAATAAAGTTAACACATAACTTTTGTTTAATAGTAGTTCATTTAATTATTCCACAAAGAAATAACAATTACATCACAATAAAGTTAATTAATCAAAAGAGAGTTCACAATAATTATAACACTTGTTTATATACAATGCTTAGGTTTGAAGACCTTATTACAATGATTGCATATCACAAAGTAATGCGTATTATAAATAGTACATTCACAATGTTTATAATGATTAAATAACCTAACATTTAACATTATACTTTTATGCAAAAATTCCACTATTTACGCCTATAACAATATCAAATATTCCACCTAGCAATACTGATTACAATTCTCAATGCTATTAACAACTAGTTAATACATTTCCTGAATTCACAAATCACAAGTAATAACGACGCCATACACTCTGTGTATACTACGTATCCGTCATTTTTCTAACTCTGCCGCCTGTTGAACATGCCTCATCACATGTAGTAGCAAGCAACTGGTGTCGAGAGTACGGGGTTCACAAAACCTTTTCAAAGCAGATCTAGTAACATTTTAAATATAACTCAATATTATAAATGCTCCCAACCTACTTTACAGAGTTCTTTATAATTATTATTTCTTAAAAACTAATTATATCTAATCCTAAAATACAACCCACATATATTGTAAGTAAAGTTAAATTTTGCATTATAGAAGACAACACCATCTCACGTATTAAATAGGTAAGTTATGCATTTTTTAAATTTTACCCTCTATCAATTTAAATGTTTTGTTTATAAAACAGTCTCATTGTGGCTTGTCAATAGTTGTGATGACAGTCAATCCAATGAATATATAAACCTCGCATGTACATAATTATTTACTTCCTTTTTTCTTAAAATAACTGTAAAGTATTTATTTAAAAGAATTTTTTTTGTCAGGTTTTCAATTATTTTAGTGTTTTAGCAAACTTTACCTATATATATAATATATTTCACGTTCAATTTCGCATTGTAGATGACAGCACCACCTCTCGTATAATATAGGTAAGTTATGAATTTTTTTAATTTTACTCTCTTTTAAATC
The DNA here is from genome assembly GCA_963678705.1 of Panorpa germanica. Classification (NCBI taxonomy): domain Eukaryota; kingdom Metazoa; phylum Arthropoda; class Insecta; order Mecoptera; family Panorpidae; genus Panorpa; species Panorpa germanica. The sequence goes on from OY783210.1 coordinate 5,416,778, forward strand.
TAATGTTTTATTTTTATTACAGTCTAAATGTGCCTAGTCAATAGTTAAAAAGACAGCAAATCTACAACCGCCGCATTTCAACGCCTCCTAAATATACAAAGCCTAACAGCGTTTCAGTCAATGTTATGTGACGTCATCACTTGTAGTCATGTGTTGCTGAGTTCTGCTATCGGTATAAGAAGTTTGTTTGAAAATGTTATTAACATATTGGGTATTGAGCAAAGTTTCTGGTTAAAAATTACTATGGACTATTATTTTTAAATTATGAATTAATTTGCAAATAATGAATTGTTTGTTTATAAAGTGGTTTTTGTAAGGGTTTTATAATGAGTAATTAAAGAAGTAAAATACATCGAAAATTTAATTTAAAACTGAGTAACATTTCTAAATCGTAACATTTTTACAAAAATTAAAATAAATAGACCAATAACACACATATGCAAAAAAGGAAAATGGTATACCTTCCATAATATATATATATAAAAAATAATAATAAAAATTTATTATATAAAAATATTAACTTTATTTTTCATATATTTCTTTTAACAATTTACGAGTATATACAATAACAATACATATATTTAGAACCATAGTTATGTAGTAAGAGTTTGCAATTTTTTTTTTTTATACTGGTTATTATGTTGTAAGTCGTCATTTTTACGAGATGATAAAATATTTAACATAATATTAGTTAAAGTATGAATCAATAACTTGCATATATAATAGTTGTTATGACACTCGACATCAAGAAGGTCTTCTATCAGCATTTCTTTTACTTCTAAAGTTTTGCATGTAACAACTATTATATATTTTCTATAATTTTGGAGAGAGAAGAAATCTATATCTCGGGACACCTTTTCAACTATTAAATAATTGTACATCACTTTATTGACTTCAGAAGGTGTCGGACAAATCAGGCCTCCACGATCAAAATTTTTTTTTAAATTGTATGACTGGTGTAAAGAAATTGTCTTATCAATTGTTAAGTATTATTTACACTTAATTTCTTTTAAAACAGCATGACAACAATACCCCGCTAAATATGTTATAACAGGTAATAATTCTTCTACATTTGCTAATTACTACCGATTGCAATGGTGTTATTGTTTCATTAGTATCTTTAAGAACGAGGCGTGGAAAGCTGGGCAAGAAAGGATAGAGAAAGGATTACTGACAGCGATGAACAAGATATGGAAAGGAGGAAACCTGCCAGAAAGCTGGAGAGAAGGGGTAATAACACCGATATATAAAAAGGGAAATAGGCATGAAGCTAAAAATTACAGGGGTATCACACTACTGAATACAGGGTACAGGATTTATGCAGGGATTGTGAGAGAAAGACTGGAAGAAGAGGTAAAAGTAAAATAAATACTTTCCAAGACACAAGCAGGCTTAAGAAAGGGACTTTAGACAATATATACGCATTGAACCATGTAGTTGAAAAAGAGCTAAGGGAAAAAGGAGAACAAATATATGCAATGTTCATCGACCTTAAAGCGGCGTTTGACATGGTCGACAGACAGAAATTGTGCAAGTACATGAAAAAGAAAAATATAGATGATGACATAATGGAATGTATTGAAGAAATTTACCAAGAAACAAGAATGAGAATAAGAGTTGGGGGTGAAGAATCAGAAGAATTCTGGATAGACAAGGGGTTGAGGCAAGTTTGTCCTCTGAGCCCCAGTTTATTTGTGATATATACAGCAGACTTGGAGAAGGTAATGGAAAGAGGACAAGATGGGGGGGTGCTAATAGGAAGGCACTACAAGATATGGACTTTAGAATACGCTGACGATATAGTCCTGTTGGCAAAAAGGGAAGGAGAGCTGCAGGAGATGGCATACCGACTAGGGAGGTATATAGACCGGAAAGGACTAGAGTTAAACGTGTAAAAGACAAAAATTATGGTATTTAAAAAAGGGGGGGGGGGTGAAAGAAGACATAAAAGTGTAAATACAAGACAGAGGACATTGAGGAAGTAGAAGAATTTAAATATCTGGGCTACACTTTTAAAAGGAACAATGGAGAAGAGGCTCAGATAAGGGAGGTAACAAAAAAGGCAGAACAAGCAATTTCGACGGGTATGGGGACTAGGGGAAAAGGTATTTGGGGGGACATACAAAAGAGAATATGGATATTTGATAGACTAATAGCCAGTATGATGTTGTATAGAGCAGAGGTTTGTGGGTGAAAGGAACAAGAAAAGTTGGAAGGAATACAGGTGAGATATATGAAATGAGTACTAGGGCTGGACAGGTGCACGCCAGGATACATAGTGATGGAGAAGCTAAAAAGGGATAAGATACGAATTAAAACAGGGGAAAGAGCAGTAAAATACGAGGAGAAATTGAACAGAGCGGAAAGCAAAATTTTAAAGAAAATAAGAGAGGATAGCATAAAGAATGGGGGGGAGGAGGTCCAAAAAAGAGAAAGGAGTACTTTGAAAGGAATGGAATGGCGATCGAAGAGGCAGAGAGGAGAAGAGAACGTGTCGCAAGTGTGGAAGAGGAGCTAAGGAGAAGGGATAAGGAGATACAACAGCAGGAGAGAATGGGGAAAATAGAAAAAAGTAACTACAATAAAAGATATAAGAGGTTATGGAAAAATAATGTGCCTCAGTACCTTATAGAAAAAGACATAAAACATATAAGAAGAACAGCAAGGTTTAGATTGGGAAATGAGGAAAAAGGAAACAGATACTGGGAAAAGAGTGAGGAAAGAAAGTGTAGAATGTGCGGAGCGGAGGACGAAACACTGGATCACATTAAGTTTGAGTGTAAGGAAAAAGTAGAGAGCGAAAGGAATATTGGCCAGCTACTAAAGGGAGGCAGTGAAGGAAAGAGGTGGATGGCGGAAATAGTAAGAAGGAAAGGAAAAACAGGAGAATAAATAAGCTGGTGAAAAATAATAGAGAGGGTCAAGAGAAGAAGAAGCAGAAAGCACTTTTTTAGAAGTACTAAAAGTCTAAAATAATTTTTTGTTTTTTAGTTTTAATAAATAAATAAAGTTTAGTTTTAAGTAAATAATAATAAAGTTTAGTTTTAAGGTTGAATTGTTAAGATAGGAATAAAATGTATTAAGAAATAGAATACGATAGATTGTAAAGCCGAAAGGCACACACAATTAATAATAAATAATAATTAGTATCTTCAATATTATCTAGAATATTTTCTGGACATTGGCATTGTTATTGCTCTATCTTTAATTATTAGTTCTAGTTTTAAATTTGATTGAAGACGTAATTTTTTTTCACACTCTAGAACTTGTCTCATCAAGATGTGATATGTAAACCCAGCTTATTACCTAAATTTGCCAAATCTAACTTCAAGTAAATCTGTTTGAATTTTACCTGGTAATATATATGTAAATTTTAGTTCGTCTATGCAATAACGACACAATTCTAACATTCCGTATGTAGTTTGTCTGGCCACCACTGGAAAAGTTCATTTGTTGCCACGCGTCGAGCCAGTCAATAAATTTGTTTAAAAATATAAATTTCTGATCTGATTTATTCTTTGTTAAAGGTGACATGTAAATGTTATTTTTGTGTAAACCTTTGTATACAGTTTTAACGTTCATAACATCCCACCATTTTCAAATGATTGAAATAAAAATTGACGTATCGTTATAATACTCAATATTATGCAGACGTCCTTTTTTATTCAAACCTTGAACTACTAATTGGTTGAAAATTTTCAACACTAATTTTACATTTTGGCGCTCAAGATTTGAAGGCTCTTCAATGCAAAGAAATGGTTGCAGTATTTTCTCTTTCATATAACTTTTTAAGATCAGGAAATGATGCTGTTCTACAATTATAACCTATTTCAAAATCTAGGAAGAACATACACTGTCCAATAATTTTTTGATTTAACCAGTTATTTCTAATGTTTCTAAAAAGATGTACCAAATCAATTAAATAGAAGAGTGGCCTACTAGCATCTTGGGGATGCTGATAAAGAAAAGATGTTTTACTAGAAACAGCTCATAGCTTTTCTATTTATTGCATTGTTATCTGTAACAACATAAATGACTTTGAATCCCGCCTTTTCTAATCCTTATATAAGCTTTTTTGTCAAATTGTATAAAGGTTTATATTTTATTGTTTTAATTGGTACAATATGAACAACATCTTTAAATTATGATAATAATTTGGAAACCATAAAAACAAAGGCACATGCAGCCGCAGTATTTGAATCAAACGATGCACCAACAATAGATCCACCCTTATAGTCAAAAAGTGGTTTAATGTGTATCTCATCAATCATTAGTATAATTGTTTTTTCAAAATCTTGAAGATAGCTTACTCTATTACTAGCGTACATCAAAAAAAATTTATCATTAGTTTCTAACTGCGGATTTACATGTAAATCATTGCTTACTTTCTTTAATGTGTTAGGATGCGGAAATATAAAATATCCACTTTGTCTTAAAAACTTGTAGGCATGTGGTGAAATTGTATTTAATAAAGAAGAAATACTAATAACTTAGGGGAATATCTAAAATTATTTGTAGGACATATGCACAATTCTATTTGCCCCCTTAAGAAATGTAAAATATTTTCATTCTTGTTGGTTACAACGCCCTTTAACAAATCATCGATTAAATGAAATGTAGCATTTCTTTTGCATGTCTTACTGACTGCCTTGATTAAAACAATGATTTCTAATAAATCAGTAATCTCATTATAGCTAGTTTTTTTCTGTGATAATAATTTTGGGCCTACTTTCTTAATTAATGTACTCTTTATAAAAACCGATAATGCCAAATGTTTATCAATTGTAATAGAAAATTGAATAAAGGTTTTAGGTTCAACAGTTAAATAAAAAATGCAAATAAGCACTTTATCCACTTTGACCAGCTTTCTGAAACACCGTATTTTCTGATACAATCCAAAAGGTTGTTTATATTATTAATTCTACGATCGGTATTATAGGCATTTGCTGAATTCATACTGTTTATGATCGCTGAATTCAATAATCTATTTTCTCTTTCTTCGGCTTTTGAATCGGGACATACTCTATTTGTTGAAGGGCTCGGCGAGGTGTTGCTTGAGGAGCAATATGCAACACTTTTGGGTTATTTAAAAATTCAGAAGGAATAGTTCTTTTCTTTAGTCTTTTGACTTTAAGAGTTGCTGAAACTAGAACACCAGTTTTGTTGTCATACGCTTTCGATTCTGTTGCAATATCGACACTTTTGAAATGAAGGTCGCAGACCTGTAAACAGTTTATTATAATCTTGTTTATTATGTCTTGTAATGGTCGGTATATTTGTCTAATTATTCTTTCACGCATACGTTCTTATTATCTACTTACTTTGAAATTATTCGACGGAACAAACGCCTTTCGCTGAATAGCTGAACACTATTTCTTTTTTAAGCATTCGTCTTTAGAAAAGCTGATTATAGATACTTTTGGACCCGTAGGATAGTTGCCTTTACAAAGTGGAACGCAAAATCTACTTGGCATTTTGTTGTCTAATAATTTACACTTTAAAAAGTCACTCACTTGAAAAACTGGTTATTAATTGTGGTATATTATAATTAGTTTTATATATTACACAATTAGCTAAAATTCTACACACGTAACGATCAGTAAAACATTTACAGCACATACACCACACAAGGTTTTCATACACAACACTAATTTTCAGATTAAAACAGTTTAATGTTAAAACCAAACATAAATAAGTAAAAACACAAACATGATTATTTATATTTTTAATTGATTATATATTTTATACGATTATTTTAACCAAAATTACATGAAAGTAAATGCAATACGTAATTCACGGAGAGATATTAAATTGTACTAAATCAATACCCTTAAATTATACATTTTAAGTATATTTAGGTAGAATTGGGTGAAAAACATCTGGTGGTCAGATGACTACTAGTGATGACGTCACAAAATCGCAGTATGGCTTTGTATATTTAAAAATAGTTGCGCATGTGCATGTTTATTTACTAACTTGTAGGGATATTGTTTTCTATAAAAAAATTTTCTTTTTTAAAACAATTTTATAGTAAGCCTATAAATATAAGGTATTTTATAAAAAAAAAAGATATTTTTTTTAGATTTTTAATAATGTTAGTGTTTCAGCAAACTTTACCTATATATATATTGTAGGTGAAGTTAAATTTTGCAGTATAGAAGACAGCACAATCTAGAGTATCATATAGGCAAGTTATGCATTTTCTACATTTTACTCTCTATCAATTCTTGTGTTTTTTTTTAATACAATCTCATTGTGGCTTGTTAATAGTTATGATGACAGTCAATCCAATGAATCCATAACCCCTGCATGTGCCTGATTATTTATTAACTTGTATGGATAAAGTCTCTATGTATAAGCTTGCTTTTATTATAAAATTTTATAGTGTTCCCCTTACTGTAAAGTTTTATTTTAAAAGTATTTTTTTTTTAGGTTAATACAAATTTTAGTGTTTCAGTAAACTATACCTCTATATATAATATATTTCTCTTTCAATTTCGCATTATAGATGACAAGACATCCTCGCGTATAATATATGTGGGTGAGTTATGAATTTTTTTAATTTTACTTCTTAATAAATCTAATGCTTCATTACTGTTACAGTTTTTTTATACAATTTTATAGTGAACCTAAAAAAATATAAAGTATTTTATAAAGAGAATAGATTTTTTGTTCAGGTTTTTAATAATATTAGTGTTTCAGCAAACTTAACCTCTATATATATTGCAGGTAAAGTTAAATTTTGCATTACAGAAGACAAAACCATTTCGCGTATAAAATATGTAAGTTATGCATTTTCTAAATTTTACCCCCTATCAATTCTTAAAATTTGTTTTTAATACAGTCTCATTGTGGTTTTTTAAAAGTTATGATGACAGTCAATTTAATGAGTCCATAACCCTTGCATGTGCATGATTATTTATTAACTTGTAAGGATATATGTTTCTATGTAAAAGCTTGATTTCTTCATAAAATTTTATAGTGTACCACTAACTATAAAGTATTTTGTTAATATAATTTTTTTTTTTAGGTTTTTAATAATTTTAGTGTTTCAGCAAACTTTACCTCTATATAATATATTTCAAGTTCAATTTCGCATTATAGATGACAGAACCACCTCGCGTATAATATTGGTAAGTTATGAATTTAAGTGTTGTCTTCTATAATGCAAAATTTAACTTGACCTACAATATATATAGAGGTAAAGTTTGCTGAAACACTAACATTAATAGAAACCTAAAAAAAACATCTATTCTCCTTATAAAATTCTTTATATTTATAGGTTTACTTTAATATTGTATAAAAAAAGAAAATTTATTTATAAAAAACAACATCTCTACTAGTTAGTAAATAAACATGCACATGCGGCGGTTGTGGATTGACTGTCTCAATAACTTTTGACTATTGACTTTAGGACTGTAATAATAATAAAACATTACATTTGATAAAGAGTAAAATTAAAAAAATTCATAACTCACGTCTGTTTTACGCGAGGTGGTCCTGTCATCTGTATTGCGAATTTGAACGACAAATAAATTTTATATAGAGGTAAAGTTTGCTGAAACACTAAAATTATTATTAACCTAAAAAAAAAATTAAAAAAAAAGTACTTTACAGTTAGGGGTACACTATAAAATTTTATGATAAAAGCAAGCTAATACAAAGAAATATATATCCTTACAAGTTAATAAATAATCATTCACATGCGCAGGTTATCGATTCATTGGACTTACTGTCATCATTACTATTGACAAGCCACAATAAGACTGATTAAAAAGGAATATTAGAATTAAAAGCGGATAAATTTTAGAAAATGCATTACTTACCTATTTTATACGCGAGATGGTGTTGTCTTCTATAATGCAAAATTAATTTTACCTACAATATATATAAAGGTAAAGTTTACTGAAAGACTATCTTTATTAAAAACCTAAAAAAAAATCTATTTTCTTATAAAATACCTTATATTTATAAATTCACTAAAAAATTGTATAAAAAAAAAAAAATTATTCATAGAAAACAATATCCCAACAAGTTAGTAAATAAACAAGCACTTGCGGCGGATGTACAATAACTGTCTTCATAACCATTAACAAGGCACATTTGGACAGTAATTAAAATAAAACATTAGATTTGATATTGCGTAAAGCTAAAAAAATTCATAACTTACCAATATTATACGCGAGGTGGTCCTTTTATTTAAAATGCGAAATTGAACGAAAAATATATTATATATTGAGGTAAAGTTAACTGAAACACTAAATATATTATTAACCTTAAAAAAAGATAATTAAATAAAAAAATACTTTACAGTTAGGGCTACACTATAAAATTTAACAAAAAAACAAGCTTGTACATATATCCTTACAAGTTATTAATTATTATGCACATGCGGGGGTTATGGATTTATTGGATTGACTGTCATCATAACTATTGACAAGTCACAATAAGACGGTTTAAAAAAAAAACATTAGAATTGATAAAGTTTAAAACTAGAAAAATGCATAACTTACCTATTTTATACGCGAGATGGTGTTATCTTCTATAATGCAAAATTTAACTTTACCTACAATATAATTAGAGGGAAAGTTTGCTGAAACACTAAAATTATTGAAAATCTGAAAAAAAATATTCCTTTTCATAAGAACTTTATAGTTAGAAGTACACGATAAAAAAATTTTAAAAAAGAAAGCTCATACAAAGAAACATATATCCTTACAAGTTAAAAAGTAATCATGCACATGCGGGGGTTTTGGTATAATTGGATTGACTGTCATCATAACTATTGACAAGCAACAATGAGACAGTATTAAGAAAAACTTTAAAATATATAAAGTAAATATAAGAAAATGCATTACTTACATATATTATACGCAAGATTGTGCTTTCATCTATTTTGCCAAATTTAACTTTACCTACAATATATGTAGAGGTAAAGTTTGCTAAAACACTAACATTAATAAAAACCTAAACAAAAATATATTCTCTTTATAAAATACCTTATATTTTTAGGTTCACTATAAAATTGTATGAAAATAGAAACTTTATTCATAGAAAACAATATTCCTACTTGTTATTAAATAAACATGCACATGCGGCGGTTGTGGATTGACTGTCTTTATAAGCATTGACAAGGCACATTGAGACTGTAACAAAAATTAAGCATTAGATCTGATAGAGAGTAAAATTAACAAAAATAATAACTCACCTATATTATATGCCAGGTGGTCCTGTCATCTATAATGCGAAATTGATTAGGAATTATATTATATATAGTGGTAATGTTTACTAAAACACTAAAATTATTAATACCTAAAAAAAAAATATATTCTTTAAAAAACGTACTTTACAGTTAGGAGTACACTATAAAATATTATGAAAAAAGCAAGCTTATACATAAAAACATATATCCTTACAAGTTAATAAATAATTATACACATTTGGGGGTTATGGATTCATTGGAATGACTGTCATCATAACTATTGACAAACCACAATGAGGCTGTATCTAAAAAAAAACATTAGTATTTAAAAAGAGTTAAATTAAGAAAATGCATAACATACCTATATTATACGCGAGATTTTGCTGTCTTCTATACTGCAAAATTTAACTTTACCTACAACATACATAGAGGTAAAGTTTGCTGAAACACTAACATTATTAAAAACCTGAAAAAGAAATATACTTATTAATAAAAACTTTATAGTTAAGGGTACACTATAAAATTTTATGAAAAAAAGCAAGCTTATACATAGAAACATATATCCATACAAATTAGTAAATAATCATGCAAATGCGGAAGTTATGGATTCATTGGAATGACTGTCATCATAACTATTGACAAACCACAATGAGACTGTATCTAAAAGAAAACATTAGCATTTTAAAAGAGTAAAATTAAAAAAATGCTTAACATACCTATATTATACGCGAGATTTTGCTGTCTTCTATACTGCAAAATTTAACTTTACCTACAACATACATAGAGGTAAAGTTTGCTAAAACACTAACATTATTAAAAACCTGAAAAAAATATCTATTTTCTTTATAAACTACCTTATAATTATAGGTTCACTATAAAATTGTATGAAAAAAGAAAATTTACTTATAGAAAACAATATCCCTACAAGTTAGTTAATAAACATGCACATGCAGCGGTTAGGGATTGACTATCCTAAGCATTGACAAGGCACATTGAGACTGTAATAAAAATAAAACATTAGATTTGATAGAGCGTTAAACAATAGACATTTATAACTTACCAATATTATACGCGAGGTCGTCCTGTCATCTATAAAGCGAAATTAAACGAAAAATATATTATATATAAAGGTAAAGTTTACTGAAACACTAAAATTATTAATGACCTAAAAAAAATATACTTTAAAAAAACATACTTTTCAGTTAAAAAAACAAGCTTATACATAGAAACATATATTCTTACAAGTTAATAAATAATCACACACATTCGGGGGTTATGGATTTATTGGATTGACTGTCATCATAACTATTGACAAATTACAAAGAGACTGTATTTAAAAGAAAACATTAGAATTTAAAAAGGGTAAAATTAAGAAAATGCATAACTTACCTATATTATACGCGAGATTGTGCTGTCTTCTATACTGCAAAATTTAACTTTACCTACAATACATAAGGAGGTAAAGTTTGCTGAAACACTAACATTATTAACAACCAGAAAAAAAAATCTATTTTTTTTTATAAAATACCTTATATTTTTAGGTTCACTATAAAATTGTATAAAAAAAAAAATTATTCATATAAAACAATATCCCTACTAGTCACTAAATAAATCTGCACTTGCGGCGGTTGTGCATTGACTGTCTTCATAAATATTGACAAGGCACATTAAGACCGTAATAAAAATTAAACATTAGATTTGATGAAGGTAAAATTAAAAATATTCATAACTTACCTATATTATACGCGAGGTGGACCTGTCATCTATAATGCGAAATTGAACGAGAAATACATTATATATAGAGGTAAAGTTTACTAAAGCACTAAAATTATTAATAATCTAAAAAAAAAATATTCTTAAAAAAAAATACTTTACAATTAGGGGTACACTATAAAATTGTATGAAAAAAGCAAGCTTATACATAGAAACATATATCCTTACAAGTTAATGAATAATCATGCTCATCTAGGGGTTATGGATTTATTGGATTGACTGTCATCATAACTATTGACAAACCACAATGGGACTGTATTAAAAAGAAAACATTAGAATTGATAGAGGGTAAAATTAAGAAAATGAATAACTTACCTATTTTAAACGCGAGATGGTGTTTTACCATTTGTTGTGAGATTATCGCCGGGACGTTACACCTGACATCAATGTTGTGAAAAAAACAGATGATGTAAAGATGATCGTTGGAGATGTGGATGATCCGTTCAGCCCATTACGTCACGATATAGAGATCACGGGCTAAATAAACAAAAGCTAAATAAGGTCAATTGTTTTTTGGAATAGTTAGTATTGTAATGGTTTTGAGTAGAGATTGAATTAGAATTGTTTTGAGTTGTGAATATTGTAATTTTGAGGGATAAAAATAAGCGGTTTTAATAAAAGTAAGAATCATTTAGACTTTTATAAATGTGGCTATTTTTAATTAGTTACACAACGCGACTTATGTTATTAAAATATAATTTGAATTTGAAACATTTAATAATTTAAAAGAAAACACGCCGTCGCCCGCTAAAAAGTGTAACAATATATATGGGTAAAGTTTACTGAAACACTAAAATTATTATAATCCTAAGAAAAAATATTTTATATAAAATATACTTTACAGTTAGGGGTAAACTATGAAATTTTATAAAAAAAGCGAGCTTATACAAAGAAACATATATCCTTACAAGAAAAAAAATTAACATGGACATGCGGGGGTTATGGATTCATTGGATTGACTGTCGTCATAACTATTGACAAGCCACAATGAGACTGTATTAAAAAAAACATTAAAATTGATAAGGGGTAAATATTAGAAAATGCATAACTTACCTATATTATATGCGATATTGTGCTGTCTTCTATACTGCAAAATTTAACATTACCTACAATATACAGGGTGTCCCAAAATTCAACGATAAGCCGGCACCAGAAGATGGTCCTGCTCATGACTACACAAGAAAAGAAGAAAAAAAATTTTTATCTCATTTTGTTTAGGAATTAGAAAAAAAATAAATTTTTTTTCGAAAATTGAAACACCTTAAGATATTTTTAACTACCATGACCACAATTTTTTCAAATATTTTGGATTTTTTTTTTGTATCGGCAACCTAAATAGCACTGCTATCCATCACAACCATTAAAACTCCCAGAATGCTAGTAGTTTTTTCACAAAAATCAATCGAAATTACTTTTTTCCCTAAATTTTTTAAAGATTTTAACTTTCAGTCCACTTTAACTCATCGTGGTGTAAAAAAAAAGTATGAACACTACTATGGCAAGTTTTCTTAAAAATTGGCGCAACTCTTCAGGATTCCAAAATGGTATAATACTCCAGGAAAACTAGCAAAAAAAAAAAATTATGCATACTATTTCAAAAAAAGAACCATATTTCATAAATTGTTGTTGTTGATAGTTATCATTTTTACAATACCCAAAAGAGGTTTTTTATAGTTGAATGAATTAAAACAAATGGTACAAACAATTTTTAATTCATTTTATAAATTTATTACATTATTTACATTACAGTAAATGTTCAAATTGTTTCCCACTGGCATTAATACAGCCACAACACCTCCTTAAAAAAGATTGTTTTTTTTTCGGACGTTATTACCATTGGATAATATCCACAACGGGTCGCATTTTGCCGTGTTATGCTGCAAAAACTCAGGAAAGATCCCCAATTCTTAGGTAAAATTCTATAGTCGGATGAAACAACCTGCAAGAAAGATGGTTATTTAAACCTGCATAACCTACATAGCTGGAGCAATGAAAATCCGCACCTAATGAGACTAGACAAATCCCAATATCAATTTAAGATTAACCTATGGACGGGCATATTAAATGGAAAAGTACTTGGGCCCTTTGAGGTACAAGAAAATTAGATGGCAATAATTACTTGAACTTTTTACAAAATGATTTGTCAGAATTATTAGAAGACGTGCCCATAAGTGGTTTACAAAACATTCGGTTGCAAAATGATGGTTGCTCAGCTCACTATGCTCGCCCTGTGTGAGAATACTTAAACGAAGAGTATCCAGGGCGTTGGATTGGACGATTTGGTCCTATATTATGGCCACCCCATTCACCCGATCTAAACCCCCTGGACTTCTTCTATTGGGGTTGTCTTAAAGAAAGAGTTTATTTAAAACCCGTAGCAACATTGGACGAGCTTCGACAAAAAAATACTCAGGTTGCACATCATATGAAAGGTAAACGATATGATATGAAAAAGATTTCTTTTAAGGCGATGTCGTGCCTGTATTTATGCTGGTGGAAAACATTTTGAACATTTACTATAATGTAAATAAACTATAAAATTTATAAAATTAATGAAAACTTGTTTATACCATTTGTTTTAATTCATTCAACAATAAAAAACCTCTTTTGGGTATTGTAAAAATGATAACTATCAACAACAACAATTTATGAAATATGGTTCTTTTTTAGAAATAGTATGAATAATTTTTTTTTATTGCTAGTTTTCCTAGAGTATTATACCATTTTGGAATCCTGAAGAGTTGCGCCAATTTTTAAAAGAACTTGCCATAGTAGTGTTCATACTTTTTTTTTACACCACGATGAGTTAAAGTGGACTGAAAGTAAAAATCTTTAAAAATTTTAGGGAAAAAAGTAATTTCGATTGATTTTTGTGTAAAAACTACTAGCATTCTGGGAGTTTTAATGGTTGTGATGGATAGCAGTGCTATTTAGGTTGCCGATACAAAAAAAAAATCCGAAATATTTGAAAAATTGTGGTCATGGTGGTTAAAAACATCTTAAGGTGTTTCAATTTTCGAAAAAAAAATTATTTTTTTTCTAATTCCTAAACAAAATGAGATAAAATTTTTTTTTCTTCTTTTCTTGTGTAGTCATGAGCAGGACCATCTTCTGGTGCCGGCTTATCGTTGAATTTTGGGACACCATGTATATAAAAGTTTGCAGAAACACTAACATTATTAAAAACCTAAAAAAAAATCTATTCTCTTTATAAAATACCTAATATTTATAGGTTCACTATAAAATTGTATAAAAAAAAAACATTTATTCATAGAATACAATATTCCTACTAGTTAGTAAATAAACATGCACATGCGGCGGTTGTGGATTGACTGTCTTCATAACTATTGAAAAGGCACATTGAGACTGTAAAACAAATTAAACATTAGAATTAAAGGAGAGTAATATTGAAAAAATTCATAACTTACCTATTTTATACGCGAGGTGGTTCTGTCATCTATAATGCAAAATTGAATGAAAAATATATTATATATAAAGGTAAAGTTTACTGAAACACTAAAACTATTAATAACCAAAAAAAATAAATTCTTTGACAAAAATACTTTACAGCTAGGGGTTCACTATAAAGTGATATGTTGAAAACATGCTTATACATAGAAACATATATCCTTACAAGTTATTAAATAATCATGCACATGTGGGGGTTATGGATTCATCTGATTGATTGTCATCATAATTATTGACAAGCCACAATGAGACTGTATTAAAAAGAAAACATTAAAATTGATAGAGGGCAAAATTCAGAAAATGCATAACTTATTAATTTTATAAGCGAGATAGTGTTGTCTTCTATAATGCAAAATTTAAATTTACCTACAATATATATAGAAGTAAAGTTTGCTGAAACACTAACATTATTATAAACCTGAAAAAAAAATCTATTTTCTTTATAAAATAATTTATATTTATAGGTTCACTATAAAATTGTATAAGAAAAGAACATTTATTCATAGAATACAATATTCCTACTAGTTAGTAAATAAACATGCACATGCGGCGGTTGTGAATTGACTGGCTTCATAACCATTGACAAGGCACATTGAGACTGTAAAACAAATTAAACAATAAAATTAAAGGAGTGTAAATTTGAAAAAATTCATAACTTACTTATTTTATAGGCGAGGTGGTCCTGACAACTATAATGCGAAATTGAAGCAGAAATATTTTATATATAGAGGTAATGTTTACTGAAACACTAAAATTATTAATAACCTAAAAAAAAAATACTATTTTAAAATAATACTTTACAGTTAGGGTACACTATAAAATGATAAGAGAAAAACAAGCTTATACATAAAAACATATATCCTTACAAGTTAATAAATAAACATGCACATGCAGGGGTTTTGGATTCATGGGATTGACTGTCATCATAACTATTGACAAGCCACAATGAGACTGTATTAAACAAAACATTAGAATGGATAGGGGATAAAATTTAGAAAATGCATAACTTACCTATTTTATACGCGAGATGGTGTTGTCTTCTATATTGCAAAATTAAACTTTACCTACAATAAATATAAAGGTAAAGCTTGCTAAAACACTAACGATATTAAAAACTTAAAAAAAAAACTATTCTCTTTATAAAATACCTTATATTTATAGGTTTACTATAGAATTGTTAAAAAAAAACATTTATTTCATAGAATACAATATTCTTACTAGTTAGTAAATAAACATGGACATGCGGGGGTTGTGAATTGACTGTCTTCCTAACTATTGACAAGGCACATTGAGACTGTAAAACAAGTTAAACATTAGAATTAAAGAAAAGTAATATTGAAAAAATTCATAACTTACCTATTTTATACGCGAGGTGATCCTGTCATCTAGAATGCGAAATTGAATGAAAAATATATTATATATATAGGTAAAGTTTACTGAAACACTAAAACAATTATTACCCAAAAAAAAAACTTCTTTAATAAAAATACTTTACAGTTAGGGGTACACTATAAAATGATATGTTAAAAACATGCTTATACATAGAAACAAATATCCTTACAATTTATTAAATAATTATGCACATGTGGGGGTTATGGATTTATCTGATTGATTGTCATCATAATTATTGACAAGCTACAATGAGACTGTATTAAAAAGAAAACATTAGAATTGATAAAGGGCAAAATTCAGAAAATGCATAACTTACCAATTTTATAACCGAGATAGTGTTGTTTTCTATAATGCAAAATTTAAATTAACCTACATTATATATAGAGGTAGAGTTTGCTGAAACACTAACATTATTAAAAACCTGAAAAAAAAATCTATTTTCTTTATAAAATATCTTATATTTATAGGTTCACTATAAAATTGTAGAAAAAAAGAACATTTATTCATAGAATACAATATTCCTACTAGTTAGTAAATAAACATGCACATGCGGCGGTTGTGGATTGACTGTCTTTATAACCATTGACAAGGCACATTAAGACTGTAAAAAAAATTAAACATTAAATTTGATGGGGAGTAAAATTAAAGAAATTCATAACTTACCTATATTATACGCGAGGTAGACCTGTCATCTATAAAGCGAAATTGAACAAGAAATATATTATATATAGAGGTAAAGTTTACTGAAACACTAAAATTATTAATAACCTAAAAAGAAAATATTTTTTAAAAAAAAATACTTTACAATAAGGGGTACACTATAAAATGATATGAAAAATGCAAGCTTATACATAGAAACACATATCCTTACAAGTTAATAAATAAACATGCACATGTAGGGGTTATAGATTCTTTTGATTGACTGTTATCATACCTATTGACAAGCCACAATGAGACTGTTGTTGTGATAATTATAGTACATTGTCGCCGGGACGTTACACCTGACATTAATGTTGTAAAAAGAGGTCGGATGCTCGTTCTAGAAGGAGATTACTCAGCTTGGCTAATACATCCCGCCGGGTTGCTAGCTTCTGAATGTAGATTCTTCCGTTGGCGATTATCCACTAGATAATCACAGAATATTTACAGGATAAGAATTAGCTCTTTTAAGTTGATTAATAGATTTCTTGTTCAAAGAGTATTGTTGAATTAAGGACTATTTCGAGCGGCAGAAATGGCCATGCATTCAACGTACCTTTTCAAAGAATTAATATCTTTTTATACTATTAATTAAAACACTTTTTATTAAAATAAGTAATCAATTAGTTTTATTTAGTCATCTAATCACTTAATTATAGTAGTATTTTACCTAATTAGAAAGGATGCTAATTATTTAACTTAATATAAATTTCTCGTGTAATATCTAAATAATAGCAAAACGTGTTCAAAAAATACTCGGAGTTCACTCAGAGACCTGTTGTTATTTGTAATTTTAGAACCAAACTAGTACTGTGTCTAAAGTACCACTGCTGTACCACTGGTCTGCTGGCTTTTTATTACAATCATATAACACCACTTCATTGTTACCTAAGATTAAAACAATACAAAATGTCCACAGACCAGCGTCAATGTTTACAAGCGCTTAATTTAAATAATAATTTGTTACAATTTTAATATTAAAATTAAAGCTAACATAATACAATTCTTATATTATAAATAAATAACATTTATATTAGAAATAAAAAGATATGTACGATATTGTGCGTACTTACAACACCCTTCATCCAAAGAAAAGGAACGCATATAAAACAAAACATATGCGTTTCAACTCTAAGAAAAAGAAAGATAAGGACGATATTGTTTGTACTCACAATACCCCCTTCCCAAAAAAAGGAACACGTATAAAAACAAAATATACGAGTTACGATTCTGGAAAAAAACAAAAAGAAAAGCAAAGTGCCGATAACGATACTATTCCCATCGTATAGAGTTGACACTGCTTCACAAAACAATCATCCCTGACAAAATCCATCTTACTCGTCAAGATTCTGTTCATTGGTACAAAATCTCTTTAATCTATTATTATGAACTACCATATGTTTTTTACCAATAAGTATTTCTGTATTAACAGGGGATATGATTTTAGTGATTTTATATGGCCCTACATATAATGGTAAAAGCTTTTTTGTTTGCTCTTTGTTTGGTAATTGTTCATTCCTTAGTAAAACTAATTCGTTTATTTTAGGTGTAAAAAGAGAATTGACCTTTTTATCAAAATACAATTTTGCTTTTTCCTTATTATTTATCAAGTTATTCATAGCAAATTCTCTTGCTACCTGTAACCTGTGTTTAAGTTCAACTATAAAATTGTTATAAGTATTTACTTTGGTTAGTTCTTTATAAAATATTGAAGGTAGATTTGCCTTATGCCCATAAATTAGTTCGAAAGGAGTAAAACCGGTTGCGGTATGCGGAGTTGTGTTATACACAAACATTGCATAGGAAACCCAATTTATCCAGTCGTCATGCTTATTACAAAAATTTCCTAAATATTCAGCAAGCGTCCTATGTACTCTTTCTAGGGCGCCGTTGGTTGCTGGTCTAAACGCCGTTGTTTTTAATTGTTTAATTTTTAGTAATTTGCATATATCCTTAAAGACTCTTGACATAAAATTTGTTCCTTGGTCTGTTAAGATCATGTTAGGAACTCCGTATTTACAAATGACGTTAGTTACTAGTGCTTTTGCGACAGTATTTGCCTCCTGGTTTATAATAGGAATAGCTTCTGTTAATTTAGTAAGGTCATCTTGTATTGTTATTAGGTATTTATATTTATCCTCGTCGTCTTTTTTTGGAAGATATACTATGTCTACAGCTAATCTTTCGAAACTGTGTTTTGATGTTGATGTAATTGTTAACAAACCTTTATTCAATTTACATACTTTATTTCTTTGACATAAATCACAGTGCCTAATGAATTTTTTAACTTTCCTAACCATACCTGGGAAATTAAAGTTTAGTTTTTGTCTTCTAATTGTTATAGAGACTCCAAAATGTCCTGCTGTAGGATTATTGTGAAATTCAGAAATTACGTTATTTATTAACTCTGGATCACTAATTTTGAGTATGGTATCATTATAAATATGTACTGATATATTTGTTTTATCTAAAATATATCTAAGCATAGTTCGTATCTGAGCAAAATCTAATTTAATTAGTTCAGATTCAAACCTTTTCATAGCGATATTAGTAATTTTATGTAGAGTACAAAACTTTCTTAAATTTAATAACGCTAAAAATATCTTTTAATAGTTTGCTATATTAAGTGGAATTTCTTAATTATTAAACAAATAATAAATATAGTATTAATTTCAATATGTGCAATTTCTGATACTTCTTTCTTGTGTTTTAGAAATTCATCAATATTACTAAATTTATTTATTAATTCAGGACAAATTCCAATTGAATTTTTAAAATCTTTAGATACAAAGTCTTCTAATGAATATGACGTCGGTGCGTCATATAAACTTTTGTCATGTTTGACTACTTTACTGTTTATAATAATTTTATTTTTAATTATTTTTAAATAGTTTTCATATGTAACATCCATAGTATCAGTCTGAACTGAATATACACGACTTAAAGCATCTACATGTGGAATTGAACTATCTGGCCTATATATTACATCGTAATTATATTCCTCTAGTTTTATCCGCCAACGCATAAGTCTAGAACTCGGGTCTTTAATATTAATTAACCAAGTTAAAGCTTGATGGTCTGTTACGATACTAAAAAATTTTCCGTAGAGATAGGGTCTAAAATGTGCAACTGCCCATACTACTGCTAATAATTCTCGTCCAGTAGTTGAATAATTTTGTTGAGCTTTGTTCAGAGTTCTTGAAGCATACGCTATCGGGTGACTTTCTTTAATAGTACTTTGTAAAAGGACTGCACCTAAAGCATATTTACTTGCGTCCGTAGTTACAACAAATTTTTTACTAAAGTCCGGATATTGCAAAATAGGTGATGCGCTTAGTTTGATTTTCAGAGTTTGAAATGATTCATCGCACTGATTTGTCCATTCTAACACCTCAGCATTACTATTTGCTGCAATATATAATGGTTTTGCTATCTCTGCGTAATGTGGTATATGTCGACGCAAATAGCCTGACATACCTAAAAATGTTTTTATCTGTTTAGGACTGTTTGGGATAGGAAAATTCTTTATAACTTCTACTTTAGAAGGATCCGGTTGAATACCCGTCTCGTTAATAACATGACCTAAATAAATTAAATCTTTTTGAAGGAAATTACATTTGGATGGTTGGAGTTTTAAATTATGTTCTCGTAATTTAGAAAATACATTCTTTAATCTTTAATTATGCTCGGAAATGTTTTTACCAAAAATGACTACATCGTCTAAATAAATTAAACATTCTATTCCTTGCAAACCAGTGAGAACATGAGACATAAGTCTCTGAAACATAGGGGGGGCTCCTTTAAGTTCAAATGGCATTCTTACGAACTGATAATGTTTAAAATTTGCACTAAATGCTGTTTTTTCCTTGTTATCGGGAAGCATAGGGACCTGGTGAAAACCACTTGCTAAATCAAGCGTAGAAAAAAATTTTGCACCACTAAGTTGGTCTAGTATATCATGTATGAGGGGCAAAGGATAAGCATCACTCGTCGTCTGTTTATTAGGTTTTCGATAATCGACTACAACGCGAAATTGTTTGCTTCCCGACGCATCTGCTTTTTTGGGTACCACTAATAGAGGTGCGTTATAGGGTGAGTCACTTTCTTCAATAATGTTGTTAGCCAACAGTTCTTAAATATGTTCCTCAACAATTTTTTTTTGCGCATGAGGTAATCTATACGGCTTAACGTTTACAGGTTTAGATGAGTTAATCTTAATTTTATGACTCAGTGCACTCGTACAAGACAACTTATCTCCCGGTAAAAGAAATATGTCATTAAAATTGTTACAGATTTCTATTAAATCTGTTACATATTCTGAATTAACATGTGAAAAATCTAAATTGTTTAATAAAAGTTCCTTACGATTGTTAGGATTTGATTTCGAGAAATGATAAATGTTAAATTGATCTATTGGAATGATATTCGGTTTGAAATTATTAAGTATTACGTTTTTCATTGAGGAATTTATTATTGATATATAAAAAATATTTTTAACAGGTTTAATTAATGCATTGGCTAAAAAAACTTTAGGTAACAACTATTTGGCTACAAAAACTCCTACTGTAGAACCCGACATAGGAATTAATTTCCTAGTACGTGCTGGTAAAACAATACTGTTTATGTTTATTAATGGAAATTCAAATATCTTGCCACATTGTGAGATGTGTACGCTGTTCGTTACCAAGTTAATTACTGCTTTTAATTTATGTAAAATATCTAAACCTATAATCTCATAATGCTCAATGGGAAAGTCCTCTGACACAACCTGAAAAATTTGTTTCGATCTAAAACTATCTAAAATTATAGAAGTCTTAAGTGAACCTAGGGTGTAAGGCGTGCCTTTAGAAATTCCCTTTCCCAAAATTTTAGATGTGTTGTCTATTTTGATATTATTACTTAAAATATTTTGTTTAATTAAAGAAATTTGTGAACCTCTATCCAATAAAAACGATACAGTTTTTGCTTTGGCTGCTACTATTTTAAACTGGATAGTGTCAGCTGTTTGCTTAACCTCAATATTTTTATTTTTACTATTAAATCTCGGAATATCATTAGGATTTTGTAAATTATTTACATCAATTTCATTAAAATTATAAAAAGAACATAAGTCACTATTCGAATTCTGTTTTGTTTTATAAGTAAAAGATACTTGGGAACAATCAGATTTAAGGTGTCTTGATCTTTTACAATAAATAGAAGGTTCTGATAAAACTGTAGCCTCCCTACAAGTATTAACCTGTGCGACAGGGTTTTCCGTATCCACATTTTCCTTCTTTATAAAACAATATTTTTCTATATATCCATTTTTCTTACAATGGTTACAAAATAAATTTTTAATTTTTGTTTCAACCTTATTAGAAAATTGCTTACTTGAGACTGGTTTACTACTAGAAATAGAATGACTTGGATGTGTTTTAATTCTAACATGTCTTTTTCTTTCTAGAGTGCGCCACCGTCCTCCAAGAAAATCAGTAAATTCAATAAGGGTTGGTAATTCAGATGGATTTCTGTTTTCCAATTCCTTTAATGAGTTAAAATCTAACTTAGTTTTTAAAATATGTATTAAAATAAAATCTGAATGGTTAGAGTAAATTCCTAATTCGGTTAGGGCTCTAACTGATTCATTTATTTCATCAAGAAATTTTTTAATATTACTCCCCGATTCTGAACGTATAACACTGTAGTTTATTAAACTGTCTAAACAAGTTTCTATAAGTGCTACTTTATTGTCATAACGTTTACAAAGGATATTCCAAACAATTCCATAATTATCGTTGGTTAACGGATAATTTTTAATGAGCTTGAGTGGTTCTCCCGTCAAGTTTAATTTTAAATAGTGCATTTTCTCAATATTCGATAACTTACTATTGTTACGAATTAGATTTGTAAATAATTCCATAAAACTCTGCCAATTAATGTACTCTCCATCAAAAACTGTTAATTGCATTGGACTTAAATTCAAGTATTTCTAATTGAATCAATACTTTTTGAGTCATCGACGATAGGTATATCATCCTCAAAGGTTTGTCTATAATTCAACAAAGAAATTAGGGTCTCGTCGTACATACTTTCAACTTCCATAGACTTATTAACTATAGCTGAAGCTTCCTCATTTTCTAGGGTTGGAAGTAATGTTTCTACGATTCCATTATATTTAATCCAAGCCTTATCTAAATTTTTAATTTTTAATTCAACAATCGTCAAAGATGTTGATTGTACTTTTAAATTTTTGGAAAACTCATTAATTAAATTGATTGTATTTTCAACTAAAGTTACGGAATGAACGTTCGTTGCCATTGTACTTAATTAAAGCTTATATAACATACAGACTAAAGATTATTTGTACCAATAACCGACTCTCCGAAAAATAGGATTCTGACAAAGAAAAATTGTTAGCAAAAACAGATAACTCACTGTAAATTTCCGATGAGCCTCAGATGTTGGCAGTTGTAACAGGGAAAGGTGTTTCTCTGATTAAACAGACCGCTATCTAAACTGGATCAGCTTTTTGCTTCTCTTTTTTAAGATTACTTCTCGTTCAAAAATATAGTTCTAAAAAATATTAAACATCAATTAGTATAATTGTAGAAACAATTAAAAAAATATTATAGTAAACATTCAAAATTATTGAATATATAACTAAAAAAATGCTGCTAATATATAAGAAATACTTAGATTATAGTAAATATTCGGAAATATTGAATATAATACTAAAAAAATTCAATAGCATCATTAATAATGTTGCTATATAAAAAATATAATTATTAATTTACAATAATAATTAAAAAAATGATATTATTCTATTATACTTAAAGAATTTCTTATCACTGATTAGAATCTGTTTTAGCTGTTGCGTAACTTTGCAAACGATTAACATCGATTTCGGATTATTCAAGGCTTCTAGAAACATCCATCCAATTGCAGAACAAAAGATTTCCTTTCCAGGTTCAACGGGGTGTATTTTTTGATTCGCTGAGACTTGTAGAAAATAATGTGAAATGAAGATGATATTATGATCTAGCTCGTACTTTTCAGCAATTTTTGAAAATAATCCATCGGTGTAGTAGATTCAGATTACTTAACTTGCATCCAGGTGAAAGATATACAGAAAGAAAATTTGGGCGTACCTCATGGATATTATGTGTAAAAATATCTTTTCAAGACCCCACACTTACACCAAATTGTTATGATAATTATAGTAAATTGTCGCCGGGACGTTACACCTGACATTAATGTTGTAAAAAGAGGTCGGATGCTCGTTCTAGAAGGAGATTACTCAGCTTGGCTAATACATCCCGCTGGGTTGCTAGCTTCTGAATGTAGATTCTTCCGTTGGCGATTATCCACCAGATAATCACAGAATATTCACAGGATAAGAATTAGCTCTTTTAAGTTGATTAATAGATTTCTTGTTCAAAGAGTATTGTTGAAATAGGGACTATTTCGAGCGGCGGAAATGGCCATGCATTCAACGTACCTAGTCGAAGAATTAATATCTTTTTATACTATTAATTAAAACACTTTTTATTAAAATAAGTAATCAATCAGTTTTATTTAGTCATCTAATCACTTAATTATAGTAGTATTTTACTTAATTAGAAAGGATGCTAATTATTTAACGTAATATAAATTTCTCGTGTAGTATCTAACTAATAGCAAAACGTGTTCAACAAAATACTCAGAGTTCACTCAGAGACCTGTTGTTATTTGTGATTTTAGAACCAAACTGGTACTGTGTCTTAAGTACCACTGCTGTACCACTGGTCTGCAGGCTTTTTACTACAATCATATAACACCACTTCAGTGTTACCTAAGATTACAACAATACAAAATGTCCACAGACCAGGGTCAATGTTTACAAGCGCTTAATTTAAATAATAATTTGTTACAATTTTAATATTAAAATTAAAGCTAACATAATACAATTCTTATATAATAAATAACATTTATATTAGAAATAAAAAGATAAGTACGATATTGTGCGTACTTACAACACTGTATTGAAAAAAACACTAGAAAGAATAGTGGACAAAATTTAGAAAATGCATAACTTCTCTACTTTATACGCGAAATGGTGTTCTCTTCTATATTGCAGAATTTAACTTTACCTACAATATATATAGAGGTAAAGTTTGCTGAGACACTAACATTATTAAAAACCTGAAAAAAAAATCTATTTTTTTTTTAAAATACCTTATACTTCTAGGTTCACTATAAAATTGTATAAAAAAAGAACATTTATTCATAGAATACAATATTCCTACTATTTATTAAATAAACATGCAAATGCGGCGGTTGTGGATTGACTGTCTTCATAACCATTGACAAGGCACATTGAGACTGTAAAACAAATTAAACATTAAAATTAAGGAAGAGTAAAATTCAAAAAAATTATAACTTACTTATTTTATAGGCGAGGTGGTCCTGTCATCTATAATGCGAAATTGGACGAGAAATATTTTATATATAGAGGTAAAGTTTACTGAAACACTAAAATTATTAATAACCTAAAAATAAAATATTCTTTAAAAAAAATACTTTACAGTTAGAGTACACCATAAAATAATAAGAGAAAAACAAGCTTATACATAGAAACATATATCCTTACAAGTTAATAAATAAACATGCACATTCAGGGGTTTTGGATTCATTGGATTGACTGTCATCATAACTATTGACAAGCCACAAAGAGACTGTATTAAACAAAACATTAGAATAGATAGAGGATAAAATTTAGAAAATGCATAACTTACCTATTATATACGCGAGATGGTGTTGTCTTTTATATTGCAAAATTTAACTTTACCTACAATAAATATAAAGGTAAAGTTTGCTGAAACACTAACAATATTAAAAACTTGAAAAAAAATCTATTATCTTTATAAAATACCTTATATTTATAGATTCACTAGAGAATTTTTAAAAAAAAAAACATTTATTCATAGAATACAATATTCCTACTAGTTAGTAAACATACATGCACATGCGGAGGTTTTGAATTGACTGTCTTCCTAACTATTGACAAGGCACATTAAGACTGTAAAACAAATTAAACATAAGAACTAAAGGAGAGTAATATTGAAAAAATTCATAACTTACCTATTTTATACGCGAGGTGGTCCTGTCATCTATAATGCGAAATTGAATGAAAAATATATTATATATACAGGTAAAGTTTACTGAAACACTAAAACTATTAATACCCAAAAAAAAAAATTTAAAAAAAAAAATACTTTACAGTTAGGGGTACACTATAAAATGATAAGAGAAAAACAAGCTTATACATAGAAACATATATCTTTACAAGTTAATAAATAAATATGCACATGTGAGGGTTTTGGATTCATTGGATTGACTGTCATCATAACTATTGACAAGCCACAATGAGACTGTATTAAACAAAACATTAGAATTGATAGAGGGCAAAATTTAGAAAATGCATAACTTACCTATTTTATACGCGAGATGGTGTTGTCTTCTATATTGCAAAATTTAACTTTACCTACAATAAATATAAAGGTAAAGTTTGCTGAAACACTAACAATATTAAAAACTTGAAAAAAAATCTATTATCTTTATAAAATTCCTTATATTTATAGGTTCACTATAGAATTGTTTAAAAGAAGAACATTTATTCATAGAATACAATATTTCTACTAGTTAGTAAACAAACATGCACATGCGGGGGTTTTGTATTGAATGACTTCCTAACTATTGACAAGGCACATTAAGACTGTAAAACAAATTAACCATAAGAATTAAAGGAGAGTAATATTGAAAAAATTCATAACTTACCTATTTTATACGCGAGGTGGTCCTGTCATCTATAATGCGAAATTGAATGAAAAATATATTATATATAAAGGTAAAGTTTACTGAAACACTAAAACTATTAATAACCAAAAAAAAAAAAAATTCTTAAAAAAAAATACTTTACAGTTAGGGGTTAACTATAAAATGATATGTTAAAAACATGCTTCTACATTGAAATATATATCCTTACAAGTTATTAAATAATCATGCACATGTGGGGGTTATGGATTTATCTGATTGATTGTCATCATAATTATTGACAAGCCACAATGAGACTGTATCAAAAAGAAAACATTAGAATTGATAGACGATAAAATTTAGAAAATGCAGATCTTTTTTTTTTTATAACCGAGATGGTGTTGTCTTCTATAAGGCAAAATTTAACTTTACCCACAATATATATAGAGGTAAAGTTTGCTGAAACACTAACATTATTAAAAACCTGTAAAAAAATATCTTTTTTAATAAAAACTTTTTAGTTAGAAGTACACTATACAATTCTATAAACAAAGCATGCTTATACTTAGAAACATATATCCTAACAAGTTAATAAATATCTGTTATATTTAGCAGAGATAAACTATTAATTTATAATAATCAGGTTTATTATATTTTGAATAAATGTACACATGCGTTATGATGTCACAGAGTATAGAATACATAGTAGGACGGTATTACAGAGTATAGTATTACCTTGTGTAAAAAGAAAAGATAGAATAGTGTCAAACCCTAGAGGGCGCTAAATTTAAATCCAACACTCCCTCTAAATTTAGACATTCTAACAACAAATTATAATTAATTGAGTGTCAAAAAAAAACATGAAAATATTAATCAAGTTATTCTACAAGATATTCTAACATATCACTTAACAAAAGAGTTGTAGTTAAACATACCAAGTTTAGATCTTAAGAATTGGAATTTATCTTTTGACAATGCTTTAGTTAATATATCTGCATATTGATTAGCAGTGCTTACAGATTTAAGATCTATAATCTTTTGAGAATATTTTTCTTTTATGAAGTGATACTTAATATCAATATGTTTACATCTTTTATGAAAATTTATATTCTTGATTACACTGATGGCACTTTGATTGTCCAAATGTAAACACATAGTGTCTTGTTTATATTCACCAATATCACATAACACTTGCTTTATCCACATAGCTTCTTTTGTTGCAGCACAGGCTGCTATAAATTCAGCTTCTGTTGTTGACAGAGCAACCGTCTGTTGGCGTTGGCTGGACCATGTTACAGCAGCACCATTCTTTATGAAGACGTAGCCAGTAACTGAGCGTCTTGTATCAATATCGTTTGCATAATCAGCATCACTATAACCAGTAACAGCTGGTGGCTCTGATGTTGATGAGTAGTTCAGGCCATAATCTTTAGTATCCTTCAGGTACTTGAAGATCTTCGTGACAGCATTCTAGTGTGATTTGTTATAGCAATTTAAAAATCGACTTACCAGGCTTACGGCAAACATAATTTCTGGTCGACTGACTGTAGCCAGATGCATAAGAGAACCTACAGCTTCTCTATAAGGATAGTTTTTCTCTGGTTCTCCATCTTCCTTTTGTAGCTTGACATGGGGGTCCACTGGAACAGTGTTCGGGTTAGCATCAGTCATGTTGAACTTCTCTAACAGTTGTTCAACATACTTGGTCTGATGTATAAAAATACCGTTGCTAAATATCTCAATTTGCATGCTGTTTTCACAGGATAGACCTTCAGGCGGAGACATAAATATGGTCTCTTCAAGTTAACCATATAAAAATGCAGTTTTTACATCAAGTTGTAAGATTTTATGTTTATTTTGAACAGTTATGGAAAGCAATAAACGTATTGAATCATACCTTGCAGTCAAAGCGAAGGTTTCTGTGTAGTCAATACCTGCGGTTTGTGCAAATCCCTTAGCACAAAGTCTTGATTTGAACCGTGGACCCGTTGACTCTTCTTTTATTCGAAACACCCATTTACTGCCGATCACTTTGGCATTCGGAGGTTTTTCTATTAATGTCCAGGTTTCATTTTTCTTATGAGCATCAAGTTCTTCATTGATTGACTTTATCCATTCATTTTTATTTGTTGAATGTACTGCTTCTTCATATGTTACAGGAACACACGATGAGAATAAACACAGATGAGTATGTTCTTCAGTACATGGACAGTTAAAATTCTTATTTTTTGTTTTATTTCTTGGTCTCAATGTCACATTACTGACAGGAGGAGAATCAATACTGGTGTTAGGTAAGTATTTACTGTCGGATGTTGACCTGTTTCATTTCTCTGTCTCATATGAACTTTCTGAATTTATGTCGTTGTCAATCAAGCTGTCCTCTTCCGGTTTTGCTTTTTCTCTTACATCTCCTTTTTTTGTATTTGTTTTGTCATTTTCAGTGTCTGTCTCATTCAATTCTACTGAAACAAAATCTCTCTTCACTGAGGATTCAAGAAATGTAGCATCTCTGCTCTTTATTACCTTTCTAGTATTTGGTAATGTGAATCTGTATCCTTTTGTATGGTCGCAGTATCCGATGAAGATCATTTTGTGAGCCTTTGGATCCCATTTTCTGCGTTTTTCTTTAGGTAGATGAACCATTGCCTCGCAGCCAAATATACGCATATGATTAACACTTGGTTTGCGTCCAGACCACATTTCCATAGGAGTCTTGAAAGCTAAGGATCTGGTTGGGGAACGATTGATGAGCAGCAGTGTGTATTGCATCTGTTTAATACAACTTCGGCAGACCAGCGTTGAGTAGCATGCACTTCGCTTTTTCAACCAGTGTCCGATTCATACGTTCCGCAGTCCAATTTTGTTCAGGTGTGTATGGTGTGGTGGTCTGATGGATGATTCCGGCACCTTTCAGGTAATCAGAGAAGGCTTTGTTATCATATTCAAGTCCGTTGTCTGTACGAAGAACCTTTATATGAGCATCCAATTGATTTTCAACTTCTTGCTTGAATTCTTTGAATTTACTGAGCACTTCAGACTTGTTGTGAAGAAAGTATACTGAAATCTTCTTGGAATATTCATCTAGGAAGGTTAAAAAATATCTGCTCCCATTGAGAGACTGGGTTTCCATTGGTCCACATACGTCAGAATGAACCAGTTTTAGGTGTTTGGTGACTCCTAATCCATCACTTTTAAAAGGTAACCGTGTCTGCTTTCCTTCTTTACAGGTTATGCATTTCAGATTTTCTGTATTTCCTGAGAAAGTTAAATGCTCTGTGTTATCAGACAAATTTTTCAAAGTTTGGAAATTAAGATGTCCCATCCTCTGGTGCCACAGCAAAAAGCATCTTTTTCATGTTCAACACTGGACATGTGCGCAAGGCTTTCAGACCGTGTCCGAAACTACGTACAGTAACTACGCTCTGCTACCATTTTTGAGATCGGGTTCGAACACGATACCCTAGGCGTTTTTGTGGGCTACCTTGCTAGGCACTGCACCACCTTGGACGCTTTCAGGCATGTTCAGCCGGTACATGTTATTTACAATGCTTGTGTTGTTATTATTTGATTCTTACTGTTTATGATCAAACAGCCTGAGACATCAAATTTCACTTGATAACAACCAAATAAACCAGAAAATATATAACTCTGATCCGGGGATCGAACCTGAGGACATAGTATCAAATACTCGGTGCCCATTGTGTCGTCCCAAATTATATATTTTTATTTATTTTACTTTTTACCAAACCCAGAAAATATATTTCTGACCCGGGAATCGAACGCGGGACCACAGTAGTCCGAGTCAAGCATTATTGCTCTTGACTATACTGGGCGATGTGTTACATAAATCACGTAGCAGACCAACTCGGCGTGTAAGTCCTGAGTCGTCGAACGCTGCGGCCAATTTGTCCCAAACTTCTTTAACCGTGTTTTCCTCTTTGATATGAACGTAATTGATCGGATCAACCAGAAGAATTAACTTTGTTTTCGCTTTTGTATCACGTTTTGAATCTGCGGGTGACGCCGGGTTAACTTCAATGTAATCCCATAGTTCTTCGTGTTGTAGGTATGTTTTCACTGCGAATTGCCAAGTCGAATAGTTTTCATGGCCGGTTAACTTCTCGATTAATGCCAGTGAATTATTCGATGCCATTTTTATTCGTTGAGAACACTTTATACACAAAGAAGAACAGAAACAGTTTCAACAGCCACGTTTTTTTTTTTAAGGTTATGTTCACCACACTAAAAGTCAAGATGA
The DNA here is from genome assembly GCA_963678705.1 of Panorpa germanica. Lineage (NCBI taxonomy): Eukaryota > Metazoa > Arthropoda > Insecta > Mecoptera > Panorpidae > Panorpa > Panorpa germanica. Next base: position 5,447,344 of record OY783210.1, read on the forward strand.
ATAAAGACTTTTTACTTTTCGAAAAACACTCACTAAACGTCTCTGGATTTATCTGGGCCCATAACCTGTTATATTTAGCAGAGATAAACTATTAATTTATATTAATCAGGTTTATTATATTTTGATTAAATGTACACATGCGTTATGATGTCACAGAGTATAGAATACATAGTAGGACGGTATTACAGAGTATAGTATTACCTTGTGTAAAAAGAAAAGATAGAATAGTGTCAAACCCTAGAGGACGCTAAATTTAAATCCAACAATATCCATACACATTCGGGGGTAATGGATTCATTGGATTGACTGTCATTATAACTATTGACAAACCACAATAAGACTGTATCAAAAGCAAAACATTAGATTTTGAAAAGAATAAAATTAGGAAAATGCATAACTTACCGATATAATACGCGAAAGTGTGCTGTTTTCTGTTGTTATAAGTACGTACCATATCGTACTTATCTTTTTATTTTTAATATAAATGTTACTATTATACAAGAATTGTATTATGTTAGCTTCAATTTGAATATTGAAAGCATAACAAATTATTATTTTAATTAAGCGTTTAAATATTGGCGCTAGTCTGTGGGACATTTTGTATTGTTTTAATCTTGGGTAACACTAAATTGGTGTATATGATTGTAATGAGAGCTAGCAGGCAGTGCAGAGTGGTACAAAAACGCAGTAGTAGCAAGTCACTCCCAGACTCACAGTCAGAGTCGGTGTTCAATCGTCTATCATATTTGTTAAACACGTTTTTCTATTAATTAAATATTTGTACAAGAATTAATATATATAGTTAAATATTTAGCATCCTTTTTAATTAAGTGAAATACTATTGTAATTACGTAACTAATGTCTAAATAAAACTAAACGAGTACTTATTTTAATAAAAAGTGTTTAATTAATAGTACACAAGATATTTATTCTTCAACGTAAAATTGTTGAGAGTAAGAATCGCTTTTGCCGCTCAAAGAAGTCTCTATCTCAACATTACTCTTCGGACAAGAAATCTATTAAACCAACTTTAAAGAACAAATCTTATCTGTTGGATAATCGTCTACGGAAGAATCTACAATTCAGAAGCTAGCAACCCTGCGGGATGTAATAGGCTGAAGGAATTCCCACATCAACGATCATCTGCCGCTTTTTATAACATTTGTCACCTCTTTTCACAACACTATACTGCAAAATTAACCTTTACCTACAATATATATAGAGGTAAAGTTTGCTGAAACACTAACATTACTAAAAACCTAAAAAAAAAATCTATCTACTTATTATAATATTCGTAATGTTCCAATTTAACATGGAAAACTCATAAGAACTCATAGATATTTATATAGAGCGTTATTTGTTTATTTAGAGCGATATATATACATCCGGTAACAAAATCGTATATGGTATCTTCTAAACGGTGCCTACAAAGTTTTTTAAATTTTGATATTATGTAAGGGACGAATTTCTAAGACTTTCTACGTCCCTGAATTTTTCCCTGAATTTCCGTGGAAAAACTTATTCAGGAAAAACTGCAAAATTCGAAAAAATACTTTTGCAAATATCTGACGAACTAGAAAAGAAAGAAAACTGAAATTTGGTGTGTGTATTGAGATCATAATTGTGCACATTTTCCAATAGTTGGAAATTTAAAATTTGAGTTCAGTAGCGGCGCGAATTTCTGGGGGCAATGTTAGAAAAGAGTTAGGACGTTCAAATTTAATTTGTAGGCTCGCTGTAGACGATAATTAAAGAAAAAAAATATAATGCCCTAAATTTCCAGTGGCGGCGGGAGTTGAGACAGTAAAAGCCAAAAATATTGAAAAAGTAGTATTAAAACTTAGGGTATGTATTGAGACACTAATTGCGCATGTTTGCCAATAATTGGATTACCAAAATTTTAATTCAGTAGCGGCGTGATTTTTTGGGGGCAATGTCGCAACAGAGCTAGAACGTTGATATTTGGAACGTGTGCCTTATATAGAGTGTCATTAAAGACAAACTATAGAAAACTGTAACTTTCCAAAGGCGGCTGGCGCTGGGGGCCAAAAACCAGAAATATGAAATATATAGAGATGAAGGGCTATAGTTTAAAAAATATGTTCTTAGATACAAATAAAATAGATCCCCGTGCTAAACTTTAACAAACTTGTTCAGTAGCGGAGGTTTGTGGGGGGTTCTAATGCTAAAATATAAATACAAAGCTGAAATTTAGTATGCAGATATAGATTGACAAATTAATAACGATAATATAAAAAAAACTACATTTTCTTAAGTGTAACACTAGAATGGGGGGTTATAAACCGAGTATAAGAACAATATAGAGGTACAACGATGATATTTTGCATGTAGAATATTAAATAGAAACTAAATAGTCCTCTATAAGTCAGATATTCAAATTACATTCAGTAGTAGAATTGGATTGATTTTTGGTGCGTTTGTTGTGCTGTGAAATCGAACAGGAGTGAGAGGTATAGGGGGGAAATAGTTAACAGCCCCAAATATCAAAAAATAGAAACAGTGAAAAAATAGAAACTATGCATGTGCATATTTGCGAAAATAAATTTAACTTTAGTAGTGGCGTGAAATTGGGGAAGTGGGGGTGGGAAAACGCTTTACCAAAGAACTCAATTTTGAAATTTCGATCATATATAAAAGTAGGGGTAGATAAAGGTAGAGAGAGTTGTTACGAGCAAAATAGATTGCTATGCCTAAAATTTGACAATTTTATTTCAGGAGCGGGGATTAATGGGAACACTAATATTATAACGTAAATATAAATACGAAATATAGAGTGCAAGATTACAGTACAGTTTTAATCATGTAAATGAATTGCTGTAATATCGAATTGGTAGTGTCTGATTGGAGAAGAGTGTGGCGCTGGGGTTCAGTTCTAAGTAACGGTGGTGTTAGAAGTAGTGGCGATAGATTATAATGGCTCTGGGAGGTAACCGTATTGCAGAATATGTGCTTTGGTGCTAAAAGTGAGAATGGCGGGGTATAAGGATTGAATCGAAAGTGCAATAACGGGAAGGAAAAGGCCTAGAGATGAGATTATTAGGAGCGAACTGCTAGGCTTTCTTAAAAACATAAATTAATTGATGTAATTAGTAGGTTTACATTGAAATTAGGGAAAATTTTATCAAAGATTTATCTTATCGAATAATTATTAAAAAATAATGTACTTCTAAGGATGAAATTTAGTATGCAGGTTGCCAGTAAAGTATTAATTTGGAAAACTAATTGTTAAGAGATTAGTACGCAGGGGGTGGAAGCGCAGGATTATTTAATGATGGCGCTAAACGGGGGGGGGGGGTATAGGAAAGTGCCCTAATAAGCGATGATGTTCAGTTAAGCTGTAGTGTTGCAAGTGGGCGCATTATAGCAAAGGTGCAGATGATTACAATTAAAAGTGCGAGAACGATACAGAGCATGGAGCCAAGAGGTGATTGATGTTTAGGGGCGGGGCAGTGGACATTGTTCAATACTGTGCTTCATTATGGTAAATGATAATTTTACGCAGCGGGGGCGCTGTTAAAGTACTCTAAGAACCGACGATTCTTAGGAAAGAAGCGATGCAGAGTGCTAAAAGTAGGAGGCGCTTCATGGCAGAAGTTTAGAGGAATCAAATTAAAAGTTCGGAAACGTAAGAGAGCATGGAGCCAAGAGGTGACGATTGGGGCCTATGGGCGGGGCACTGGAGACTGGTCAATACAGTGCTTTATTACTGTAAATAAAGGAATTATAACAAAATAATATTTAGCATTTTATTTGCGATATATACAGCAGACTTGGAGGGGGTAATGGAAAGAGGACAAGATGGGGGGGTGCTAATAGGAAGACACTACAAGATATGGACTTTAGCATACGCTGACGATATAGTCCTGTTGGCAAAAAGGGAAGGAGAGCTGCAGGAGATGGCTCACCGGCTAGGGAGATATATAGACAGGAAAGGACTAGAGTTAAATGTGGAAAAGACAAAAATTATGGTATTTAAAAAAGGTGGTGGAAGAAGAAGACATAAAAAGTGGAAATACAAAACAGAGGACATTGAGGAAGTAGAAGAATTTAAATATCTGGGCTACACTTTTAAAAAGAACAATGGAGAAAAGGCTCAGATAAGGGAGGTAGCAAAGAAGGCGAAGCTAGCAATGCGACGGGTATGGGACTAGGGGGAAAGGTATTTGGGGGGGACATACAAAAGAGATTATGGATGTATGATAGACTGATAGCCAGTATAATGTTGTATGGAGCAGAGGTTTGGGGGTAGAAGGAGCAAGAAAAGTTGGAAAGAATACAGATGAGATATATTAAATGGTTACTAGGGCTGGACAGGTGCACGCCAGGATACATGGCTATGGAGGAGCTAAAATGGGATAAGATACGAATCAAAACAGGGGAAAGAGCAGTAAAATACAAGGAGAAATTAAACAGAGCGGAAAGCAAAATTTTAAAGAAAATAAGGGAGGATAGCATAAAGAATGGGGGGGAGGAGGTACAAAAAAGACAAAATAGTACTTTGAAAGGAATGGAATGGCGATCGAGGAGGCAGAGAGGAGAAGAGAAGGAGGCGCAAGTGTGGAAGAGGAGCTAAGGAGAAGGGATAAGAAGATACAACAGCAGAAGAGAATGGGAAAAATAGAAAAAAGTAACTACAATAAAAGATACAAAAGGTTATGGGAAAATAATGTGCCTCAGTACCTTATAGAAAAAGACATAAAACACATAAGAACAGCAAGGTTTAGATTGGGAAATGAGGAAAAAGGAAACAGATACTTGCAAAATAGTGAGGAAAGAAAGCGTAGAGTGTGCGGAGCGGAGGATGAAACACTGGAGCACATTAAGTTTGAGTGTAAGGAAAAAGTAGCTAGCGAAACGAATATTGGCCAGCTATTAAAGGGAGGCAGTGAAGGAAAGAGGTGGATGGCGGAAATAGTAAGAAGGAAAGAAAAAACAGAAAAATAAATAAGTAAGTGGAGAATAATGTAAATTTAATTGTAAGTTAAAGTATATCAAATGTATTAAAAATGTAGATTGTAAAGCCGAAAGGCGGTCTATAAACAATATTTCAGGATTATTTTCTATTTATCAAATAACTTTTATTTATTCACAAATATTAAATACACGTCGCATTGCGACGGGGCGAAGCGCTAGTCTTACTATTATAATGTTTGTAATGTTCCAATTTAACATGGAAAACTCATAAGAACTCATAGATATTTATATATATATATATATATTTCCGGTAACAAAATCTGTATGGTATCTTCTAAACGGCGCCTACAAAGTTTTTTAAATTTTGATATTATGTAAAGGACGAATTTCTAAGACTTTCTACGTCCCTGAATTTCCCTGGAAAAAATTATTCTGGAAAAACTGGAAAATTTGAAAAAATACTTTTGCAAATATCTGACGAACTAGAAAAGATAGGAAACTGAAATTTGGTATGTGTATTGAGATCATAATTGTGCACATTTGCCAATAGTTGGACATTTAAAATTTAAGTTCAGTAGCGGCGCAAATTTCCGGGGGCAATGTTAGAATAGAGTTAGGACGTTCAATTTTAATATGTAGGCTCGCTCTAGAGTGTTATTAATGAAAAAAAATAAAGAGCCCCAAATTTCCAGTGGCTGCGGGAGTTGAGTTAGTAAAAGCCAGAAATATTGAAAAAGTAGTATTAAAACTTAGGGCATGTATTGAGACACTAATTGCGAATGTTGCCAATAATTGGATTACCAAAATATTAATTCAGTAGCGGCGTGATTTTTTTGGGGCAATGTTGCAACAGAGCTGGAACGTTGATATTTGGAACGTGGGCTCTATATAGAGTGTCATTAAAGACAAACTATAGAAAACTGCAACTTTCCAGAGGCGGCGGGCGCTGTGGGCCAAAAACCAGAAATATGAAATATATAGAAATAAAAGGCTATAGTTTAGATTATATGTTCTTAGATATAAATAAAATAGATCCCTGTGTTAAAATTTGACAAACTTGTTCAGTAGCGCAGGTATGTGGGGGGGTAATAATGCTAAAATATAAATACAAAGCTTAAATTTAGTATGCAGATATAGATTGACAAATTAATAACGAAAATATAAAAAAAAAATTCTTTTCTTAAGTGTAACACTAGAGTGGGGAGTGATAAACCGAGTATAAGAACAAAATAGAGGTACAACGATGATATTTTGCATGTAGAATATTAAATAGAAGCACAATAGTTTTATATAAGTTAGATAGTCAAATTACATTCAATAGTAGAATTGAATTGATTTTTAGTGCGTTCGTTGTGCTGTGAAATCGAACAGGAGTAAGAGGTATAGGGGGGAAATAGTTAACAGCCCCAAATATCAAATTAAAAAAATAGAAACTACGCATGTGCATATTTGCGAAAAATAAGTTTAACCTTAGTAGCGGCGTGAAATTGGGGAAGTGGGGGCGGGAAAGGCTTTGCCAAAGAGCTCAATTTTAAATTTCGATCATTTATAAAAGTAGATAGTAGTAATAAAGGTTATAAAAGTAGAGAGAATTGTTATGAGCAAAATAGATTGTTATGCCTAAAATTTGTCAATTTTATTTCAGGAGACTGGTCAATACAGTGCTTTATTACTGTAAATGAAAGAATTATAACAAAATAATAAAAAAAAGTTTAAAAAAGGATATATTATAACGAAAATTACTTAAAAATAATATTTTGCATTATTTTCAATTTAGCAAATAAATTTATTTATTCACAAATATTAAATACACGTCGCTTTGCGACGGGGCGAAGCGCTAGTCCTATATTATAATGTTCCAACTGTTTGAATCTATTCTTATATGTTTATATGTTTATGTTCTTATATGTTTGGTACTGAATTTTGTATGGCAGCGCGAAAACGGCTCCGGCGATCTTTTTAAAAATTTCCTATTTCGTAGAGAAAAAAATTCTAAGACTTTTGGCGTCCCCGGATTTTTCCCTGAATTTCCTGGAAACCCGTAATTTTGGAAAAACTGGAAAATTCGAAAAAATACTTTTGCAAATATCTGACGAACTAGAAAAGATAGAAAACTGAAATTTGGTATGTGTATTGAGATTATAATTGTGCACATTTTCCAATAGTTGGTAATTTGAAATTTGAGTTCAGTAGCGGCGCGAATTTTTTGGGGCAATGTTAGAATAGAGTTAGGACGTTCAAATTTAATATGTAGGCTCGCTGTAGACAGTAATTAATGAAAAAAAATAAACAGCCCCAAATTTCCAGTGGCGGCGGGAGTTGAGACAGTAAAAGCCAAAAATATTGAAAATGTAGTATTATAACTTAGGGTATGTATTAAGACACTAATTGCGCATGTTTGTCAATAATTGGATTACCAAAATTTTAATGCAGTAGCGGCGTAATTTTTTGGGGGCAATGTCGCAACAGAGCTAGAACGTTGATATTTGGAACGTGGGCCCTATATAGAGTGTCATTAAAGACACACTATAGAAAATTGCAACTTTCCAGAGGCGGCGGGCGCTGTGGGCCAAAGACCAGAAATATGAAATATATAGAGATAGGGCTATAGTTTAAAAAATATGTTCTTAGATACAAATAAAATAAATCCCCGTCCTAAAATTTAACAAACTTGTTCAGTAGCGGAGGTTTGTGGGGGGTACTAATGCTAAAATATAAATGAAAAGCTGAAACTTAGTATGCAGATATACATTGACATATTTATTACAAAAATATAAAAAAAACTACATTTTCTTTAGTGCAACATTAGAGGGGGGGGGGGAGGGGTGATAAACCGAGTATAAGAACAATATAGAGGTACAACGATGATATCCTATATTATAATGTTCCAACTGTTTGAATCTATTCTTATCACCTTATTTATAATATCCCAGGTGTATATTTATGATCTTATATTCTTCTATTCTTATATGTTTGGTAGTGAATTTTGTATAGCAGCGCGAAAACGGCTCCGTCAATGTTTTTGAAAATTGCCTATTTCGTAAAGAAAAAAATTTTAACACTTTTGGCGTCCCCGGATTTTTCCCTGAATTTCCTGGAAACCCGTAATTTTGTCAAAGTGTTAAAAAGTTTAATTTGTAAAAGATAGAAAGTTGAAATTTTGCATGTGTATTAAGGTATTCAATGCTGACATTTCTCATACATTGATAATTCAAAATTGGAAAAGGGGGGGTTGAAGAAATTCGGAAGCCCGGTATGGAACTTTGTAGAAAGTTCATATTCTGGATTCTAAAATAATTAAGTAAATTATTTTTAAAAAAAAATTCAAAATTTCAAATTTTTATTTGGGGCACGGGGGGCAGTATTTGCTGATAGTAAAAATTGTGCTAGAAAGTTGAAACTTTGTATATAGGCTAACCTTGGTAATTTATTTACGAATCGAAAAAAAAATACCAAATTTTGAAAAAAAAAGTTGGTCAAATAACGCATAAATTGAAAATTTTTTTTATTTTGATAAAAAAAATATATTTTTTAGTCAATTTATTATTGTGCGAGTTTATTATTTCAATTTAAAAATAGAATTAAATATGAAATGTAATTACGAATTATTTTATTGGATTCAAATCATACACGACAAAAAGACGGGGGTAAACGTTACTGGAATTTAAATTTTTACATAAAGTTCAAGCCACACACAAATGACAGACGTAGCTTGCGACGGGGGTAAAAGCTAGTTCTCTTTATAAAATACCTTATATTTATAGGTTCACTATAAAATTGTATAAAAAAAGAACATTTATTCATAGAATACAATATTTCTACTAATTAGTAAATAGACAAGGCACATTAAGACTGTAACAAAAATTAAGCATTAGATTTAATAAATTAAAAAATTAAAAAAATTCATAACTAATCTATATTATACGCGAGGTGGTCCTGTCATCTATAATGTGAAATTAAACGAGAAATATATTATATATAGAGGTAGTTTACTGAAACACTAAAATTATTATTAACCTAAGAAAAAAATTATTCTTAAAAAAAAATACTTTACAGTTAGGGGTACACTATAAAATTTTATAAAAATAGAAAGCTTATACATACAAACACATATCCTTACAAGTTATTAAATAAACATGCACATGCGGGGGTTATGGATTCATTGGATTGACTGTCATCATAACTATTGACAAGCCACAATGAGACTGTATTGAAAAGACAACATTAAAATTAATAGAGGATAAAATTTAGAAAATGCAGAACTTTCCTATTTTATACATGAGATGGTGCTGTTTTCCATAATGCAAAATTTAACTTTACCTACAATGTATATAGAGGTAAAGTTTGCTGAAACACTAACATTATTAAGAACCTGAAATAAATCTATTGTCTTTATCAAATACCTTATATTTATAGGATCACTATAAAATTGTATAAAAAAAGAAAATTTATTTATAGAAAACAATATCCCTACTAGATAGTAAATAATCATGCACATGCGGCGGTTGTGGATTGACTGTCTTCATAAATATTGACAAGGCACATTAGGACTGTAATAAGAGTAAAGCATTAGATTTGATGAAGAGTATACTTAAAAAAATTCATAACTTACCTATATTATACGCGAGGTTGTCCTGTCATCTATAATGCGAAATTGAAAAAGATATATATTATATATAGAGGTAAAGTTTACTGAAACACTAAAATTATTAGTAACAAAAAAAAAAAATATTTTTCTAAAAAAATTCTATACAGTTAGGGGTACACTATAAAATGACAATAAAAAATCAAGCTTATACATAGAAACATATATCCTTACAAGTTAATAAATAATCATGCACATGTAGGGGTTATGGATTCATTGGATTGACTGTCATCATACCTATTGACAAGCCACAATAAGACTGTATTAAAGAAAAACACTTGAAAGAATAGAGTAGAAAATTTAGAAAATGCATAATTTACCTATTTTATACGCGAGGTGGTGTTGTCTTCTATATTGCAAAATTTAACTTTACCTACAATAAATATAGAGGTAAAGTGTGCTGAAGTACTAACAATATTAAAAACCAGAAAAAAAAATATATTCTTTTTATAAAATACCTTATATTTATAGGTTCACTATAAAATTGTATAAAAAAAGAACATTTCTTCATAGAATACAATATTTCTACTAGTTAGTAAATAAACATGGACATGCGGCGGTTGTGGATTGACTGTCTTCATAACCATTGACAAAGCACATTGAGACTGTAAAACAAATTAACATTAAAATTAAAGGAGAGTAAAATTGAAAAAATGCAAAAAATGTCTACGTCAAGGACATAAAGCTCCTACATGCAGAACTAAGTCATTATTAAAGACAGAAGCTAAAACTGAGCCAAAGAGACAGTTCAAATATGTAAATAAAGAGCAAAATATTAAAGGTATGTTTTGTAAATTAGTACAGATAGATGGTCTTAATATTAACGCATTTTTAGATCTTGGAAGTAAAGTTGTAACGATAAGACAAGATATCGCAAGTAAAATGAATATGAAAATTATTAATCACAACAGCATTAATTGGTTTTGGCCAAGGAACTTGTAACTCTCTTGGTAAACGTGAATCAATAATTACGATCGACGGAATTGATATAATGTGCAAAATTTTATTAGTACCGAATAAGGCCCAGGACAATAATATAATCATAAGGAGAAGTGCCTTATCGAACAGCAAACTAATAATTGTAATTAAAAATGGAGAGGTAATCATAAAACCAAATAATGAAAAAAACGTTGATGATGGCAAGGAAAATAAAACAATTTCACATGTAAACAAGATCAAATATAGCGAGCCAATAGAAAAATCAGAGATAAATATACAAACTAATTTATCTGAAAAACAAACAAAAAATTTATGTGAATTGATAGTTGAAAATCGTAAATGCTTCGCAAAACACATTTACGAAATAGGGACAACTAACCTTGTTGAAATGAAAATAGAATTGACTGACAAAGAACAAATAAGAAGTCGACCATACAGATTACCTTATCGACAAATTTAAAAAGTTGAAAAAGAAGTCAAAGAATTGCTAGATTGCTGGAATCGTAGAAGAATCAACCTTGGAATATTCAAGTTCTATGATACTGGTATAGAAAAAGACGGGAAAAGAACATGAAAATGCTTTTGACGAACTAAGAGAAAAGTTAACAAGCAGACCATTGCTACAGTTGTATGATGTTAACGCAAAACATGAATTACATTGTGACGCCAGCAGCTATGGAATAGCAGGTATTTTATTACAATACAATGATAAGAAAATATTAAATCAAGCAGCTTATTTCAATAGACAATCGACACCGGAAGAACAGATATATCACAGCTACGAAATGGAAACTCTCGCAGTAGTAGAATCAGTAAAAAGATTTAGAGTTTACTTACTAGGACGACCATTTAAGGTGATAACAGACTGTAAAGCACTGAAGTTAACAACGTCGAAACGAGATTTATTACCACGAATAGCAAGATGGTAACTACATCTTCAAGAACACGATATGGAATTAGAATACAAAACTTCTAAGAAAATGGAACATGTCGACGCCATAAGCAGAGCACCACATTACGAATGTCAAAAATCAGAAGTAGTAGATATAAAAATAATGAACATGCACATATCTGAAGAGGATTGGTTATTGACAATGCAACGACAAGACCCGAAATTGCAAGAAATCTATAATCAATTAAAAGGAAAACCAACCACGAATGAAGAAAAGCAAGTGCATACAGATTATGTAATAGAAAAAGGACGTATCTCTCGGGAACAAGACAAACGATGGGTCGTGCTAGGAAACATTAAATAAAGAATAGTAAAACAAAGTCAAGATGACCTAGGGCATTTCGGAGAAGAAATAATAGAATACATCACATTATAAAAGCAACAGCGACTCCTAGAGCAAATGGACAAGTCGAGAGATACAACAGGACATTGTGATCAGCAATTACAACAATGGCAAAAGATGAACAGCATTGGGACAAGAATCTGAAAAGCAAACAGTGGGCTTTGAACAGTACAAAGAATAAAACCACAGGTATGTCCCCACACACCTTATTATTTGATTTTAATCTAAGAAATGCATTGCAGAATAAGATTCTAATTACATTGGACGAAGATAATGCAACAGACGATTGAGAACTCAGTTTAAACGAAATATGTTTAAAAGCAAAGGAAGCAATCGACAAAAATTAAATATCACAGAAGAGTAGATTTGATTAAAAAAGACTCAAACCGACGCAGTACAGCAAAGCAGATATTGTACTTGTAAAACAAGAAGCAGCAGCTACAGGAAGCTCCAGGAAGCTTACACCGAAGAACAAGGGTCCATATCTAGTGACAGAAGTAATGCCACACGACAGATACATTCTGGAAGACATACCAGGAGCCAAACAAACACAGAGGTCGTTTAAATCCGTATTCGCTTTCGACAGAATGAAACTCTGGTGCCAACTACCTGACGAGGAGGAAGGTGAGGAAGGAAGCCTAGAAGAAAAAGAAGATGACGACAACCAGGAGGATCAACCCAACAACGAAAATGATTGAGGACAATCATAAAGTCAGGATTGGCCGACTATAAGCATAAGGTTATTATAACCGCTAAAATTTTAATTTATATTATGAAATAGTTCTTAAGTTGAATGGACTTGATATATACAGTATAACCAGACAGTCTCTCAAGAAGTGTTAAAGTGACTACACCTAATAACTTGTATTCAGTTTTATATTGAGTTGTTAAATCATATTAATCTAAACTTCTGTTTAATTTATTCTACATAAACACAGATCCTGACAAATACCACCTTTTATAGGCTTTTGGGCCTTACAATAGTATATATAAACGATAATCGTAGGTTACTCATCTTATTTAACTTAAGAGTTTATCGACGACACCTGGATGTCTGCATATTAGTTTTGTTTTCGTTTAGCAGCAAGTTTCATCTGCATTGATTTCCTGCACTGATTGTGGTAGTGTTTCTCGATCTATGGCAACATTTATTAACTTTTCTTTTAAATCACTGCTATGAACTCTACATACACAAATTAAAAAATCAACATATTGTTTGACTGCATCTAAAATATCAGCAATCTAGTGATGATTTTATTAGCATTTCAATTATAATACATTGTATTATTAGAAAATTGCAAATTTTGATGCTTATTTAATTATTTTTCTACAATAAGTTTGTGTATTTCAAATAGACAATTTCCACGAAAAAGTGTTAAAGCATTGGCAACATTTTTCAACACCACATAGACATTGTCGTCCACAAAATATGCTCTTTGATATTAGCATATTAGATTCATTTCATTGGCAGACTCCTTAATATTTTAATAAGAATAAACAAAATAAATTTTCATTGACCAATTTCTAGAGTACAATATCATTCGCTCTATTTGATTAGGTTTTTACATTGCTACCAAAACCTACGCAGTCTTATTCTTCTGAATAAGTATTTATTCTATAAATACTTTAAAGAAATATTGTTGACAATTAAGGTGTTGAAAGCATTATCTAAGTCGTTTGTCGTTGGTCATAAATTTTTTTTTTAAAACAAGTTTAGAGTTTTTATAATAACTAATTCTTGGTACTACCTTTATTATTTACAGGTTGTAATAATATGTATATTCAACCATTATTTAATGTTAATCTCACAATTTATCTAACACATTTAGTTGGTACCTTTATTTAGAGGTTCTAAATAAATGTGTAAATTATACAATAAAACCTCTATTATATAGAGATTTTAATAAAATGTATACACTTTATGTTTTTACCTCTACTTAGAGTACTTCTATTATTTAGAGGTTGCAATGAAATGTATATACGATTTGATGTTATCTCTATTACTTAAAGGTTCCATTTAATTACACTACTTCTCTTTCCCAATAACCTTTAAACAAAAACCAATCACTAAATTATGTAAAGGATGTTCTCTATTATATGCTTTAAATTTTTTAACGTTCAGACTTTTACCTGTCAACTTGAAACAAACAAGAAAGTTTCTTTTAAACAAAGAGATTTTTGTATTCAGTGGATTAAACATCGCTACGTCTCGCCCAATGACTTTAAACAAAAAACAATTATTGAATTATATAGACGATATACTTTATTACCTACATTTTAAATTTTTATATTTTATCTCTTATGGTTCATGAGAAAACACCATTAACTTTATAATAAATTATTATACCCGTGTATGTTAACCTAAAACATTAACATGATATTATACCGTATTGTTGTAACAACTTTAGTAAAAATGACAACAGGCTGCTGCAGCGGTCGTTGTCAATCTACGCTTAAACATACCTGTGTATAATACCCTAATACATTACCATGATATTATACAGTAGTATTGTGTGTTGTTCTTGATTTAGTGCATATGACATAAGGCGCATGTGTTCGTTGTAAATCTTCGTTTGAACATACCTGTGTATGTTACCTTGATACTTTCGTCACATTTTAAGTAAATTCTTCTTATTTTTTATTCTTATTAATTTTCAGAAAAATTTATGGTATTTTAATTAAAATATTTATAAGGATTCTATAATAAAATTCAACAACGCTGATTCTAAATTTTGTGTGTTCCATTTATATTTTGGATTACCGGCACAAATTACACAAAAAAAGATAAGTTTAACTTAAAACAAAGTTCACTCACTCCCTAGTATTTTGATAGTGAGTTGAATACCATTTAGAGTTGCAGGGAAATACAGCTTGCATCTACTTAGTAGGTATGCAGGACGCAATATTCTATTTCTTATGGTTTATGAAAAAACACAATTGACTGTTTTAATAAATTTTTATACTCTTGTATGTTACCCTGATAGATTACCATGATAATATACCGTATTGTTGAAACAACTTTAGTGCAAATGACAACAGGCTGCTGCGGCTATCGTTGTAAATCTTCGCTTGAACATAGCCGTGTATGTTACCTTAATATTTTCGTGATATTTAAAATAATAATTTATTAATTTGCAAAAAATTTTTTGATAATCTACTTAAAAAATTTAAACGGATCCTTTAATAAAATTTAACAACACTGATTCCAAATGTTGTCATAGTTTAACAAACACAGATGCATATTACATAGAACAAAGTTCACTTAGAATATATAGTAGTTAATATAAACGATAATCGTAGCTTACTCAACTTATTTAACTTAAGAGTTTATCGACGACACCTGGATGTCTGCATATTAGTTTTGTTTTCGTTTAGCAGCAAGTTTCATCTGCATTGATTTCCTGCACTGATTGTGGTAGTGTTTCTGCATCTATGGTAACATTTATTAACTTTTCTTTTAAATCAGTGCTTTGAACTCTACATACACAAATTAAAAAATCAACATATTGTTTGACTGCATCTAAAATATCTGCAATCTAGTGATGATTTTAGTAGAATTTTAATTATAATACATTGTATTATTGGGATATTGCAAATTTTGATGCTAATTTAATTATCTTTCTACAATAAGTTTGTGTATTTTAACTAGACAATTTCCACGAAAAAGTGTTAAAGCATTGGCAACATTTTTCAACACCACATAGACATTGTCGTCCACAAAATATGCTCTTTGATATTAGCATATTAGATTCATTTCATTGGCAGACTCCTTAATATTTTAATAAGAATAAACAAAATAAATTTTCATTGACCAATTTCTAGAGTACAATATCATTCGCTCTATTTGATTAGGTTTTTACACTGCTACCAAAACCTACGCAGTCTTATTCTTCTGAATAAGTATTTATTCTATAAATACTTTAAAGAAATATTGTTGACAATTAAGGTGTTGAAAGCATTATCTAAGTCGTTTGTCGTTGGTCATAAATTTTTTTTTTAAAACAAGTTTAGAGTTTTTATAATAACTAATTCTTGGTACTACCTTTATTATTTACAGGTTGTAATAATATGTATATTCAACCATTATTTAATGTTAATCTCACAATTTATCTAACACATTTAGTTGGTACCTTTATTTAGAGGTTCTAAATAAATGTGTAAATTATACAATAAAACCTCTATTATATAGAGATTTTAATAAAATGTATACACTTTATGTTTTTACCTCTACTTAGAGTACTTCTATTATTTAGAGGTTGCAATGAAATGTATATACGATTTGATGTTATCTCTATTACTTAAAGGTTCCATTTAATTACACTACTTCTCTTTCCCAATAACCTTTAAACAAAAACCAATCACTAAATTATGTAAAGGATGTTCTCTATTATATGCTTTAAATTTTTTAACGTTCAGACTTTTACCTGTCAACTTGAAACAAACAAGAAAGTTTCTTTTAAACAAAGAGATTTTTGTATTCAGTGGATTAAACATCGCTACGTCTCGCCCAATGACTTTAAACAAAAAACAATTATTGAATTATATAGACGATATACTTTATTACCTACATTTTAAATTTTTATATTTTATCTCTTATGGTTCATGAGAAAACACCATTAACTTTATAATAAATTATTATACCCGTGTATGTTAACCTAAAACATTAACATGATATTATACCGTATTGTTGTAACAACTTTAGTAAAAATGACAACAGGCTGCTGCAGCGGTCGTTGTCAATCTACGCTTAAACATACCTGTGTATAATACCCTAATACATTACCATGATATTATACAGTAGTATTGTGTGTTGTTCTTGATTTAGTGCATATGACATAAGGCGCATGTGTTCGTTGTAAATCTTCGTTTGAACATACCTGTGTATGTTACCTTGATACTTTCGTCACATTTTAAGTAAATTCTTCTTATTTTTTATTCTTATTAATTTTCAGAAAAATTTATGGTATTTTAATTAAAATATTTATAAGGATTCTATAATAAAATTCAACAACGCTGATTCTAAATTTTGTGTGTTCCATTTATATTTTGGATTACCGGCACAAATTACACAAAAAAAGATAAGTTTAACTTAAAACAAAGTTCACTCACTCCCTAGTATTTTGATAGTGAGTTGAATACCATTTAGAGTTGCAGGGAAATACAGCTTGCATCTACTTAGTAGGTATGCAGGACGCAATATTCTATTTCTTATGGTTTATGAAAAAACACAATTGACTGTTTTAATAAATTTTTATACTCTTGTATGTTACCCTGATAGATTACCATGATAATATACCGTATTGTTGAAACAACTTTAGTGCAAATGACAACAGGCTGCTGCGGCTATCGTTGTAAATCTTCGCTTGAACATAGCCGTGTATGTTACCTTAATATTTTCGTGATATTTAAAATAATAATTTATTAATTTGCAAAAAATTTTTTGATAATCTACTTAAAAAATTTAAACGGATCCTTTAATAAAATTTAACAACACTGATTCCAAATGTTGTCATAGTTTAACAAACACAGATGCATATTACATAGAACAAAGTTCACTTAGAATATATAGTAGTTAATATAAACGATAATCGTAGCTTACTCAACTTATTTAACTTAAGAGTTTATCGACGACACCTGGATGTCTGCATATTAGTTTTGTTTTCGTTTAGCAGCAAGTTTCATCTGCATTGATTTCCTGCACTGATTGTGGTAGTGTTTCTGCATCTATGGTAACATTTATTAACTTTTCTTTTAAATCAGTGCTTTGAACTCTACATACACAAATTAAAAAATCAACATATTGTTTGACTGCATCTAAAATATCTGCAATCTAGTGATGATTTTAGTAGAATTTTAATTATAATACATTGTATTATTGGGATATTGCAAATTTTGATGCTAATTTAATTATCTTTCTACAATAAGTTTGTGTATTTTAACTAGACAATTTCCACGAAAAAGTGTTAAAGCATTGGCAACATTTTTCAACACCACATAGACATTGTCGTCCACAAAATATGCTCTTTGATATTAGCATATTAGATTCATTTCATTGGCAGACTCCTTAATATTTTAATAAGAATAAACAAAATAAATTTTCATTGACCAATTTCTAGAGTACAATATCATTCGCTCTATTTGATTAGGTTTTTACACTGCTACCAAAACCTACGCAGTCTTATTCTTCTGAATAAGTATTTATTCTATAAATACTTTAAAGAAATATTGTTGACAATTAAGGTGTTGAAAGCATTATCTAAGTCGTTTGTCGTTGGTCATAAATTTTTTTTTTAAAACAAGTTTAGAGTTTTTATAATAACTAATTCTTGGTACTACCTTTATTATTTACAGGTTGTAATAATATGTATATTCAACCATTATTTAATGTTAATCTCACAATTTATCTAACACATTTAGTTGGTACCTTTATTTAGAGGTTCTAAATAAATGTGTAAATTATACAATAAAACCTCTATTATATAGAGATTTTAATAAAATGTATACACTTTATGTTTTTACCTCTACTTAGAGTACTTCTATTATTTAGAGGTTGCAATGAAATGTATATACGATTTGATGTTATCTCTATTACTTAAAGGTTCCATTTAATTACACTACTTCTCTTTCCCAATAACCTTTAAACAAAAACCAATCACTAAATTATGTAAAGGATGTTCTCTATTATATGCTTTAAATTTTTTAACGTTCAGACTTTTACCTGTCAACTTGAAACAAACAAGAAAGTTTCTTTTAAACAAAGAGATTTTTGTATTCAGTGGATTAAACATCGCTACGTCTCGCCCAATGACTTTAAACAAAAAACAATTATTGAATTATATAGACGATATACTTTATTACCTACATTTTAAATTTTTATATTTTATCTCTTATGGTTCATGAGAAAACACCATTAACTTTATAATAAATTATTATACCCGTGTATGTTAACCTAAAACATTAACATGATATTATACCGTATTGTTGTAACAACTTTAGTAAAAATGACAACAGGCTGCTGCAGCGGTCGTTGTCAATCTACGCTTAAACATACCTGTGTATAATACCCTAATACATTACCATGATATTATACAGTAGTATTGTGTGTTGTTCTTGATTTAGTGCATATGACATAAGGCGCATGTGTTCGTTGTAAATCTTCGTTTGAACATACCTGTGTATGTTACCTTGATACTTTCGTCACATTTTAAGTAAATTCTTCTTATTTTTTATTCTTATTAATTTTCAGAAAAATTTATGGTATTTTAATTAAAATATTTATAAGGATTCTATAATAAAATTCAACAACGCTGATTCTAAATTTTGTGTGTTCCATTTATATTTTGGATTACCGGCACAAATTACACAAAAAAAGATAAGTTTAACTTAAAACAAAGTTCACTCACTCCCTAGTATTTTGATAGTGAGTTGAATACCATTTAGAGTTGCAGGGAAATACAGCTTGCATCTACTTAGTAGGTATGCAGGACGCAATATTCTATTTCTTATGGTTTATGAAAAAACACAATTGACTGTTTTAATAAATTTTTATACTCTTGTATGTTACCCTGATAGATTACCATGATAATATACCGTATTGTTAAAACAACTTTAGTGCAAATGACAACAGGCTGCTGCGGCTATCGTTGTAAATCTTCGCTTGAACATAGCCGTGTATGTTACCTTAATATTTTCGTGATATTTAAAATAATAATTTATTAATTTGCAAAAATTTTTTTGATAATCTACTTAAAAAATTTAAACGGATCCTTTAATAAAATTTAACAACACTGATTCCAAATGTTGTCATAGTTTAACAAACACAGATGCATATTACATAGAACAAAGTTCACTTAGAATATATAGTAGTTAATATAAACGATAATCGTAGCTTACTCAACTTATTTAACTTAAGAGTTTATCGACGACACCTGGATGTCTGCATATTAGTTTTGTTTTCGTTTAGCAGCAAGTTTCATCTGCATTGATTTCCTGCACTAATTGTGGTAGTGTTTCTGCATCTATGGTAACATTTATTAACTTTTCTTTTAAATCAGTGCTTTGAACTCTACATACACAAATTAAAAAATCAACATATTGTTTGACTGCATCTAAAATATCTGCAATCTAGTGATGATTTTAGTAGAATTTTAATTATAATACATTGTATTATTGGGATATTGCAAATTTTGATGCTTATTTAATTATCTTTCTACAATAAGTTTGTGTATTTTAACTAGACAATTTCCACGAAAAAGTGTTAAAGCATTGGCAACATTTTTCAACACCACATAGACATTGTCGTCCACAAAATATGCTCTTTGATATTAGCATATTAGATTCATTTCATTGGCAGACTCCTTAATATTTTAATAAGAATAAACAAAATAAATTTTCATTGACCAATTTCTAGAGTACAATATCATTCGCTCTATTTGATTAGGTTTTTACACTGCTACCAAAACCTACGCAGTCTTATTCTTCTGAATAAGTATTTATTCTATAAATACTTTAAAGAAATATTGTTGACAATTAAGGTGTTGAAAGCATTATCTAAGTCGTTTGTCGTTGGTCATAAATTTTTTTTTTAAAACAAGTTTAGAGTTTTTATAATAACTAATTCTTGGTACTACCTTTATTATTTACAGGTTGTAATAATATGTATATTCAACCATTATTTAATGTTAATCTCACAATTTATCTAACACATTTAGTTGGTACCTTTATTTAGAGGTTCTAAATAAATGTGTAAATTATACAATAAAACCTCTATTATATAGAGATTTTAATAAAATGTATACACTTTATGTTTTTACCTCTACTTAGAGTACTTCTATTATTTAGAGGTTGCAATGAGATGTATATACGATTTGATGTTATCTCTATTACTTAAAGGTTCCATTTAATTACACTACTTCTCTTTCCCAATAACCTTTAAACAAAAACAATCACTAAATTATGTAAAGGATGTTCTCTATTATATGCTTTAAATTTTTTAACGTTCAGACTTTTACCTGTCAACTTGAAACAAACAAGAAAGTTTCTTTTAAACAAAGAGATTTTTGTATTCAGTAGATTAAACATCGCTACGTCTCGCCCAATGACTTTAAACAAAAAACAATTATTGAATTATATAGACGATATACTTTATTACCTACATTTTAAATTTTTATATTTTATCTCTTATGGTTCATGAGAAAACACCATTAACTTTATAATAAATTATTATACCCGTGTATGTTAACCTAAAACATTAACATGATATTATACCGTATTGTTGTAACAACTTTAGTAAAAATGACAACAGGCTGCTGCAGCGGTCGTTGTCAATCTACGCTTAAACATACCTGTGTATAATACCCTAATACATTACCATGATATTATACAGTAGTATTGTGTGTTGTTCTTGATTTAGTGCATATGACATAAGGCGCATGTGTTCGTTGTAAATCTTCGTTTGAACATACCTGTGTATGTTACCTTGATACTTTCGTCACATTTTAGGTAAATTCTTTTAATTTTTTATTCTTATTAATTTTCAGAAAAATTTATGGTATTTTAATTAAAATATTTATAAGGATTCTATAATAAAATTCAACAACGCTGATTCTAAATTTTGTGTGTTCCATTTATATTTTGGATTACCGGCACAAATTACACAAAAAAAGATAACTTTAACTTAAAACAAAGTTCACTCACTCCCTAGTATTTTGATAGTGAGTTGAATACCATTTAGAGTTGCAGGGAAATACAGCTTGCATCTACTTAGTAGGTATGCAGGACGCAATATTCTATTTCTTATGGTTTATGAAAAAACACAATTGACTGTTTTAATAAATTTTTATACTCTTGTATGTTACCCTGATAGATTACCATGATAATATACCGTATTGTTGAAACAACTTTAGTGCAAATGACAACAGGCTGCTGCGGCTATCGTTGTAAATCTTCGCTTGAACATAGCCGTGTATGTTACCTTAATATTTTCGTGATATTTAAAATAATAATTTATTAATTTGCAAAAATTTTTTTGATAATCTACTTAAAAAATTTAAACGGATCCTTTAATAAAATTTAACAACACTGATTCCAAATGTTGTCATAGTTTAACAAACACAGATGCATATTACATAGAACAAAGTTCACTTAGAATATATAGTAGTTAATATAAACGATAATCGTAGCTTACTCAACTTATTTAACTTAAGAGTTTATCGACGACACCTGGATGTCTGCATATTAGTTTTGTTTTCGTTTAGCAGCAAGTTTCATCTGCATTGATTTCCTGCACTGATTGTGGTAGTGTTTCTGCATCTATGGTAACATTTATTAACTTTTCTTTTAAATCAGTGCTTTGAACTCTACATACACAAATTAAAAAATTGCCTAAAAATTGATATTGCCATATTAGATTCATTTCATTGGCAGACTCCTTAATAATTTAACAAGAATAAACAAAATCCATTTTTATTGACCAATTTCTAGAGTGCAATATCATTCGCTCTATTTGATTAGGTTTTTACACTGCTACCAAAACCTACGCAGTCTTATTCTTCTGAATAAGTATTTATTCTATAAATACTTTAAAGAAATATTGTTGACAATTAAGGTGTTAAAAGCATTATCTTAGTCGTTTGTCGTTGGTCGTAAGATTTTTTTTGAATACAAGTTTAGAGTTTCCATAATAACTAATTCTTGGTACAACATTTATTATATACAGGTTGTAATAATATGTATGTGGGATTATTTTTTAAGATTAGTTTTAAGTGTAAATATAATTAGTTTTAAGAAATAGAAATAGTAAAGAACACTGTAGAATAGGTAAAGGTCTTTGCTAAGATCTAGAGATATTCAAATGTGTAAATAAACCGCTTGCAAACCCTATAAGCCGTTCGCTGAGACAAGCAAGTGAACGGCAGGCAGAACGCCAAAGCGAACTGGTCAGAGACGTTCGCTAGCTGTTCAAGATGATGACACACCAGGGTGTGGCACACGGTACAAGCAACAGACGTAGTCAGAGAGTTGATATAAAAATGGCGACAATATGTACATAGGTTGTGCGATGTTGTTATTTTGTTAGTTTTAAATATTATTAACGGGTGTTAATATAATTTAATAATTGTGAACATTGTTATTAGTTGTAACATATGTTAGAGTTATGCAGCTAATGTAATGTTAAATACTAGGTTGTATAATCATTATAAAATCATTGTGTTGATAACTATGAACAATTGGAATTGCGTATTACGTGTTAACACGCAAAACACTGTAAAGAGACATTATAATCTAAGTATTGTATTTTAATCAAGTGTATTTTTCTTAGTGAAGTTAATTACGATTAATTCGCTTTATTCAGATGTAATTGCATAATTTTGTGTAAATATTAAATGAACTATCAATATTCAAATCATGTGTTTGCTTGTATAAAAGAAACTATATTGTTATGTTATACTGCAAATTGATCGTCTCAACGGATAGTTGTAGAAATTACCTACAAATTGAAGGCTCATATAAGATTGAATAGTTCTATGCTGCAAATTAGGATCTCAACAGGTGGTTGTATATTCTAACCTGCAAAGTGGAGTCTGAACCAGGATGGTATTAGATTCAAAAAACTACTAATGTAGGGTAAAACCTACAAATTAGGGGTCAACCAAGATAAGGGCGAAATCAAAAATATTCAGTTAAAATTATTTTTAACCTTAGAACCAGACTTATTGATCAACCGGGATAAGGGCGAAATCAAAAATATTCAGTTAAGATTATTGTTAAATTTAAAACCAGACTTATTGATCAACGGGATAAGGGCGAAATCAAAAATATTCAGTTAAGATTATTTTTAACCTTAGAACCAGAACAGTTGACCAGCGGAATCAAAAGGAAAACTTAGTGTACAGTTTGCTCATTAAAGTAATTGTACAGTAGTAAAAATTATAACAATGACACAAGAATTAGACAATTTGTCAGTGGCAGAGTTACGACAAGAACTTAATTTTGTTGGACTTAGTCAGCGTGGGAATCGTGCTGAATTATTGTCAAGAATGAACTCGTTTAGTAGCCGAGTCGGTAAACAGAATAATAGGTCTGTAAACAATGAAACAGTCAATAAAACTAATTATACATTTTTAGATTTAGAATTGGCTTTACCTAAATATGATGGGCTTAAAAATGTTAGATTATGGATTAAACAATTTGATGATTTCTGTGACCAGGCAGAAATAGATACAAAATACAGATATTTGTATGCCAGGAGATTGTTGACTGATACAGCAAAACAATTTGTTAATTTCGAAACCAGGATAATAAAATTGGGATACATTTAAATCGTATTTGATTGAAGAATTTGATACGAGTTTAAATAGCGCACAGGTTCACAAAATGCTTCAACAAAGAGAGAAGAAAACAGGTGAAAGTATTCGTCAATATGTGTATGATATTTTAGATATAGCTCGACAAGCAGACGTCGAAGAAGCAGCTATTATGGATTATATCATAGCAGGCATTCGCGACAGTGCAGCTAACAAAGTAATACTTTATGGAGCTGAGAATATTGGACAACTTAGACGTAAGCTGGAACAATATGAAAAAATGAAAATGGATACCCAGGACTATGATAGGAGATCTAGGCCAGGTACCAAAACTAAAGTTGAGACAACAGGTGAGAATATTAAATGTTTTAATTGTGGTTCGTTATCACACTCATCTAAAGTGTGTCCTGATAAAGACAAGGGTTATAAATGTTTTAATTGTGGTAATTATGGACATGTTAGTCGAAACTGTAATACTAAAATAAAAACTGTTAAAGCGGAGCATAATGTTATGAAAGTAGAAATGTTAAAATCAATTTTTGTTAATAACAGGAGTAATGTAAACGCTTTAATCGATACTGGCAGTGATTTGTCAGCAGTGCGGGAGGATTATTTTAAAACATTAAAGAATGTTAAATTATATGACTCTGAAATAACAATACGTGGTTTGTCAAACTCTAGAGTAAATTCTTTAGGTAGAAATAAATTGGACATTGAAATTGATTTAGAACATTACGTTAGTTATTTTGAAGTGTTACCATCTCATGCAATGCATATGAACATGGTGATAGGATTAGACATTATAGCTAAAGCTAAAGTAATTATTGATAGAACAGGTGTTAAATTTCATAAACTTTATAACGATAATGATGAAAATGAAAGTGAGGTAAAACAATTAATGACAATGAAAATAGACTATGGTGATAAAGCAAGTGATTTAGTCTTATCTCATATAAACGATAAAATTGTTGTTAATAAAATACCCGAGTCAGTGAACAATGACAAACGAAAAGAGTTACGCAACTCAGAAAGTGAAAAGACAATTATATTGAAAATTGATACTCCTATATTTTCTAGACCGCTTAAACTACCACCTGCAGATCGACTAGTTGTTGGAGAGCAGCTGGGTGAAGGGTTAGAAAAGGATGTCATACAGGCAGCCCAGGAAATGAACGACCTAGGTTGTGCAGTAAAACAAGACATTGTTTGTCTATCTAAGGATAAAGTAAAAGCAGCCAAGCATTTTCCGAAGCCGAAGATGAGTACACAAGGCAATGTTCGTCCCTCTAAGGATAGGGTCAACGCTGCTAAGCATTTTCCGAAGCCGAAGAAGACGCAACAAGCAAAGAATTATACAAGGAAGTGTATAACAGAAAATGAATTGAAGATTGGGGTTAAAATGAAAACCAAACAAGACACTGTTCGTTCCTCAAAGGATAAGGACAAAGCCGTTAAGCATTTTCCGAAGCCGAAGAAGACGATACAAGCAGAAGAAATACAAAATGAGTTTGTAGAAAAACGCAAGAAGCTGAGAGAAGAGGATAAAGGAATTATTCTAAAAATTCAGCAAGAAAGCAGGACTAGCTACGGTAGAAGATGTAAGACAACAAGCAAAAAGTATTAACATATTCTCGTTATAGTAAATGCTTTTACAAAGTTTGTTTGGTTTTTACCTACTAAAGCAACAGGAGCTAAAGCTAAAGCTAAAATCAAAGGACCATACAAAATAACGAAAATTAAAGGAAATGATCGTTATGACGTGGAGAAAGCAGGAGAGTGTGAAGGGCCAGACAGGACTTCTACATCAGCAGACAAGATGACATCATGGGCAAGGATGATTATAGCAACTGAGGACAGTTACTAGTCAGGAGAGGCCGAGATGTGGGATTATTTTTTAAGATTAGTTTTAAGTGTAAATATAATTAGTTTTAAGAAATAGAAATAGTAAAGAACACTGTGGAATAGGTAAAGGTCTTTGCTAAGATCTAAAGATATTCAAATGTGTAAATAAACCGCTTGCAAACCCTATAAGCCGTTCGCTGAGACAAGCAAGTAAACGCCAGGCAGAACGCCAAAGCGAACTGGTCAGAGACGTTCGCTAGCTGTTCAAGATGATGACACACCAGGATGTGGCACACGGTACAAGCAACAGACGTAGTCAGAGAGTTGATATAAAAATGGCGACAATATGTACATAGGTTGTGCGATGTTGTTATTTTGTTAGTTTTAAATATTATTAACGGGTGTTAATATAATTTAATAATTGTGAACATTGTTATTAGTTGTAACATATGTTAGAGTTATGCAGCTAATGTAATGTTAAATACTAGGTTGTATTATCATTATAAAATCATTGTGTTGATAACTATGAACAATTGGAATTGCGTATTACGTGTTAACACGCAAAACACTGTAAAGAGACATTATAATCTAAGTATTGTATTTTAATCAAGTGTATTTTTCTTAGTGAAGTTAATTACGATTAATTCGCTTTATTCAGATGTAATTGTATAATTTTGTGTAAATATTAAATGAACTATCAATATTCAAATCATGTGTTTGCTTGTATAAAAGAAACTATATTGTTATGTTATACTGCAAATTGATCGTCTCAACGGATAGTTGTAGAAATTACCTACAAATTGGAGGCTCATATAAGATTGAATAGTTCTATGCTGCAAATTAGGATCTCAACAGGTGGTTGTATATTCTAACCTGCAAAGTGGAGTCTGAACCGGGATGGTATTAGATTCAAAAAACTACTAATGTAGGGTAAAACCTACATGTATATGCAACAATTATTTATTATTAATCTCACAATTTAGTTAATACATTTATTTGGTACCTTTATTTAGAGGTTCTAAATAAATGTGAATAAAATACGATAAAACCTTTATTATATAGAGATTTTAATAAAATGTATACACTAAATATTTTTACCTTTACTTAGAGTACTTCTATTATCTAGAGCTTGCAATAAAATGTATATTCTCTTTGTTGTAACTTCTATTACTTAAAGGATCCATTGAATTACACTACTTTTCTACAAGATTCTATTACAAAATTCAACAATGCTGATTTTATATTTTGTCTATTTCATTTATATTTTAAACTACAGGCAAAAATTACACAAAAAAAAGCATATAACTTAGAACAAAGTTCACTCACTCCCTAGTATTATGTTCGTGAGTGGAATTCCATTTAAAATTGCTTGGAATTACAGTGTGCATCTACCTAGTAGGTATGCAAGATGAAATATTCTATTTCTTATGGTTAATGAAAAAACACCATTGACTTTTTTAATAAAATATTATTCCCGTGTATGCTACGCTGGTACATAACCATGATAATATAGCGTATTTTTTAACAACTTTAGTGCAAATGACAACATGCTGCTGCAGCGATCGTTGTAAATCTTCGCTTTAACATATTCGTGAATGTTATCTTAATACTTTCGTAATATTTAAAATGAATTCTTCTTATTTTCCTATCTTATTAATTTGAAGAAAAATTTATGGTAATCTATTTGAAAAATTTAAACAAATCCTATAATAAAATTCAACAACGCTGATTCCAAATTTTGTCTATTCTATTTATACTTTGGACTACTGGCAAAAATTACACCAAAAAAGATGCATATAACTTAGAACAAAGTTCACTTAGAACAAAGTAGTAAAAGAGTAACTAATGATAAAGTAGATATTAATAAAGTAGTAACAAAATTGTAAGAGCAGCGTAGAGTAGTAAAGAGCTAGCTTTGATAACAGCGCAGTCACTTATATAGGCCAGGAAAAAGAGAAGGGATTGTGACCAGCTGTGTACTGCTTTAGTAGCGAAATATATAAATAAACAAATATTTGACTTGAATAAATTGCTACCGCGACCATAACGATTTGTTATCATAACAGGGCCAGCATAATCGACGCCAGTAATCCTGAAGGGATAATGAAAAACGCTTCTGTCAGAGGGTAAAGAACCCATCATTGGCGAAGACATTTTCGGCTTACATTTAAAGCATATTATGAAATTATGAACTATAGATTTAGGTGGTGATATTCCTCTTAGGGACCAGAACTTGTCTCTAACAAAGAATAATAAAGCTTGTGGACATGAATGGAACAGTCTTATATGTTCATGCTACACGGTGTCCAGAAAGGGTATCGGGTATTTGTAAGTTCAATGAAACAAAAATTATTTGTATGCAATAAAAAAGTTTATTGTTAGCATATGAATTGGAGAATTATTTGGAAAAGATGACGTTATCCAAATGATGACCGTTACGTTGCTGGCACTCTTCTAAACGGAAACGAAGATTGGCGATAACACGTTGACACATAGCTATCGATATTGCTGCCATTTCTGACCTGATGTTTTGCTTTAACTGGGTTAGATTCTTAGGATTGTTTTGATAAACCTTACTTTTAAGGTATCCCCATGCAAAATAGTCAAGCGGGCTAAGGTCGGGGCTTCTGGGAGGCCAGTTGATGTTACCCCTTCGCGAAATGACTTTATTAGGGAATAACTCGTTAACAACTTCTATTGAGTTATTTGAGGTATGGCAAGTGGCCCCATCTTGCTGGAACCACGTTCTTGAGTTGAAACCTGCAAACTCCTGCAACTCTGGGACCAAAAAATTTCGCCTCCTAGGTCTTTAGTTAACGTTGTAAGCATGCTATGTCATTGTTGAATGTAACTTATCTTCTGCAACCCATTGAATGCATGGCTCTAGTGTGGCCCCCTTAAGGCTCCTAATAAAAACGTTATATAAATTTTATAAAGGAGTGTCTAGACTATCTCATATTAAAATTTGAGCCTCCTAGGTCTTTATTGTACCTTACAGTTAACGTTGTTAACTTTGAATCACCATTACGATAATACGCTCGTACGCAAAATGCGCGATGCATCCCCGAGTACTGTTCCATCGTAACTAAAACTCCACAGAATGGCGGACGCCACGAACCCCTCCCCGCACCATTTAGACGCCCCGTTTCGAATATGGCGCGAAAACAAATACCCGATACACCTTCTGGACACCCTGTATAATCATCAGGAATAATTAATTTTGTAAGTGGGTGCTTAGGGTGCAATATAAAAGGGTGCTTTATTTCAAAAGTAAAATTTGAATGTTGTAATCGACCACCTACACGTATGATGTTATTATCATCCAAAAAAGCATTTAGAGATAATATTTGACTACTATTGTGCACTGGTACGTTTCTTTCAAAGAACTTATTTCATAAGAAAAGTGTTTACTTTGCGACAATCTAAACAATGAATGCATTGCATGTTGTAGTTCCGTAATAAGAGTGATGTTGTATTTAAATTCGTCTGAGATTGAGTTTTATTTGACGCCTAATGTCTTTAAATGATTTGAGTCGCCTAAATTTAATTGAAAGAACTTATCGGATCTATCATTTTTAATATTTGAAAGTACAGTAAGTGAATTAGCTTTCCACTTTCTAAGTTTAAAACCCGCACTGGATAAAATAGTATTATTTTTAACACAGTGGCTCAAAAGCTCTGCCAAATCGTCAGAACCGGTAACCAGATCGTCAACGTTAGAGTCGTTTAATATTGAATCCGCTGCTTTAGGATTTAAGGCTTGCGATTCATAACCTAGCTGAGTGAGGCTCCTAATAGCTAAAAATCATGCGGCTGCCGTGTCGTAAGTAACACTATTTAACCGATACGCTAATAATGGTTCATCGGATTTAAAACGCCATAGAATTTGCTGCAAATCTCTTTGCGACGAATCTACTAATACTTGACGATACATCATAGCTATATCTGCTATCACGACGTAAGTATATAACCAAAATTTAGTTAGTAATGTAAAGAGATTACTTTGAATAGTAGGGCCATTAGCCTGTAGCTCGTTCAGTGAGATGCCTGTTCTGGTAGGCATAAAGCCGTTAAATACTATTTGAAGTTTACTCGTGGTACTTCTTGGTTTCAACACACCAAGGTGCGGTAAAAAGTATGTAATGTCTATGGGTAATTGGACAGGATTAAGGGTCATATGGCCTAACGAAATGTACTTTCCATAAAAGAATTATACATTTTCATTTACTCAGTGTCTGATAACAATTTCTTTTTAAGCGATAAGAAACGTTTTGTAGCGTTATTTTTAGAATATCCTAATAGCGTTGTTGGTTTTTTAAAAGGGATAATAACAACAAACCGACCAGTGGGGTCACGAATTGTGGTTCGTTTAAAATGGTTTTCGCAGGCTAATTCTTCCGCAGTATGTGGACTACAGCTTTCTACAGATTCAATTGTCCAGAACTTGGAAAGTTAATTCTGTATTTGTGAATAATAACAATGTTATCGTACGTTACCATTAGCTGCTTTAGTTCTTATTAAAATCCAACCAAGTGTGGTTTTCTGAACGCTTAAAAGATTACAAATTAAAAGTATCTTTCCTACCCGTAGATGGTTTTAGAAAAATGAAGCATATACACTATATGTTGACGTCGGTGAAGATAGCAGCCGATTCGATAGCAGTCGATTCGGACTAGTGTTGTAAATCAAAACTAATTCGGTGTTAAAGCGAACTTAAAATTACATGGCTAATCGGAACATTTAAGCAAATATTTAGGTAATAATAGACTGTAGAAGTATTAAGTAACCTAAATATTATTATATAATGTATAAATTCACCAATTAGTGTCTTATATTGCTGTTTTAATATAGGAAAATAAAACGCAAACGAACATCTAAATCCTCATAATTTAATGATATTATTTTTTTATAAATGGGTTAACTAATATGTCTCTTAGGTAATTACAAAATTTCAGCCGTCACAAATTCTTATTTTCTTTAAAAAGTGCAATTATGTGAAATTGTATACAGCTCTGTTTCATATCTGTGCGGCAACTCATAAAAAGCTTAAAAATCTAACAAACTTTATCATTAAATGAAATTATTTTATTATAATTAGTTTAACTAATATGTCTCTTAGGTAGTTACAAAATTTCAGCCGTCACAAATTCTTATTTTCTTCAAAAGGTTTAGTTTAGTGAAACTATATATGCTACAGCTCTGTTTCATATCTGTGCGGCAACTCATAAGAAGCTTAAAGATCTAAAAAACTTTATCATTTAATGAAATTATTTTTTTATAAATAGTTTAACTAATATGTCTCTTAGGTAGTTACAAAATTTCAGCCGTCACAAATTCTTATTTTCTTTAAAAAGTGCAATTTAGTGAAACTAAATACAGCTCTGTTTCATATTTGTATAGGCTAACCTAAAAAATAACCTAAATTTAATTTAATTATTTAAGTCCAAACACTCCTGTTCATCTAAATACACGTTGGTAAGTTTTTTAAATAATTAATTTCATTTATTTTTAAAATACAAAGTTTTAGTTATTCTAAGATCTTTTTTAGAAAGTATACATTGGAAATTATTAAGCTATTAAAGTTCAGAAAAAGATGGAAATGTTTACTAAAGTCAATATGAAAAATAAAAGAATCACCGTTACGGAAGTAGCTCTAGCTCTAATTCGCTTAAACGACATTATGAAAGTAAGCATAAAACAACATATTAAGTAAACTTAAATATAGCTATATGTATAACAATATAAAATACGACCAAATTTGCTTTTAGGAAAAACACTATCAAGCATTTACTTACAACATTTCAAGTATTGCAAAGATACTAAGCGAAACTTCATCTAGATCTATATGGTTAACTTTGCCCACTTCGCCAATATGGGAAAATGACCCTAAAAAAATAAAAACCTTAGACAAATACAACGAAAGAATTTTATCATTGTCAAAAAGCCGTAAGTTTCTTTACAAATTTCTTCAAAATTTTCTTTTTATTTATTTAACCAGAATATAATTTCAGATCCTTATATTCATGTCCTAGATATACAGGAATTATTCTTACAAAATAATAAAGTGAATAGACACTTGTTTGAGCAGTAAGAACATGAAGCTTATACTTAAATACATACTTATATAAATAAATAAATACACACACTCATATATGGTATACATTCCCAATTTACAGATTCTACAAGAAAAACAATAAACCCGATCAAATACATTGGAATATAAATAGGATGCTTAAAGTACATAAAATAATTGCACAACATATTTAAACAATGTACTAAAATTAACCACTGACTATACTAAGAATGAACTAGAATTAAATAAAAGATAGCTGTTTAATTTTTAATCGAGCTGTCATGATAATTAGTTTCAATAAATTATAATTTTTAAAGTAAATAAAAAAGTAAAATTGTGTTACTATTTAACAGACATATTATTTAATCAATTTCTTAAAGTAAAATTTAATATGTTTTCTAGAAACGACTGTATTATCGTTTTCATTTGTCAATATGAACAGGTCAATGCAAGAGACAAGAGAGTCTTATTAAATAATTAAAACTATCTTCATTCAAATACTTTCATTACATAATGAGGTTTTTACGATTTTTAAATATCTTATAAGTTGCCGCACAGATATGGAACAGAGCTGTCACTAAATCGACTGCCAGATTTTATAGACGTACTGAATTTTTAGGTTATCTTTGAATTTTACATCTTATAAGTTGCCTATACAAATATGAAACAGAGCTGTATATAGTTTCACTAAATTGCACTTTTTAAAGAAAATAAGAATTTGTGACGGCTGAAATTTTGTAACTACCTAAGAGACATATTACTTAAACTATTTATAAAAAAATAATATCATTAAATTATAAGAATTTAGATGTTCGTTTGCGTTTTATTTTCCTATATTAAAACAGCAATATAAGACACTAATTGGTGAATTTATACATTATGTAATAATATTTAGGTTACTTAATACTTCTACAGTCTATTATTACTTAAATATTTGCTTAAATGTTTCGATTAGCCATGTAATTTTAAGTTCGATTTAACACCGAATTAGTTTTGATTTACAACACTAGTCCGAATCGACTGCTATCGAATCGGCTGCTATCTTCACTGACGTTATATGTTGTTACCTATACTAAAAGTACTTCTATTATTTAAAGGTTTAATTGAATTACACAACTTCCTTACTCTGAATTATATAAAGGACTTTCTCTATTATATGCTTTAAAATTTTCAACTTTGTATCTCTTACCTGTCAACGTCAAATTAACAAAAAAAAAAGTCATGTTTTAAACAAATAGATTTTTCTATTCAGTGGATTGAACGTCGCTACGTCTCGCCTACTGACTTTGAACAAAAAACAATTATTGTATTATATAGGAAATATACTTTATTACCTACATTTTAAATTTTCATGTTTTATCTCTTATGATTCATGAGAAAACACCAACGCCTGTTAACCTAAAACATTTACATGATATTATACTGTATTGTTGTAACAACTTTAGTGAAAATGACAACAGGCTGCAGCAGCGGTCGTTGTATATCATTCCTTAAATATACCCGTGTATGTTACCCTTAAACATAACCATGATATTACACAGTAGTTTTGTTTGTTGTGCTTCATTTAGTGCAAATGACATAAGGCGCATGCAGTCGTTGTAAATCTTTGTTTGAACATACTCGTGTATGTTACCCTAATACTTTCGTGATACTTCTGGTAAATTTTTTATATTTTTCATTCATAATTATTTACAGAAAAATTTATAGTATTCTATTTAATAAGTTTATAAGGATTCTATTACAAAATTTAACATTGCTGATTTTATATTTTGCCTATTCCATTTATATTTTAAACTAATGGCAAAAGTTACACCAAAAGGGATGAATATAATTTAGAACAAAGTTCACTTACTCCCTAGTATTTTGTTCGTGAGTGGAATTCCATTCAGAGTTGCAGGGGATTACAGTTTGCATCAAGTCAGTAGGTATGAAAGATAAAATATCCTATTTCTTATGGTTTATGAAAAAACACTATTGATTTTTTTAATAAAATATTATACCCGTGTATGCTACCCTGTTACATTACCATGACAATATAGCGCATTGTTTAAAGACTTTAGTGCAAATGACAACATGCTGCTGCAGCGATCGTTCTAAATCTTCGCTTTAACATATCCGTGTATGTTATCCTAATACTTTCGTAATATTTAAAATAAATTCTTTTAATTTTCCTATCTTATTATTTGAAGAAAAATTTATGGTAATCTATTTTAAAAATTTAAACAAATATTATAGTAAAATTTAACAACGCTGATTCCAAATTTTGTCTAATCCATTTATAGTTTGGACTACTGGCAAAAATTAGCACCAAAAAAGATGCATATAACTTAGAACAAAGTTCACTCACTGCCTAGTATTTTGTTGAAGAGTAGAATTCCATTTAGAGTTGCTGGGAAATACGGGTTGCACTTACATTGTAGGTATGCAAGACACTAAGCACTATTTAATTATTAAAAGAAAAAGAACAATTTTAATTAGTGCACAGAAAATAAGATTGATAGTTTAGAAATTAAATTTATTTATCAAAAAATACATATAGCAATAATATATAATAGTATATATAAACGATAATCGTAGGTTACTCATCTTATTTAACTTAAGAGTCTATCGACGACACCTGGATGTCTCCATATTATTTTTGCTTTTGTTTAGCAGCAAGTTTTACGAATTCCTGCACTGATTGTGGTAGTGTTTCTGAATCTATTGCAACGCTTATTACCTTTTTTTTAAGTCACTGCTATGATCGCTACATACACAAATCAAAAAATCAACATATTGTTTGACTGCATCAAGAAAATCTGCAAACTGGTTATGAGTTTGCTAGCATTTCAATTATAATACATTGTTTTATTGGGATAATGCAAAATTTGTTGCATATAAGTTATCTTTCTACAATAAGTTTGTGTATTTCAACTGGACAATTTCAATGATTCGCTCTACTTGATTAGGGTTTTCATACAGCTAACAAAACCTACGCAGTTTTATTCTTCACAATTTTTATTTATTCTATAACAACTTTAAAGAAATATTGTTGACAATAAAGGTGTTTAAAGCATTAGCAAAATCGTGTGATGTTCGTCATAAAATATTTTTGAGAACAATTGTTAGTACTACCTTTATTATTTACAGGTTGTAACAATATATATATTCAAACATTATATAATGTTATTCTCTATTATAAAGACGTTCCAACAATTTAGTTAATATATTTATTTGGTACTTCTATTTAGAGGTTCTATATAAATGTATAAATTATACGATAAAACCTCTATTATATAGAGGTTCTAATAAAAATGTATAAGCTATATGTTTTTACCTATACTTAGAGTTCTTCTATTTTTCAAAGGTTTCAATAAAATGTATATACTATTTGTTGTTACCTCTATCATTTAAAGGTTTCATTGAATTACACTACTTCTCTACTGTCTTCATAAATATTATCAAGGCACATTGAGACTGTAATAAAAATAAAATATTAGATTTAATTGAGTAAATTTCAAAAAATTTATAACTTATCAATATTATACGCGAGGAGGTCCTGTCATCTATAATGCGAAATTAAACGTGAAATATATTATATACAGAGGTAAAGTTTGCTGAAACACTA
This sequence comes from Panorpa germanica, assembly GCA_963678705.1. Taxonomy (NCBI): domain Eukaryota; kingdom Metazoa; phylum Arthropoda; class Insecta; order Mecoptera; family Panorpidae; genus Panorpa; species Panorpa germanica. The sequence continues at coordinate 5,482,985 of OY783210.1, forward strand.
AAATTATTAAAAACCTGAAAGAAAAAAATTTCCATTAAAAAAATACTTTATAGTTAGGGGTACACTATAAAATTTTATAAAAAAAGAATGCCTATACATAGAAACATATATCCTTACAAGTTAATAAATAATCATGCACATGCGGGGGTTATGGATTCATTGGATTAACTGTCATCATAACTATTGACAAACCACAATAGGTCTGTAATAAAAAGAAAACTTAAGAATTGATAAAGGGTAAAATTAAAAAAAATGCATAACTTACTTATTTTATACGCGGAATGGTGTTGTCTTCTATAATGCAAAATTTACCTTTACCTACAATATATATAGAGGTAAAGTTTTCTAAAACACTAAAATTATTAAAAACCTGAAAGAAAAAAAAATTCCATTAAAAAAATACTTTATAGTTAGGGGTACACTATAAAATTTTGTAAAAAAGCAAGCTTATACATAAAAACATATATCCTTACAAGTTAAAAAATAATCATGCACATGCGGGGGTTATGGATTTATTGGATTGACTGTCATTATAACTATTGACAAGCCACAATGAGACAGTATTTAAAAAAAACTTTAGAATATATAAAGTAAATTGTAGAAAATGCATAACTTACCTTTCTTATACGCGAGATTGTGCTTTCTTTAATTTTGCAAAATTTAACTTTTCCTACAATATATATAGAGGTAAAGTTTGCTGAAACAGTAACATTATTAAAAACCTAAAAAAAAATATATTTTCTTTATAAAATGCCTTATATTTTTAGGTTCGCTATAAAATTGTATGAAAATAGAAAATTTATTCATAGAAAACAATATTCCTACTAGTTAGTAAATAAACATGCACATGCGGCGGTTGTGGATTGACTGTCTTTATAAGCATAGACAAGGCACATTGAGACTGTAACAAAAATAAAGCATTAGATCTGATAGAGAGTAAAATTAAAAAAATTCATAACTCAAATATATTATACGCCAGGTGGTCCTGTCATCTATAATGCGAAATTGAACGAGAAATATATTATATATAGAAGTAAAGTTTACTGACACACTGAAATTATTATTAACCTAAAAAAAAAATATCTTTTAAAAAATTACTTTACAGTTAAAAGTACAATATAAAATATTATGAAAAAAGCAAGCTTATACATGGAAACATATATCCTTACAAGTTAATAAATAGTCATGCACATGCGGGGGTTATGGATTTATTGGTTTGACTGTCATCATAACTATTGACTAGCCACAATGAGACTGTAATAAAAAGAAACCCTTAGAGTTTATAGAGGGCTAAATTTAGAAAAATGCATAATTTTCCTATTTTATACGCAAGATAGTGTTGTATTCTATAAAGCAAATCTTAACCTTACGTACAATATATATAGAGGTCAAGTCTGCTAAAACAATAAAATTATTAAAAACCTGAAAAAAAAATATTCCTCTGAATAAAAATTTTATTGTTAGTGGTACACTATAAAATTTTATGAAAAGAGCAAGCTTATACATAGAAACATATATTCTTACAAGTTAGTAAATAATCATAAACCTGCGAGGGTTATAAATTCATTAGATTGACTGTCATCATAACTATTGACAAGCCACAATGAGACTGTGTTTAAAAAAAAATATTAGAATAAATATAGAGTAAAATTTAAAAAATGCATAACTTACCTATATTTTACGCGAGATTGTGCCGTCTTGTATACTGCAAAATTTAACTTTACCTACAATATGTATAGAGGTGAAGTTTGCTGAAAAACTAACATTATTAAAAACCCAAATAAAAAATCTATTCTTTTTAAAAAATACTTTATTTTTATGGGTTTACTATAAAATTGTATGAAAAAAGAAAATTTATTCATAAAAAACAATATCCCATCAAGTTAGTAAATAAACAAGCACATGCAACGGATGTACAATAACTGTCTTCATAACCATTGACAAGGCACAATGGGACTGTAATAGAAATTAAACATTAGATTTGATATAGCGTAAAGCTAAAAAAATTCATAACTTACCAATATTATACGCGAGGTGGTCCTTTCATATATAATGCAAAATTGAACGAGAAATATATTATATATAGAGGTAAAGTTTACTGAAACACTAAAATTAATAATAACCTAAAAAAAAATATTTTTTTAAAAAATACTTTACAGTTAGGGGCACACTATAAAATTTTATGAAAATAGCAAGCTTATACATAGAAACATATATCCTTACAAATTAGTAAAAAATCATGCAAATGCGGAAGTTATGGATTCATTGGATTGACTGTCATCATAAATATTGCCAAGCCACAATGAGACTGTATTTAAAAGAAAACATTAGACTTGATAGAGGGTAAAATTAAGAAGATAAATAACTAACCCATATTATACGCGAGATGGTGCTTTCTTCGATAATACAAAGTTTTACTATACCTACAATATATATAAAGTTAAAGGTTGCTGAAGCACTAAAATTTTTAAAAACCTAAATAAAAAATAAATTCTTTTTATAAAATACCTTATATTTATAGGTTCACTATAAAATTGTATGAAAAAAGAAAATTTATTCATAGAAAACAATATCCCTACAGGTTAGCAAATAAACACGCACTTGCGGCGATTGTGGATTGACTGTCTTCATAAGCATTGACAAGGCACATTGAGACTGTAACAAAAATTAAGAATTAAATCTGATAGAGAGTAAAATTAAAATAATTCATAACTCAAATATATTATACGCCAGGTGGTCCTGTCATCTATAAAGCGAAATTGAACGAGAATTATATTATATATAGAGGTAAAGTTTACTGAAACACTAAAAATATTAATACTATAAAAAAAAAATTTTCTTTAAAAAAAATACTTTTCAGTTAGGAGTACTTTGTAAATTTCTATGAAAAAAGCAAGCTGATACATATCTTAACATGGACAAGGTAATAAATAATCATACATATTTGGGGTTATGAATTCATTGGATTGACTATCATTATAACTATTGACAAATTACAATAAAACTGTATCTAAAAAAAAACATAAGAAAATAAAAAGGGTAAAACTAAGAAAATGCATACCTTACCTATATTATACGCGAGATTGTGCTGTTTTCTATACTGCAAAATTTAACATTACTTACAATATATATAGAGGTAAAGTTTGCTCAAACAATAACATTATTAACAACTAGAAAAAAAAATCTATTTTCTTTTTAAAATACCTTAAATTTACAGGTTCACTATAAAATTATATGAAAAAGAAATATTTATTCATAGAAAACAATAACCCTACAAGTTAGTGAATAAACAAGCACAAGCGTCAGTTAGTGATTGAGTGTCTTTATAAATATTGACAAGGCACATTAAGACTGTAATAAAAATAAAATATTAGATTTGATAGAGTAAATTTAAAAAAATTTATAACTTATCAATATTATACGCGAGGAGATCCTGTCATCTATAATGCGAAATTAAACGTGAAATATATTATATACAGAAGTAAAGTTTGCTGAAACACTAAAATTATTAAAAACCTGGAAGAAAAAAATTTCTATTAAAAAAATACTTTATTGTTAGTGGTACACTATAAAATTCTATAAAAAAAAAATGCCTATACATACAAACAAATATCCTTACAAGTTAATAAATAATCATGCACATGCGGGGGTTATGGATTTATTGGATTAACTGTCATCATAACTATTAACAAACCACAATAAGTCTGTAATAAAAAGAAAACTTAAGAATTGATAAAGGGTAACTGGCTGTGTGAGTTTGGACCTATGGAGATCTATAAGCACGCGGGTGGCTTATCTGCGATCTGTTAGCGATATCCAAATCTCGGATTGCTCGATTGCATTCAATTCCTTTGATAGCGTAGATTGCGCCAAAACACGTCGAAGGACCTTTTTGTTATTAATCACTTAATAACAATTTTTTATTTTACTTTAAAGTCAGAAAAGCAGCGAAACACTATTATTTTACAGAAAACATTTATTATACAAATACACTTGACGAATTACAATGATTGATATTTAAATGAATCGCTATTCGTATCGATGCTACGCTGATGTAATGCACTTTTAAAAAATATCTTTATAATATTAATTTTATTATATTCTGATTTAATGTTAATTATATTTAAGGATGTTTAGATATGTTTACTGTTGAACGTTTGAGTTAATAATGAATATTTTAATAGTGTCAGACCAGTACATCGATACAAAAGGCGTTTGCCAAGACAGCTGGTTAACCTTGGAACCAGGCTAGTATGCTCTAATACACAATGCCAGTGTACCAAAGATAATGAATTTGTTAGTTTATTCAATAACAAAGCAAAGATAAAATATAAAATTATTAAACAATAGAATTCTTACAGAACTTAAAAAACTAAAAAATATAACAAATTAGATTCTAAATGAAATACATTAATGAAGGCAAAATATCTATATAAAAATATAGATTGTGAATGCGTTCATTAACATACTCCCGCGCGTTGAAAATTGAAAGAGTCATCTTGGTTTTTAACTAATGTTCTTTGGGTAGCGGAGCTAGATGTCGCACTAGACGCTTTATTTCTTTCTTAGCTGTCTTGATAGTGGCTGCTCGAGCCGTTGAATCATCACTAACACTTAGTTTCACTACCCTACCCAACATCCATTGTGAGTGAGGAAGATTTGGCTCTTTGATTAAGACCAAAGCTCCTTGTTGCGGTACAACACCCTTTGACGTTTTCCATTTAGCGAGCTGATTGCAGTGTCCTAGGTAGTCGCTTGACCATCGTTTCCAAAAACTTTGAATACAGTCTTGAAGTTGTGAGAAGCGCTGCATTCGGCATAACTTGATTGGAGCATCCTCTGCAGGTGCGATGCTAGTGAGTTGCCGTCCTATTAAGAGGTGTCCAGGTGTGATGGGAATAAGGTCATTGGGATCATTGGAAGCGGGATAAAGAGGGCGAGAGTTAAGTATTGCCTCTATTTGAGTTAACAGTGTATAAGTGTCTTCAAATGTAAAATGATTGTTTTGTATGACACGCTTGAGATGCGATTTCGTGGACTTAATGTTGCTTTCCCATAAACCACCCCAACTGGGTGAATATGGTGGAATAAACTTCCATGTAATAGTTAAATCGAAAGCTACAGTTTGTATCGCTTTTGCATTATCATCATCAGCTAAGAATTTACCCAAGGCCCGGCTAGCTCCCACAAAGTTCGTTCCATTGTCAGAATAAATAGTGGTGGGTTTGCCTCTACGCGATATGAATCTGTTCAAAGCAGCTAAAAAACACTGAGTTGTAAGTTCAGTGACCAACTCCAAATGTATAGCCTTTGTTGCAAAACAGATAAATAAACAAATGTAGGATTTAATTAACCTACTACCTCTGCTATATTTATTTCGGACCATAATAGAGCCAGCATAATCAATTCCGGTGTCCTTGAATGGGAAATCCAGGGAAACTCTTGCGAAAGGAAGAGAACCCATTTTCGGTGATGGAAAGCGTGGTTTTTGTTTAAAGCATGTTACACAGCGATGTACGATAGTTTTTGATAAGGATATGCCTTTAATGGGCCAATATTGGTCCCTTACACTAAATAATAGCTTTTGAGGGCCTGGATGTAGTAATCTCAGGTGTTCCCTTTCCATTATCAAAGTTGTCAGCTTGTGTTTATTATGTAGAACAATGGGATGTTTCCTGTGAAATTCATAATTCGAATGTTTTAATCTGCCACCCACTCTGATGATGCCATTATCGTCGAGAAATGGATTCAGACAGAGTAATGAGCTTTTGGCTTCTAAAGGCGCGTTACGCTTTAGAGCTTTAAATTCAGACGCGAAATATTCCCTTTGTGCTACTTTGATGAGTGATTGCATAGAAGCTTGCAATTCGGTAAATAATAAAATGCCATTAGTTCTATTTTGCTTGTTTCTGGAATTGTGAATGAAACGTAAACAGTATGCGGTGACTCTATTAAGCGTTTTTAAATTTAAAAATTTGTCGAATATAGAATTTAATTTCACGGTGGAAAACTTCGCCAATATAATTGATTTAGTTTCAGGTAAAAAATTTACAGTGCAATTGCTTTCAGGCCATGCGCTCTCTGATTGAGATAGCCAATCTGGACCTTGCCACCAGAAATCATAATCAACTATAATACTTGCAAGAATACCTCGTGAAATCAAATCTGCTGGGTTATATTCTGTACGAATGTGACGCCATTGTGAAATAGAATTCATGTTTGTTTGGATTTTAGAAACGCGGTTAGTTACAAATGTTTTCAATGTATTGGGTATGCATTTGAGCCATGATAGTACAATGACTGAATCAGACCAAAGAATTATATTATTTATCGGTACAGAAATTATTGACAACAATTTCTTTGTCATTCTTGACAGCAACAATGCTGCGCATAATTCTAAACACGGAATGGTTAATGTTTTCAAAGGTGATACCTTTGACTTTGAGTGTAATAAAGTCGTTTTGGATATATTATTGTGGTTGGTACTTTTAAAATAAATACAAGCACCATATGCACGTTCTGACGCGTCACAAAAACCATGAATTTCAATTGTTTTGAAATTTTTGATCAATGATTTTCATGGTATGGATACGTTGTTTAAGCTTGGTAATTGCTTTATTAAAGAAGTCCATGTTTTTACTAAATGTTCTGGAATTTCATCATCCCAGTGTAGATTAGTTAGCCATAATTGTTGTATCATTAGCTTAAACGGTATGACGCAGGGTGATAATAATCCAAGTGGATCAAAGATTTTAGCGATAAATGATAGAACATTTCTTTTGGTTAATTTTACAGGTGGATCAAAATGGGCGATGCTGTATTTGAAACAGTCTGTTTTTGAGCACCATTTGACACCTACTGTTTTGAAATGCTCTAAGTCTGCGTGATCTATATAAAAATGTTTGTCTTTAGTAGTGTTGTCTAAATCAAGTAAAAGTCATTAATGATTGTGTTTACGACATTTGGATGTGCAATAATGTTGTCGTAACCTAGCTGTGTTAAACTTCTAATTGCAAGATATGCTGCAGATAATGTACCATAAGTTACAGTGTTTAACTGATATGCTAGTAACTTGTCGTCTGGATTATCTTTCCAAAGAATCTGTTGAAGGTTTCTTTGGGAGGGGTGCACCAGTACTTGTCGGTACATCATTGCTATATCTGCCACGACCACATATTCGTAATGACGAAATCTAGTTAAAATGGTGAATACACACAATCGTTTTGAATGGTTGGCCCATTTGCTTGTAACGAATTAGGCGAAGTGTTTCCGTACTTGACATGGAGCCATCGAAAACTACTCTCAATTTACTCGTAGTGCTGCTTGGTTTTAGTATACCGTGATGCGGTAAAAAATATGCAGGTTCAGATGAATTCTGAATAGGGTTAACAGTCATGTGACCTAATCGTATATATTCATGAATAAATGCAGAAAACATAGATTTATATTGTTTATTTTTATCAAATTTTCTTTCCAATGAAAGAAATCGTTTGGTAGCTGCGGTTTTGGAATCCCCTAAAGCTGATGCTAGCAATTTTAATGGTAATGTAACTACGAATCTACCATCTGAGTCGCGAGTAGTAGTTTTGTTGTAATGATCTTGGCATGCTTGTTCTTCTATAGTTAAAGTGCTACATTCCTTAACAGACTCGATTTCCCAAAACTTGGAAATTTGAATTTGTAAGGGTGTGTGATAGCAATGCGCATGATTGTTGTTAGTAATAGATTTATATTTGGTTACTATCCAACCTAACGAAGTGTTTTGTAAATGTAATCGATTACTGTATAATTTTGTTTTGCCGACGCGTAATAGGTTCCAAAATATATCAGCTCCTAACAATAAATCCACAGATTGTGGTTTGTTAAAACTAGGATCTGCTAGTTTTATGCTATGCGGTATTGATAAATTGACAATGTCCAATGTGATGTGTGGAATTTTGTCGGTTATTTTGTCTATAAGCAGACAATTTACAAATGTTTTGTAATTGTTGGTTGATGAATGTAAAGTGATTTTTGCTTGCTTGCTGATTTTAGTTTCGGAGTTACCAATTCCTGTTATTACTACATCCGAATTAGTAGTAGGAACGTTTAATTTTCGTAATAAACTTTTGGTAATAAAGCTTGTTTGACTACCATTATCCAGAAGCGCGCGAGCGACAATTGTTTTGCCGTTTTTGTCAGGAATGATCACTAAAGCGGTTGATAGCATAGCTTGACTTTTCTGATTAACGTGCGCCGTGAGTGTGCTAGAAGTGGTAGCTTTAGGTATGGAATCATCTGATTCCTCAGTTTCAATGTGCAACAATGTATGATGCTTTTTTTTGCACGTGAAGCAACGATAATTTGAAGGACTGCTGCTAATATTGTGACCTTTGCGTAGGCAATTTAAGCACTGCTGTCTTCTTTGGATCTCATTGATCCGAGCCCTAACGTTGAGTTTTAAAAAATTGTGGCAATGTCTTATAATGTGATCTTTGTTACAAAAGGAACATTTGTCGCGTGGTGTTGTGAAAAAAGACTTGTGCGGTCTTGATTTATGAGTATAATTAGAATCACAACTATGTTCATCCAACTCGTGTGCCCGTTCGAGGATAAAAGAAAGCATGGTGTCTATTTCTTGGTAATCTGTTTTAGAAATGTCAGAAGCTAACCAATGCTTCTTAGTTTCAGAGTCTAGCTTTTTCGATATTAAAATTGCAACTATGTGGTTCCACCTATTTTCCTCTGGAATAATGTTTTCCAACGCCTTGACGTGTTTTTTGATTGAGGCTGCAGTAGCTCTTAATTTAGTACTACTCTCAGAGGTGATAGCAGGAATTTTTAAAAACGCATTTAAATGATAAGAAATCATTTTTCTTTTATTGTCATAGGCTGTGACTAATAAATTCCAATATAATTGATAATTTGTGGGGACTAATTGCACCGATGCGATGGTATCAAAAGCTTCACCTTTTAATGATCGACGTAAAAGATGCAATTTTTTGAAACTAGAATATTTAACCTGATTATGGACTAGACTTTCAAATGTGGCCTTAAAGTCATCCCATTGTTCTATATTGCCGGAAAAAGTTGGAATGTTGATGGATGATAAGTGCATATCCTCATCTGAAAATACAGATGGTTTTGTGTCAGGGGTAGATAATGTTTGATTAGCAATCGATTCAGAAGCTGAGATGATTTTATTAATAATTTTTCCTATATTGACGTATTGTGTATAAAAATCATTATTTTCACTATCGATGCGATCTAAATCAGCTTGATCATCAGTTAGTTCGCGCATTTGTGAATGAACTTTATTGATTGACGACATTAATGGTTGCCATTGTTTATAACAAATTTTCATCTCTTCCACATCGTACGTGGATGAATCTGTTAAATCAACATTTTCAATTGTTTTGCTGCATTGCTTTAATGTTAATTTAATTTGCTGTATGGCTTTTATAGGTTTTGACGACATTGTGAATACAACTTTAAAATAATCTCTAATGATATTTTAAATATAATATTTAAAATGATTGAAAATATATTATTATTATTGTAAATAATATAAGCGGTAATCTATTACGTATAGCACGTAAAAAGATCTCTGTGCAAAATACACAGATTGCTAACTTGGTTTGAAAAATGTATTTAAACGCTTAAATAGGAATAATAATATTCGCTAAGTGATGCAATTGGCATATGTGCTCTACTAGTCATAGTCCAGTAATCGAACGTTAGATGACCTAATGTAAGAGGCTATACAATGGAATAAAGTATTCGCTACCAATTCAATTAATGTGTGTGTGTGTGTGTGTTTGCTCTCGTGGTCATAGTCCAGGAAAAGAACGTTAGATGACCTGATTGAGAGGCTAGAAAGTGTTCAAAAAAAAAACACTTGTACGAGCGCTATAGTATTGTCATTGTTTGGTGCAGCGGTGATGACTTAACTAATGCGACAAGGAGTTATTAACTTCAAAACAGAAAACCAAATAAAGTCGATGATTGCTCGAAAATTATCCTACAACAATGATACGAACTTATGATGGAAGTGAATCATTGATGGCCAAACACCTTGGTACAATGAAATAACGATTAAAACAGTAGTATATGTAAAAATTTGTAAAATATAAGATGTAACTGCAAAAACCCAAAATAGAGGTAATAATGGGGATAGGATGGCAATTATATAAATGTTTAGGATTACCTTGACACCACTGGCGTGTAGTAGCTCTCGTTTCAAGACTGAATCCAGTATGGCTGCAACTGACTCGTGATTTCTGTGGTACTTGGCGCCAGAAAGTGAGATTTTTCTAGAATGTTCACCTTGCTTAATGAATCCTACGATGAGAATCCTTTTGAAAGATGACTAATGCGGGAATCCTTTTCGAAGTTGATCCAAAATGGTGTGAATCCTCTTTGAAGATGCTCAATTGTTGGATATCTTCTCTAGAAGATGATCAAATTTTGTGAATCCGTTCTTCAAGCTGATCAATTTTGTAAATCCGCTCTTGAAGATGATCAAAATAGTGTATATCCGTTGATGAGAATATTGCTTGAAGATGATTAAATGGATGGAATCTTCTTAGAAGGATCAAAAAGCTGAATATCCTAGCTCGTATCCGGCTCGAAGACGATCAAATGGTTGTGTGAGTTTGGACCTATGGAGATCTATATGCACGCGGTTGGCTTATCTGCGATCTGTTAGCGGTATCCAAATCTCGGATTGCTCGATTGCATCCAATTCCTTTAATAGCGTAGATTGCGCCAACACACGTCGAAGGACCTTTTTGTTATTAATCACTTAATAACAATTTTTTATTTTACTTTAAAGTCAGAAAAGCAGCGAAACACTATTACTTTACAGAAAACATTTATTATACAAATACACTTGACGAATTACAATGATTGATATTTAAATGAATCGCTATTCGTATCGATGCTACGCTGATGTAATTCACTATTAAAAAATATCTTTATAATATTAATTTTATTATATTCTGATTTAATGTTAATTATATTTAAGGATGTTTAGATATGTGTACTGTTGAACATTTGAGTTAATAATAAATATTTTAATAGTGTCAGACCAGTACATCGATACAAAAGGCGTTTGCCAAGACAGCTAGTTAACCTTGAAACCAGGCTAGTATGCTCTGATACACAATGCCAGTGTACCAAAGATAATGAATTTGTTAGTTTATTCAATAACAAAGCAAAGATAAAATATAAATTTATTAAGCAATAGAATTCTTACCGAACTTAAAAAACTAAAAAATATAACAAATTAGATTCTAAATGTAATACATTATTGAAGGCAAAATATCTATATAAAAATATAGATTGTGAATGCGTTCATTAACAGTAACATTTAAAAAAATGCATAACTTACTTATTTTATACGCGGGATGGTGTTGTCTTATATAATGCAAAATTTACCTTTACCTACAATATATATAGAGGTAAAGTTTGCTAAAACACTAAAATTATTTTACCTACAATATATACAGAGGTAAAGTTTGCTGAAACACTAACATTATTAAAAACCTGAAAAAAATATCTATTTTCTATATAAAATACCTTATTGTTATAGGTTTACTATAAAATTGTATGAAAAAAGAAAATTTATTAATAGAAAACAATATCTCTACAAGTTAGTAATTAAACATGCACATGCGGGGGTTGCGGATTGACTGTCTCCATAACCAATGACTATTCACATTTTTACTGTATTTAAAATTAAGCATTATATTTGATAGAGAGTAAAATTTAAAAAATTCATAACTCACTTATATTATACGCGAGGTGGGCCTGTCATCTATAATGCGAAATTGATTATTAATAACCTAAAAAAAATTTATTAAAAAAAAAAAAACATCACATTCAGTGATACAATACAAAAATTTTTGTAAAATACAAGCTAATAAATAGAAATATATATCCTTACAAGGTAATAAATAATCATGCACATGCGGGGGTTATCGATTCATTGGATTTACTGTCATCATTACTATTGACAGGCCACAATTAGACTGATTAAAAAGGAAACATTAGAATTAAAAGAGGATAAAATTTAGAAAATGCATAACTTACCTATTTTATACGCGAGATGGTGTTGTCTTCTAAAATGCAAAATTTAACTTTACCTTCAATATATATAGAGGTAAAGTTTACTGAAGCAATAAGATTATTAAAAACCTGAAAAAAAAAATTATTCTTTTTATAATATACCTTATATTTATAGGTTTACTATAAAACTGTATAAAAATAAAAATGTTATTTATAGTAAACAATATACCTACAAGTTAGAAAATAAACAAGCACAAACTGCGGTTGTAGCTTGACTGACTCTATAACTATTGATTATTTACATTAGGACTGTGATAAAAATCAAACGTTATATTTGATAGAGTGTAAAATTTTTAAAAATTCATAACTCACCTATATTATACGCAAAGTGGTCTTCTCATCTATAATGCAAAATTAAACGTGGAATAAGTAACATATAGAGGTAAAGCTTGCTGAAACACGATAACTATTAAAAACATAAAAAAAAAATATTTTATTATAAAAATACTTTATAGTTTCAGGTACACTATAAAATATTATAAAAAAAGCAATCTTTTACATAAATACATATATCCTTACAAGTTAATAAATAATCATGCACATGCGGGGATTATGGATTCATTGGATTGACTGTCATCATAACTATTGACAAGTCACAATGAGACGGTTAAAAAAATAAAACATTAGAAATGATAGAGGGTAAAATTGAAAAAATGCATAACTTACCTATTTTATACGCGAGATAGTGTTATCTTCTATAATGCAAAAATTTAATTTTACCTACAATATATATAGAGGTGAAGTTTGCTCCAATAATAAAATTATTAAAAACCTGAAAAAAATATTCCTTCTGATAAAAACTTTATAGTTAGAAGTACACAATAAATTTTTTTTAAAAAGTAAGCTAATACAAAGAAACACATTTCCTTACAAGTTAAAAAATAATCATGCACATGCGGGGGTTATAGATTTATTGGATTGACTGTCATTATAACTATTAACAAGCCACAATAAGACAGTATTTAAAAAAAACTTTAGAATATATAGAGTAAATAGTAGAAAATGCATAACTTACCTTTCTTATACGCGAGATTGTGCTTTCTTTAATTTTGCAAAATTTAACTTTTCCTACAATATATATAGAGGTAAAGTTTGCTGAAACATTAACATTATTAAAAACCTAAAAAAAAATATATTCTCTTTATAAAATGCCTCATATTTTTAGGTTCGCTATAAAATTGTATGAAAATAGAAAATTTATTTATAGAAAACAATATTCCTACTAGTTAGTAAATAAACATGCACATGCGGCGGTTGTGGATTGACTGTCTTTATAAGCATTGACAAGGCACATTGAGACTGTAACAAAAATAAAGCATTAGATCTGATAAAGAGTAAAATTAAAAAAATTCATAACTCAAATATATTATACGCTAGGTGGTCCTGTCATCTATAATGCGAAATTGAACGAGAAATATATTATATATAGAAGTAAAGTTTACTGACACACTGAAATTATGATTAACCTAAAAAAAAATTATCTTTTAAAAAATTACTTTACAGTTAAAAGTACAATATAAAATATTATGAAAAAAGCACGCTTATACATGGAAACATATATCCTTACAAGTTAATAAATAGTCATGCACATGCGGGGGTTATGGATTTATTGGTTTGACTGTCATCATAGCTATTGACTAGCCACAATGAGACTGTAATAAAAGGAAACCATTAGAGTTTATAGAGGTCTAAATTTAGAAAAATGTATAACTTTCCTATTTTATACGCAAGATAGTGTTGTATTCTATAAAGCAAATCTTAACCTTACGTACAATATATATAGAGGTCAAGTTTGCTAAAACGATAAAATTATTAAAAACCTGAAAAAAAAATATTCCTTTGAATAAATTTTTTATTGTTAGTGGTACACTATAAAATTTTATAAAAAGAGCAAGCTTATACATAGAAACATATATCCTTACAAGTTAGTAAATAATCATGAACCTGCGAGGGTTATGGATTCATTAAATTGACTGTCATCATAACTATTGACAAGCCACAATGAGACTGTGTTTAAAAAAATATATTAGAATTAATATAGAGTAATATTTAAATAACTAACCTATATTTTACGCGAGATTGTGCCGTCTTGTATACTGCAAAATTTAACTTTACCTACAATATGTATAGAGGTGAAGTTTGCTGAAAAACTAACATTATTAAAAACCCAAATAAAAAATCTATTCTTTTTAAAAAATACTTTATTTTTATGGGTTTACTATACAATTGTATGAAAAAAGAAAATTTATTCATAAAAAACAATATCCCAACAAGTTAGTAAATAAACAAGCACATGCGGCGGATGTACAATAACTGTCTTCATAACCATTGACAAGGCACAATGGGACTGTAATTAAAATTAAACATTAGATTTGATATAGCGTAAAGCTAAAAAAATTCATAACTTACCAATATTATACGCGATGTGGTCCTTTCATATATAATGCGAAATTGAACGAGAAATATATTATATATTGAGGTAAAGTTAACTAAAACACTAAATATATTATTAACCTTAAAAAAATATATTTAAAAAAAAAATACTCTACAGTTAGGGCTACACTATAAAATTTAAGGAAAAAAAAAGCAAGCTTATACATAGAAACATATATCCCTACAGGTTAATAAATAATCATGCACATGCGAGGGTTATGGATTCATTGAATTGACTGTCATCATAACTATTAACAAGCCACAATGAGACTGTATTCCAAAAAACATTAGAATTGATAGAGGGTCAATATTAGAAAATACATAACTTACTTATGTTATACGCCAGATTGTGCTGTCTTTAATTTTGCAAAATTTAACTTTTCCTACAATATATGTGGGATTATTTTTTAAGATTAGTTTTAAGTGTAAATATAATTAGTTTTAAGAAATAGAAATAGTAAAGAACACTGTAGAATAGGTAAAGATCTTTGCTAAGATCTAGAGATATTCAAATGTGTAAATAAACCGCTTGCAAACCCTATAAGCCGTTCGCTGAGACAAGCAAGTGAACGCGAGGCAGAACGCCAAAGAGAACTGGTCAGAGACGTTCGCTAGCTGTTCAAGATGATGACACACCAGGGTGTGGCACACGGTACAAGCAACAGTCGTAGTCAGAGTAAGATAAAAATGGCGACAAAATGTACATAGGTTGTGCGATGTTGTTATTTTGTTAGTTTAAATATTATTAACGGGTGTTAATATAATTTAATAAGTGTAACATTGTTATTAGTTGTAACATATGTTAGAGTTATGCAGCAAAAGTAATGTTAAATACTAGGTTGTATTATCATTATAAAATCATTGTGTTGATAACTATGAACAATTGAAATTGCGTATTACGTGTTAACACGCAAAACACTGTGAAGAGACATTATAATCTAAGTATTGTATTTTAATCAAGTGTATTTTTCTTAGTGGAGTTAATTACGAATAATTCGCTTTATTTAGATGTAATTGTATAAATTTGGTGTAAATATTAAATGAACTATCAATATTCAAATCATGTGTTTGCTCGTATAAAAGAAACTATATTGTTATGTTATACTGCAAATTGATCGTCTCAACGGATAGTTGTAGAAATTACCTACAAATTGGAGGCTCATATGGGATTGAATAGTTCTATGCTGCAAATTAGGATCTCAACAGGTGGTTGTATATTCTAACCTGCAAAGTGGAGTCTGAACCGGGATGGTATTAGATTCAAAAACTACTAATGTAGGGTAAAACCTAAAAATTGGGGGCTCTCAACCGGGATAAGGGCGAAATCAAAAATATTTAGTTAAGATTATTTTTAACCTTAGAACCAGACTTATTGATTAACCGGGATAAGGGCGAAATCAATAATATTCAGTTAAGATTATTTTTAACCTTAGAACCAGACTTATTGATCAACGGGATAAGGGCGAAATCAAAAATATTCAGTTAAGATTATTTTTAACCTTAGAACCAGAACAGTTGACCAGCGGAATCAAGAGGAAAACTTAGTGTACAGTTTGCTCATTAAAGTAATTGTACAGTAGTGAAGATTATAACAATGACACAAGAATTAGACAATTTGTCAGTGGCAGAGTTACGACAGGAACTTAATTTTGTTGGACTTAGTCAGCGTGGAAATCGTGCTGAATTTTTGTCAAAAATGAACTCGTTTAATAGCCGAGTCGGTGAACAGAATAATAGGTCTGTAAACAATGAAACAGTCAATAACACTAATTATACATTTTTAGATTTAGAATTGGCTTTACCTAAATATGATGGGCTTAAAAATGTTAGATTATGGATTAAACAATTTGATGATTTCTGTGACCAGGCAGAAATAGATACAAAATACAGATATTTGTATGCCAGGAGATTGTTGACTGATACAGCAAAACAATTTGTTAATTTCGAAACCAGGATAATAAATTGGGATACATTTAAATCGTATTTGATTGAAGAATTTGATACGAGTTTAAATAGCGCACAGGTTCACAAAATGCTTCAACAAAGGGTGAAGAAAACAGGTGAAAGTATTCGTCAATATGTGTATGATATTTTAGATATAGCTCGACAAGCAGACGTCGAAGAAGCAGCTATTATGGATTATATCATAGCAGGCATTCGCGACAGTGCAGCTAACAAAGTAATACTTTATGGAGCTAAGAATATTGGACAACTTAGACGTAAGCTGGAAAAATATGAAAAAATTAAAATGGATACCCAGGACTATGATAGGAGATCTAGGCCAGGTACCAAAACTAAAGTTGAGACAACAGGTGAGAAGATTAAATGTTTTAATTGTGGTTCGTTATCACACTCATCTAAAGTGTGTCCTAATAAAGACAAGGGTTATAAATGTTTTAATTGTGGTAATTATGGACATGTTAGTCGAAACTGTAATACTAAAATAAAAACTGTTAAAGCGGAGCATAATGTTATGAAAGTAGAAATTATAAAATCAATTTGTGTTAATAACAGGAGTAATGTAAACGCTTTAATCGATACTGGCAGTAATTTGTCCGCAGTGCGGGAAGATTATTTTAAAACATTAAAGAATGTTAAATTAAATGACTCTGAAATAACAATACGTGGTTTGTCAAACTCAAGAGTAAATTCTTTAGGTAGAATTAAATTGGACATTGAAATTGATTTAGAACATTACGCTAGTTATTTTGAAGTGTTACCATCACATGCAATGCATATGAACATGGTGATAGGTTTGGACATCATAGCGAAAGCTAGAGTAGTTATTGATAAAACAGGTGTTAAATTTTATAAACTTTATAGCGATAAAGATGAAAATGAAAGTGAGGTTAAACAATTAATGACAATGACAATAGACTATGGTGATAAAGAAAGTGATCTACACTTATCTCATATAAACGATAAAATTGTTGTTAATAAAATACACGAGTCAGTGGACAATGACAAACGAAAAGAGTTACGCAACTCTGAAAGTGAAAAGACAGTTACATTGAAAATTGATACTCCTTTATTTTCTAGACCGCTTAAACTACCACCTGCAGATCGACTAGTTGTTGGAGAGCAGCTGGGTGAAGGGTTAGAAAAGGATGTCATACAGGCAGCCCAGGAAATGAACGACCTAGGTTGTGCAATGAAACATGGCAATGTTCGTCTACCTAAGGATAAGGTCAACGCAGCTAAGCATTTTCCGAAGCCGAAGATGAGGAAACAAGGCAATGTTCGTCCTTCTAAGGATAAGGTCAACGCAGCTAAGCATTTTCCGAAGCCGAAGAAGACGCAACAAGCAAAGAATTATACAAGGAAGTGTATAACAGAAAATGAATTGAAGATTGGGGTTAAAATGAAAAACAAACAAGACACTGTTCGTTCCTCGAAGGTTAAGGACAAGGCCGTTAAGCATTTTCCGAAACCGAAGAAGACGATACAAGCAGAAGAAATACAAAATGAGTTTGTAGAAAAACGCAAGAAGCTGAGAGAAGAGGATAAAGAAAATATTCTAAAAATTCAGCAAGAATACAGGACTAGCTACGGTAGAAAATGTAAAACGACAAGCAAAATGTGTAAACATATTCTCGTTAAAGTAAATGCTTTTACAAAGTTTGTTTGGTTTTTACCTACTAAAGCAACAGGAGCTAAAGCTAAAGCTAAAATCAAAGGACCATACAAAATAACGAAAATTAAAGGAAATAATCGTTATGACGTGGAGGAAGCAGGAGAGTGTGAAGGGCCAGACAGGACTTCTACATCAGCAGACAAGATGACATCATGGGCAAGGATGATTGTAGCAACTGAGGACAGTTACTAGTCAGGAGAGGCCGAGATGTGGGATTATTTTTTAAGATTAGTTTTAAGTGTAAATTTAATTAGTTTTAAGAAATAGAAATAGTAAAGAACACTGTAGAATAGGTAAAGATCTTTGCTAAGATCTAGAGATATTCAAATGTGTAAATAAACCGCTTGCAAACCCTATAAGCCGTTCGCTGAGACAAGCAAGTGAACGCGAGGCAGAACGCCAAAGCGAACTGGTCAGAGACGTTCGCTAGCTGTTCAAGATGATGACACACCAGGGTGTGGCACACGGTACAAGCAACAGTCGTAGTCAGAGTTAGATAAAAATGGCGACAAAATGTACATAGGTTGTGCGATGTTGTTATTTTGTTAGTTTAAATATTATTAACGGGTGTTAATATAATTTAATAAGTGTAACATTGTTATTAGTTGTAACATATGTTAGAGTTATGCAGCAAAAGTAATGTTAAATACTAGGTTGTATTATCATTATAAAATCATTGTGTTGATAACTATGAACAATTGAAATTGCGTATTACGTGTTAACACGCAAAACACTGTGAAGAGACATTATAATCTAAGTATTGTATTTTAATCAAGTGTATTTTTCTTAGTGGAGTTAATTACGAATAATTCGCTTTATTTAGATGTAATTGTATAAATTTGGTGTAAATATTAAATTAACTATCAATATTCAAATCATGTGTTTGCTCGTATAAAAGAAACTATATTGTTATGCTATACTGCAAATTGATCGTCTCAACGGATAGTTGTAGAAATTACCTACAAATTGGAGGCTCATATGGGATTGAATAGTTCTATGCTGCAAATTAGGATCTCAACAGGTGGTTGTATATTCTAACCTGCAAAGTGGAGTCTGAACCGGGATGGTATTAGATTCAAAAACTACTAATGTAGGGTAAAACCTACAAATTGGGGGCTCTCAACCGGGATAAGGGCGAAATCAAAAATATTTAGTTAAGATTATTTTTAACCTTAGAACCAGACTTATTGATCAACCGGGATAAAAGCGAAATCAATAATATTCAGTTAAGATTATTTTTAACCTTAGAACCAGACTTATTGATCAACGGGATAAGGGCGAAATTAAAAATATTCAGTTAAGATTATTTTTAACCTTAGAACCAGAACAGTTGACTAGCGGAATCAAGAGGAAAACTTAGTGTACAGTTTGTTTATTAAAGTAATTGTACAGTAGTGAAGATTATAACAATGACACAAGAATTAGACAAATAAAAAAAAATATGAAAAAATGAAAATGGATACCCAGGACTATGATCGGAGATCTAGGCCAGGTACCAAAACTAAAGTTGAGACAACAGGTGAGACAATTAAATGTTTTAATTGTGGTTCGTTATCACACTCATCTAAAGTGTGTCCTGATAAAGACAAGGGTTATAAATGTTTTAATTGTGGTAATTATGGACATGTTAGTCGAAACTGTAATACTAAAATAAAAACTGTTAAAGCGGAGCATAATGTTATGAAAGTAGAAATGATAAAATCAATTTGTGTTAATAACAGGAGTAATGTAAACGCTTTATTCGATACTGGCAGTGATTTGTCCGCAGTGCGGGAAGATTATTATAAAACATTAAAGAATGTTAAATTAAATGACTCTGAAATAACAATACGTGGTTTGTCAAACTCTAGAGTAAATTCTTTAGGTAGAATTAAATTGGACATTGAAATTGATTTAGAACATTACGCTAGTTATTTTGAAGTGTTACCATCACATGCAATGCATATGAACATGGTGATAGGTTTGGACATCATAGCGAAAGCTAGAGTAGTTATTGATAAAACAGGTGTTAAATTTTATAAACTTTATAGCGATAAAGATGAAAATGAAAGTGAGGTTAAACAATTAATGACAATGACAATAGACTATGGTGATAAAGAAAGTGATCTACACTTATCTCATATAAACGATAAAATTGTTGTTAATAAAATACACGAGTCAGTGGACAATGACAAACGAAAAGAGTTACGCAACTCTGAAAGTGAAAAGACAGTTACATTGAAAATTGATACTCCTTTATTTTCTAGACCGCTTAAACTACCACCTGCAGATCGACTAGTTGTTGGAGAGCAGCTGGGTGAAGGGTTAGAAAAGGATGTCATACTGGCAGCCCAGGAAATGAACGACCTAGGTTGTGCAATGAAACATGGCAATGTTCGTCTACCTAAGGATAAGGTCAACGCAGCTAAGCATTTTCCGAAGCCGAAGATGAGGAAACAAGGCAATGTTCGTCCCTCTAAGGATAAGGTCAACGCAGCTAAGCATTTTCCGAAGCCGAAGAAGACGCAACAAGCAAAGAATTATACAAGGAAGTGTATAACAGAAAATGAATTGAAGATTGGGGTTAAAATGAAAAACAAACAAGACACTGTTCGTTCCTCGAAGGTTAAGGACAAGGCCGTTAAACATTTTCCGAAACCGAAGAAGACGATACAAGCAGAAGAAATACAAAATGAGTTTGTAGAAAAACGCAAGAAGCTGAGAGAAGAGGATAAAGGAAATATTCTAAAAATTCAGCAAGAATACAGGACTAGCAACGGTAGAAAATGTAAAACGACAAGCAAAATGTGTAAACATATTCTCGTTAAAGTAAATGCTTTTACAAAGTTTGTTTGGTTTTTACCTACTAAAGCAACAGGAGCTAAAGCTAAAGCTAAAATCAAAGGACCATACAAAATAACGAAAATTAAAGGAAATAATCGTTATGACGTGGAGGAAGCAGGAGAGTGTGAAGGGCCAGACAGGACTTCTACATCAGCAGACAAGATGACATCATGGGCAAGGATGATTGTAGCAACTGAGGACAGTTACTAGTCAGGAGAGGCCGAGATGTTGGATTATTTTTTAAGATTAGTTTTAAGTGTAAATTTAATTAGTTTTAAGAAATAGAAATAGTAAAGAACACTGTAGAATAGGTAAAGATCTTTGCTAAGATCTAGAGATATTCAAATGTGTAAATAAACCGCTTGCAAACCCTATAAGCCGTTCGCTGAGACAAGCAAGTGAACGCGAGGCAGAACGCCAAAGCGAACTGGTCAGAGACGTTCGCTAGCTGTTCAAGATGATGACACACCAGGGTGTGGCACACGGTACAAGCAACAGTCGTAGTCAGAGTTAGATAAAAATGGCGACAAAATGTACATAGGTTGTGCGATGTTGTTATTTTGTTAGTTTAAATATTATTAACGGGTGTTAATATAATTTAATAAGTGTAACATTGTTATTAGTTGTAACATATGTTAGAGTTATGCAGCAAAAGTAATGTTAAATACTAGGTTGTATTATCATTATAAAATCATTGTGTTGATAACTATGAACAATTGAAATTGCGTATTACGTGTTAACACGCAAAACACTGTGAAGAGACATTA
Organism: Panorpa germanica; assembly: GCA_963678705.1. Taxonomy (NCBI): domain Eukaryota; kingdom Metazoa; phylum Arthropoda; class Insecta; order Mecoptera; family Panorpidae; genus Panorpa; species Panorpa germanica. Next base: position 5,504,750 of record OY783210.1, read on the forward strand.
TAATCTAAGTATTGTATTTTAATCAAGTGTATTTTTCTTAGTGGAGTTAATTACGAATAATTCGCTTTATTTAGATGTAATTGTATAAATTTGGTGTAAATATTAAATTAACTATCAATATTCAAATCATGTGTTTGCTCGTATAAAAGAAACTATATTGTTATGCTATACTGCAAATTGATCGTCTCAACGGATAGTTGTAGAAATTACCTACAAATTGGAGGCTCATATGGGATTGAATAGTTCTATGCTGCAAATTAGGATCTCAACAGGTGGTTGTATATTCTAACCTGCAAAGTGGAGTCTGAACCGTGATGGTATTAGATTCAAAAACTACTAATGTAGGGTAAAACCTACATATATATAGAGGTAAAGTTTGCTGAAACATTAACATTATAAAAAACTAAAAAAAAAATATATTCTCTTTATAAAATGCCTTATATTTTTAGGTTCGCTATAAAATTGTATGAAAATAGAAAATTTATTTATAGAAAACAATATTTCTACTAGTTAGTAAATAAACATGCACATGCGGCGGTTGTGGATTGACTGTCTTTATAAGCATTGACAAGGCACATTGAGACTGTAACAAAAATAAAGCATTAGATCTGATAGATAGTAAAATTAAAAAAATTCATCACTCAAATATATAATACGCCAAGTGGTCCTGTCATCTATAATGCGAAATTGTACGAGAAATATATTATATATAGAAGTAAAGTTTACTGACACACTAAAATTATTAATAACCTAAAAAAAAATATTCTTTTAAAAAAATACTTTACAGTTAGGGGCACACTATAAAATTTTATGAAAATAGCAAGCTTATACATAGAAACATATATCCTTACAAATTAGTAAAAAATCATGCAAATGCGGAAGTTATGGATTTATTGGATTGACTGTCATCATAAATATTGCCAAGCCACAATGAGACTGTATTTAAAAGAAAACATTAGACTTGATAGAGGGTAAAATTAAGAAGATAAATAACTAACCCATATTATACGCGAGATGGTGCTTTCTTCTATAATACAAAATTTTACTATACCTACAATATATATAAAGTTAAAGGTTGCTGAAGCACTAAAATTATTAAAAACATAAATAAAAAATAAATTCTTTTTATAAAATACCTTATATTTATAGGTTTACTATAAAACTGTATGAAAAAAGGAAATTTATTCATAGAAAACAATATCCCTACAGGTTAGCAAATAAACACGCACTTGCGGCGGTTGTGGATTGACTGTCTTCATTAGCATTGACAAGGCACATTGAGACTGTAACAAAAATTTAAAATTAAATCTGATTGAGAGTAAAATTAAAATAATTCATAACTCAAATATATTATACGCCAGGTGGTCCTGTCATCTATAAAGCGAAATTGAACGAGAATTATATTATATATAGAGGTAAAGTTTACTGAAACACTATAAAAAAAAATTTCTTTAAAAAAAATACTTTACAGTTAGGAGAACACTGTAAATTTTTATGAAAAAAGCAAGTTGATACATATCTTAACATGAACAAGGTAATAAATAATCATACATATTTGGGGTTATGGATTCATTGGATTGACTATTATCATAACTATTGACAAATTACAATAAAACAGTATCTAAAAGAAAACATAAGAAAATAAAAAGGGTAAAACTAAGAAAATGCATACCTTACCTATATTATACGCGAGATTGTGCTGTTTTCTATACTGCAAAATTTAACTTTACTTACAATATATATAGAGGTAAAGTTTGCTGAAACAATAACATTATTAACAACTAGAAAAAAAAAATTATTTTCTTTATGAAATACCTTAAATTTATAGGTTCACTATAAAATTATATGAAAAAGGAATATTTATTCATAGAAAATAATATCCCTACAAGTTAGTGGATAAACAAGCACATGCGTCAGTTAGTGATTGACTGTCTTTATAAATATTGACAAGGCACATTGAGACTGTAATAAAACTAAAATATTAGATTTGATAGAGTAAATTTAAAAAATTTTATAATTTATCAATATTATACGCGAGGAGGTCCTGTCATCTATAATGCGAAATTAAACGTGAAATATATTATATACAGAAGTAAAGTTTGCTGAAACACTAAAATTATTAAAAACCTGAAAGAAAAAAATTTCTATTAAAAATATACTTTATTGTTAGTGGTACACTATAAAATTTTATAAAAAAAAAATGCCTATACATACAAACAAATATCCTTACAAGTTAATAAATAATCATGCACATGCGGGGGTTATGGATTTATTAGATTGACTGTTATCATAACAATTGACAAACCACAATGAGACTGTATTAAAAACAAACATTACATTTGATAAAGGGTAAAATTAGGAAAATGCATAACTTACCTATTTTATACAAGAGATAATGTTGTCATCTATAAGGCAAAATTTACCTTTACCTACAATATATATAGAGATAAAGTTTGCTAAAACATTAAAATTATTAAAGACCTGAACATAAAAACTATTTTTTTTTAAAATTCCTTATATTTATCGGTTCACTATAAAATTGTATGAAAAAAGAAAATTTATTAATAGAAAACAATATCCATACAAGTTAGCAAATAAACATGCACATGCGGCGGTTGCGGATTGACTGTCTCCATAACCAATGACTATTTACATTAGGACTGTAATAAAAATAAAACATTATATTAGATAAAGAGTAAAATTAAAAAAATTAATAACTTACCTATATTATACGCGAGTTGAGCCTTTCATCTATAATGCGAAATTGAACGAGAAATATATTATATATAGAGGTAAAGTTTACTGAAACACTTAAAATATTATTAACCTTAAAAAAATATTCTTTTGAAAAAATACTTTAAATTTAGGGGTACACCATAAAATTAAAAAAAAAAAGCAAGCTTGTACATAGAAATATATATCCTTACAAGTTAGTAAATAATAATGCACATGCAGGTGTTAGGGATTCATTGGATTGACTGTCATCGTTACTATTGACAAGCCACAATAAGACTTTATTAAAAAAATATTAGAATTGATAGAGGGTCAATATTAGAAAATGCATAACTTACCTATATTATACGCGAGATTATGCTGTCTTTAATACCGCAAAATTTAACTTTACCTACAATATATATAAAGGTAAAGTTTGCTGAAACAATAACATTAAATAAAAACATAAAAAAAACATCTATTCACCTTATAAAATTCCTTATATTTATAGGTTCACTAAAAAAATGTATAAAAAAAGAAATTTTATTCATAGAAAACAACATACTCACTAGTTAGTAAATAAACATGCATATGCGGCGGTTGTAGATTGACTGTCTCTATAACCATTGTATATTCACATTAAGACTGTAATAAAGATTAGATTTGATACAAAGTAAAATTAAAAAAATTCATAACTCACCTCTATTATACGCGAGGTGGTCCTGTCATCTGTATTGCGAAATTAAACGAGAAATAAATTATATATAGAGGTAAAGTTTACTGAAACACTAAAATTGTTATTTCCCTAAAATAAAATAATTTTTAAAAAATACTTTACAGTTAGGGCTACTCTATAAAATTTTATGAAAAGTTTGCTGAAACATTAACATTATTGAAAACCTAAAATAAAATATACCTAATAATAACAACTTTATAGGTAGAGGTACACTATAACATTTTTTGAAAAAAGCATGCTCATACATAGAAACATATATCCCTACAAGTAAATACATAATCATGCACATGCGAGGGTTATGGAATCATTGAATTGACTGTCATCATAACTATTAACAAGCCACAATGAGACTGTATTTAAAAAAACATTAGAATTGATAGAGGGTCAATATTAGAAAATGCATAACTCACCTATGTTATACGCGAGATTGTGCTGTCTTCTATACTGCAAAATTTAACTTTACCTACAATATATACAAAGGTAAAGTTTGCTGAAACACTAACATTATTAAAAACCTTAAAAAAATATCTATTTTCTATATAAAATAACTTATATTTATAGAGTCACTATAAAATTGTATGAGAAAAGAAAATTTATTCATTGAAAACAATATCCCTACAAGTTAGTAAATAAACATGCACATGCGGCGGTTGGGGATTGACTGTCTTTATAACCATTGACAAAGCACATTGAGACTGTAACAAATATAAAGCATTAGATTTAATAAAGGATAAAATTAAAAAAATTCATCGCATACCTATATTATACCCGAGGCAATTATGTCATCTAAAATGCGAAAATGAACGAGAAATATGTTATATATAGAGGTAAAGTTTGCCAAAACACTAAAATTATTAAAAACCTGAATAAAAAAATGTTTTATTAAAGAAACTTTATAGTTAGGGGTACACTTTAAAACTTTATGAAAAAAGCAAGCTTATACATAGAAACATATATTCTTACAAGTTAATAAATAGACATGCACATGCGGGGTTTATTGACTCATTGGATTGACTGTCATCATAACCATTGACAAGCCACAATGAGACTGTTTAAAAAGAAAACATTAAAATTGATAGAGGGTAAAATTTAGAAAATGCAAAGCTTACCTATATTATACGCGAGATTGTTCTGTCTTCTATTCTGCAAAATTTAACTTTACCTACTATATATATGAGGTAAAGTTTGCTGAAACACTAACATTATTAAAAACCTGAAAAAGAAGTATATTTTTTAATAAAAACTTTATAGTTTAGGGTACACTATAAAATTTTATAAAAAAAGCAAGCTTATACATAGAAACATATATCCTTACAAATTAGTAAATAATCATGCAAATGCGGAAGTTATGGATTTATTGGATTAAATGTCATCATAACTATTGACAAGCCACATTCAGACTGTTTAAAAACACAAAATTAAAATTGATAGATGGTAAAAATTAGAAAATGCATAGCTTATCTATATTATACGCGAGATGGTGTTGTCTTCTATAAGGCAAAATTTAACTTTACCTACAATATATATAGAGTTGAAATTTGCTGAAAAACTAAAATTATTAAAAACCTAAATAAAAAAAATATTCTTTTTATAAAATACCTTAAATTTTTAGGTTCACTATAGAATTGTATGAAAAAAGAAAAATTACTTGTAGAAAACAATATTCCTACAAGTTAGTAAATAAACATGCACATGCGGCGGTTAGGGATTGACTGTCTTAAGCATTGACAAAGCACATTGAGATTGTCATAAAAATAAAAGATTAGATTTGATAGAGCGTTAAACAATAAACATTCATAACTTAACAATATTATACGCGAGGTCGTCCTGTCATCTATAAAGCGAAATTGAACGAAAAATATATTATATATAGAGGTGAAGTTTACTGAAACACTAAAATTATTAATAACCTAAAAAAAATATACTAAAAAAAAAATACTTTACAGTTAAAAAAACAAGCTTATATATAAAATCATATATTCTTATAAGTTAATAAATAATCACACACATTCGGGGGTTATGGATTTATTGGATTGACTGTCATCATAACTATTGTCAAATTACAAAGAGACTGTATTTAAAAAAAAACATTAGAATTTAAAAAGGGTAAAATTAAGAAAATGCATAACTTACCTATATTATACGCGAGATTGTGCTGTCTTCTATACTTTAAAATTTAACTTTACCAACAAAACATAAAGCGGTAAAGTTTGCTGAAACACTAAAATTATTAATACCCTAAAAAAAAATATTCTTTAAAAAAAATACTTTACAATTAGGGGAACACTATAAAATGGTATGAAAAAAACAAGCTTATACATAGAAACATATATCCCTACAAGTTAATGAATAATCATGCACATCTAGGGGTTATGGATTTATTGGATTGATTGTCTTTATAACTATTGACAAACCACAATGGGACTGTATTAAAAAGAAAACATTAGAGTTGATAGAGGGTAAAATTAAGAAAATGCATAACTTACCTATTTTAAACGCGAGATTGTGTTTTACCATTTGTTGTAAAAAGAACAGATGATGTAAAGATGATCGTTGGAGGTGTGGATGATCCGCTCAGCCTATTACGTCCTTCAGGTTGCTAGTTTCTGAATGTAGAATTCTCCGTAGACGATATCCTACAGATAAGAATTTGATCTTTTATTTTAGTGCAATAGATTTCTTGTCCGAATAGTAATGTTTAATTAGAGACCTCTTCGAGCGGCTAAAGTGAGCCTTTATTTCAACATAGCTCGTTGAAAAATTTATATCTTTTATATTATTAATTAAACACTTTTTATTTAAAATAAGTAATGAGTGATTGGTTTTATTTAGACATCTAGTTACGTGGTTACATTAGTATTTCACTTAATTAAAAAGGATGCTAAATATTTAACTTAATATATCAATTCTTGTACAATATTTAATTAATAGAAAAACGTGTTAATAAATTATGACAAACGAGGAACACTGACTCTAACTCTGAGTCTGGCGAGTAACTACTGCTACTACTAGAGTACCACTTTTACTGCTTGACTCTGGCTCTAAAAACAAGTCATGTAGTAGTAAGTGTTGCCATGACTAAAAATACATAACTTGTTACTCAAAACCAGCGTTAACGTTTACAAGCGCTTTATTTAAATAATATTTTGTTACGCTTTCAATATTAAAATTGAAGGTAACATAATACAATTCTTGTATATTTATAACATTTATATTAAAAATAGAAAAAATAAGTACGATAATGTACGTACTTGCAACATTCTTTATCCAAAAAAAGGAACGCATATAAAACAAAACATATGCGTTTCTACTCTGAGAAAAAGAAAAAAAGAAAGATAAGGACGATATTGTACGTACTTACTACACCTCCTATCCATAAAAAAGGAACGCGTATAAAAACAAAATATACGAGTTACGACTCTGGAAAAACAAAAAATGAATTGTTAAAGAGATTATCGCCGGGACGTTACATCTGACACCAATGTTATAAAAAGAACAGATGATGATGTAAAGATGTGTATCTTCGGGAGATGGGAATACCTTCAGCCTGTTACGTCCTTCAGATCGCTAGCTTCTGAATGTAGAATTCTCCGTAGACGATATCCTCCAAATAAGAATTTGATCTTTCATTTAGTGTAATAGATTTCTTGTCCAAATAGTAATGTTGAAATAGAGACCTCATCGAGCGGCTAAAGTAAACCTTTCTTCCAACTTACCTCGTTAAAGAATTAATATCTTTTATATTATTAATTAAACACTTTTCATTAAAAATAAGTAATTAATTAGTTTTATTTAGACATCTAGTTACTTTGTTAAAATAGTATTTCACCTAATTAAAAAGGAAGCTAATTATTTAACTTAATATATAAATTCTTGTACAATATTAAATTATTAGAAAAACGTGTTAACAAATTATGACGAACGAGGAACACTGACTTTAACTCTGACCCTGGCGATTATCTGCTACTACTAGAGTACCACTCTTACTACCACTCTTCTATAAGGCAAAATTTGACTTCATCTACAATATATATAGAGATAAAGTTTGCTAAAACACTAACATTATTAAAAGCATGAAAAAAAAATTTATTTTCTTTATAAAATATCTTATATTTATAGGTTCACTATCAAATTGTATAAAAATTGAAAATGTATTAATAGAAAACAACATCCCTACAAGTTAGTAAATAAACATGCACATGCGGTGGTTGCGGATTGACTGTCTCCATAACCATTAACTATATACATTAAGACTGTAATATAAATAAAACATTATATTTGATAGAGTAAAATTTAAAAAAATTATAACTTACCTAGATTATATGCGAGGTGGGCCTGTCATCTATATTGCGAAATTGAACGAAAAATATATTACATATATAGGTAAAGTTTACTAAAACACTGAAAATATTATTATCCTAAGAAAAAACATTTTATATAAAATATACTTTACAGTTAGGAGTAAACTATGAAATTTTATGAAAAAAGAAAGCTTATAAGTAGGGTAGGAGAGCGGGTTCTGGCTTAAATTTGAAATTGAGTTGGAAATTATTGGAGTGGGGATGCATTTAGGTCACGGTATGAAGAAGGGGGCGTGGCTAGACAATGTTGGGGGTAATAGTGGGGTAGGTCACGGTATGAAGAAGGGGGCGTGGCTAGACAATGTTGGGGGTAATAGTGGGGTAATATGAAAGAGTGAGATAGCGATATTAATTATTACGTGTGTGTTAGTATTGGCGTAATTATTGCATTCTTCGTCAATTTCCGGAAACCAATCGTTTATGTTCGTGTCCTAGATGTATCTGTGGATGCAGTCAGTATAAGATCATAGCGTATTTCTTATTATTAGTTGTAATTATGATTACGTTAAAAAGACATAGTTGGTACTACTGCAAGTATATACTCATATATATTCCCACTTATGCATTTTGATGCATGTATGCATATGTAACGGGATTCTGTTGATGGAGGTGGGATTTATTATAGTAGAGATGGTAAATTCATGTATAAATGTCACTTAAATAGAGATGATGTTTAGAAGTAATTACAGAGTAATGTTTTCTTAGTTCAAACTAAAGTTTAATAGTATGAACGGATTTAAGAATATTCCAGACATAACATGGTTGTTGGATTCGGGAGTTATACGCGTCGGCATTGATAGTGAAGATAGTTATTATGTGCAAGATATAACTGACGATTTTGATATAGATGACTGTGATCCAGAGGATATGACGGATGAAGAAAAGAAGACATACGAGAAAATTATAGAGAGTTATGCTGATGAAATATTAATAGGTCATGAAGAAATTGAAATACAGGAAGAAGATTCTAATGTGGAAATCATAGATTTATTAGAGAGTGATAGTGAAGTTATTGAAATATTAGACTCGGACGAACAGGAAGAAGATTCTGATGTGGAAATCATAGATTTATTAGAGAGTGATAGTGAAGTTATTGAAATATTAGACTCGGACGATGAAACTGTACAAGTGTTAGACTCTGATGACGAAATTGTAAAAGTATAACATAGTGATTATTGTATTTTTTTTTATGTAAAATTCTATAAATAAATGAACTTTTAAAAGCAATTGTTATTTATATTTTGATTTTGAAACTGAAATATATAATTTAAAATGGATAACGGTTGTAAGATTATTAAGCATATGAGAACAATTATTGAACTGAAAAGTAATGCATTTAAGGTTGGGTTTTGAAATAAGTTTTAATTTTAATAAATATAGTATAGGGAGGGGATTATAGTATATATAAGCTGTAGATATTTTATATTTTCTTCAGTTACAAATAAATATTTTAACAAGTTTAACTTAACATTTTATAATAATGGCTTATCGTTACAAACCATATCCAATGTTTAATAAAAATAAAAAGTTAAGTTTTGATAGTGATGAATCCGATTCTAAAATAATAAATGATGATTCTATATATTTATTAAAATCATTATATTATTTAAATAACAGTAAATCAAAACAAGCATTAGTTGGAATTAAAGTAAATAATTTATGTGAAGCCATTTTGAAAATAGAAAAGGTTAATGGAAATGGCGTTATTATATCAGAGCAGGATTGGAATACCCTGTTAAATAATAAAAACAACATTTCCAATTATTTTGAAGGAAGTGAATATTTAGATCAGTCTCACATAACCTTATCAAATTGCACAATACATTTTCAAACTTTCTATGAAAAGCCAACTATGGTTCTTGAAGAAAATATACAATGTCAACAGCAAGATTTGAATGAACAAAAACTTAAATCATCTTCTGTTTATTTACAGAAAGAATCTTGGGACAACTTGCTTAATATATCTCATTGTATAACAGTGACATTAAAAAATTATAATTTGTGTTCTAAATTAGTGGATAAATTTTTATATCAAGTTCAAAATAATTTGTTTAATGTGTTAAAGGATACTCAAAGTATAAATTATAAAAATCACAATATTAATTTTTATGAGTGTTTTATTAAAAATAATATAAATAACCATATTGATTTAAATAATAATTTTAGCCATATATCATCAAAAATAAACTTGGAACTGTTGGAACAAGAAATAAAAATTTTATGCATAGACTTTTTTAAAATTAAATTATACAATAACGCTCAAGAATATATATATAACTTATCAAAAAATTATTAACTGAATCATTAAATGCAGATATTAAGATACAGAATATATCAGAAATGTTAACTTCTTTAAACAATGAGGAGGATTTTAAAAATTTTGAACCTATTAACACAAATTTGACTTCTACTAAATTAACAGCAGTTCCATTTTTATTTAATGAAGTACCTATTAAGAATGATAATATTATCAAATATGTCTTATATATTGAATGAAATATCAAAAATATTGTAATTCCATCATTTATAATATATAAAAATTTAAAATTTATATTTTTTTTTTTTTTTTTTTTATTTATTTATTAAGGTATAACTATTTCCATTAGAATCATAATATAAATTAAAATTACAATCACAACAGTTTCTTATTTGACATAATGTTTATTTGTTATAATGTTTGTGGCATAACCGACGCCCCTGCATATAGTGATCTTCTTTTAAATGTATTGGAAGCCGGTTCCAGTTTTGTTCAATATCGGTGGAAAACATTATACAATGCAAAAAGAACTCTATTGGTAGTAAATGCAACTCATCGTCCGTAAGATTTTCTAGTAAACACTCACTTTCTTTGTATTTTTTTAGAACAGCTCCAACTTTTGAAATCGTTTTCGAAACTTGTTCATAATCATTTAAAAATTTATAATCCATTATTTGGTTATGAGATGGTTACTCTTTAATGACTTTAAAGATATTAATCATTATTTATAATGGTTATGTAATTTTATTAACAATTCCAGATAATGGTTTATACTCAATAATTTTATCATAAATAATTAGAGCAAAGGCGCGAACCAATCCAACAATCATTTCTGATGTTTCTAATTCAAGCCTAATATCCACTGGGGCAGATTTTAAAAATTCGTTTTGTTTGGAACAATCTATTACTATTAAGGGCGCTTTTTCTTTAAAATCTTTTAAATTCAAAACAGGGTTTGGATTCTTATCATAGTATGATTTTTGAAAATTTGCATACATTTCATAGGCTACCGAATATTTATTATTATTATAATCTAAGTTTAGATTATCATATGGATACATTTCAGAATTTAAGTATAATTTTACGTTTCTCAAATTACATGTATAAAATTTACTGATGTCCTTCGTCATATCATTTTTTGATTCCCTTTGTAGTCCTAATATAACGTAACGTGGTTTTTCAAGTGAAGTTGTTGTTTTTATTGACCAAACTTGATTAGTTGAACTTGATAAAGCAGGATATTCGTTTAATTCCCAAGCTCGAAAACCAATATATAATGATCTATCACGTTCTATTGTTTGCAATAATTTCAATTTTTCTTTGTCTGATACATTAATATGAGGCATTCGCCATTGTATTTTGTCAATGACTACTTTTGGTAATACATCTTTAGCTGCTGCTATCCAAAGTGCGTTATTATCGTTTTTTGATCGAATTAATATTAATTCATGCTTTACTGGTAAAATAATTTTTTCGAAATCTTCACAAAAACCAAATATCGTTTTAAGAGGAATACATACACTGAAGTTTCCATTTTTATCTATTATATTAGTATCCTTATCGCACCATCCAAAATTTTGAATATGAATATCATTATTATTATGTGAAACATAGCCTTTCATAGTAGATGTTACACCAGGGTTTCTATTTGAATCAATTTCAACTGAATTTATTTCATATCTTATACTTTCAAATAGGTGTAAAACACCATTTAATATGAATACTGGGGTTGTTTCTGATGTGTCCTGTATTTTTCCTTCAATGTATAAATATGATTGTGACGGTAATGTAAAAACATTATGTTGATTTATTGGGATTCGTATTTCATCGTTATTTTTAAAAGTAGTAGTAGAATATGGGTTATATGAATGTAATTCATATTGGCTTACTGATTCGTCAAAAAAAATTTTATCTTCAACATTAAGCATAAGAGCGGTCATTGTAGAGTATTTAATTTAAACCCTAATGACTTGAGAAACTGTTTATTTTTTAATGTTAACCTCTTAAAAGGCTTTGTTGTACTACGCTGAGTTTCATTAAGCGACAAATTATATATTGTTTTTAAATTATGACATATACCCATTATTGAATCTTTCGTATGTGCAATCTGCAGGAAATTTTTTCTTTTCTAAAATTGATAAGTTCACCTTTTTCATTAACAATTTTTATAGAAATATTATCTATTTTCTGTACAACGATTGGAAGATAAATGATTTGCTTTGGAATTTCTATTATCTTATATCCTGGTGGAACAGCAGGTGAAAACTCATAAATTGTGTGTACTAAACGTCCGTTTAGATTGGAACCGGATGTAATATTACATTCAATACGTATGTTATTTACTTTAATATTGTTTACCGGTAAGTTAGATACATGTAATTTATTAGGTTCTAATACTTGCTTATTAAATCCTAGTAATGAACCAATACAATTTTCTTTCGAAAAATCTATTTTTTCAGTACATATTATCTCACTTTGAAGGGTATTTGTATTTGCAGTTAAATTTAAAAATACTTCTTTTATTTGCTTATCAGCTTTGTCCTTAAATTCGCTGTTGTGTTTTATTACTCTAGAATCACCAATGCCTAACCTAAAATATTCCTGAATATCTTCCAATTCATATGAACCCACTGGTATTGAAATAACTTTACCATCTCCATAATAAAATTTATTGTTAGTGTCGTCAATGTTTGGTATTGAATTAAATGTCTGAAAGTCGACTATTCCCAATTCAAACTGTTCATTGTACAAATCTATAGGAGGAAAAATATCGGCGCCTAATACGGATTTATTTCCAATAATTGTAAATGTCATAGACATTATTTTTTATTTAAAAATCCTTTCACGATAAGCTTAGTTATAGTAATAACAAATTAAAAATAAAACTCAGGTATTTATAGCAATATATTATTTATTATAAATATAAGAATTTGAATACAAAAAGTGTAAGCATAAATGTCCACAATTTACAGTATTAAATTTTTGAAATCTATCATAGTTATATTGAATAGTATTATTTTTAAAGTATTCAATTGCTTCTATTGGAGGTTGAAGGTTACCAAAACTATCAAAATATAAAATATTTTTATTTTTTTTTATGTAAGCTACCCAATGTGTTCCCGCTGATGTTTTATCATCTAAATTTATTATACCACTTTCATTTATATACATTTTTTTAGGCAAATCATTTCTCATGAATACCCCTCTAAAGTGAGGGATATTAAATTTCTTGGCATATTTTCTTAAATCAACATCAGTAAGGGCTCGTTTAGGTAGCTTCAACGAAAGTTTTTTGGATACGGATTAATATATAATCCTAACCCTTTTTTATAAGGTTTTAAATAAATTCCTTTGCCAGATTTTCCAATAGCAATTTCCTCCATAGTTTGGTTATGTTTTTGAGTTTCTGCTAACATTTTTTTTGCATCCTTTGCCTCATTTATTGCTTTTGCAACACCTGCAACACCACCTGCCAATCCACCTAGTGCTGATAATCCCGCAAATAATGGAATTAGAAATGGTAGAAAACCACCTACTTTTGGTATAGGAATTATTCTAAGTTTATTAACTTTAAATTTTGAGTTTTTATTAATTGATTGTTTTGCGGCTTGTGATGCAATTTTAATAGCTTTTGACACACTCTTAGGATTATCAGGGTTAATTAAAGTATTTTTTAGCGCACCACGAGCATTAAGAATAGCTTTCTTTAATGCTGCCATACTATGCTTGACCTTTCCGCTACCCTTTATTTTCTTCTTTTTAATTTTTTTATTTCGTTTCAACCCCATTCCAAGTTTGGTTTTTATATTCATGATATTAGCAACAAGTAATGATGCTAAACGTTCACTTAACTTTGAATCTTTAGAAAAATATTGCTTTCAAGCTATCTCAATCAGTATTTTATCAGCTACGTGTCTTTTACTTAAATCTTTATAGCGGTGATATGCAATGTCATGTTCTTTGCAAGCTGAGTCCAATGCATGAACTCCTTGATCTCCTCGGTTTAAACGTTCTATTAAACGTGTTCCAGGACCGCAATAGTTGTATCCAGGCAAGTGCAACTCAAAAGGTAATTTATTGATTAGTTTATCAATAAGACCATCACCTTTCTTTTCTTTTATCATACTGACCAAAGTATGTGCCAGCATCCAATTTTATACTTTATAATATTTTCATATATAAAGATTTAACATTTAAAATGTATTCTATTAGTTTATTACTTTTATCATACTGACCAAAGTATGTGCTATCATCCAATTTTATACTTTATAATATTTTCATATATAAAGATTAAACATTTAAAATGTATTCTATTAGTTTATAACACATGCCTGGTTAAACAATGAAGTTTGTAAAGCAAAAACAAACTCTTTCTGTAAAGAATGTAGAAAATCAAAGTAATAATTACACTAATAATTCAAAACATGGATCACTTTTACCAAACGACATTAGATGCATTATTTGTGGACCTTCAAACTGTGGAAAAACTAATGTTATGTTTAATCTAATTGAACATCCAAATGGGTTGCGATTTAAAAATATATACATTTATTCAAAATCTTTATATCAACCAAAATATAAAATATTACAACAAATTATGAAGAATATTAATGGTATGGGATACTATACATACACTGACAATGAAGAGATTATTAGACCTGAAGATGCTAGCCCAAATTTTATATTCATATTTGATGATGTTGCTTGCGATAAACAAAATAATATTCGAAATTTTTTTAGCATGGGCCGTCATAATTTGATAGACTCTTTCTATTTATGTCAGACTTACAGCAAAATTCCAAAGCAATTAATACGGGATAATACTAATTTTATTATATTATTCAAGCAAGATGACTTAAATTTAAAGCATATATATGATGATCATGTTAACTTTGACTTTCCAAGTTTTCTAGAGTTTAAACAAGTTTGTAATTTATGTTGGGATTCAAATAAATATTCCTTTATGGTAATAGATAAAAATAGTGACTTAAATGAAGGGCGATACAGAAAAGGATTTGATATGTTTTTAGATATAACCAAGTAACCTTTACAATAATAATCAGTGTTGAGGTAACCATCTTCATAATAACATGCATTTATTATCTTAATAAACATTGATTACGTTCAAATTATGTTCAAATTACATTAATTACGTTCCCATTACGTTGAATTTACGTTCAAATTACATTGATTACGTTACCATTACGTTGAATTTACGTTCCCATTACGTTTAATTTACGTTCAAATTACGTTCCCATTACGTTGAGTTTACGTTCAAGTTGCATAAAGTTTGCATGTAACCATGTTTAAATCAAAGAAGCGTGCAAAAAATACTGTGGTTAAAATAAAGACTCCTGCTACCAGATTTAAAAAAAAAAGGAATAGTAAACGTAAAATAATAAGCAATATGACTAATGATGAAGATAAAAAATTAACATGCGATATTATTAAATCAAGCGATTCTATAAGACAAAAGTATCTCGCATTAAAACTAGGAGAATCTGAGGCACAAAGGTACTTTGACAAACAGCTTAAACCAATAACTACACCACTAAATATACTAGCTAATAAAAGTACTTCCAATATTAAATTAGCGCAACCAATCAAACAAGATATTGATACAAAACCGTATGATTTCAGAGTTGAAACAATTAAATCTAAGTTAGATAACATGTTAAAAGAACCACTAGACACTACATTTATACCAGAACAGCAAAATGATTTAACATTAGCTAAAGAACCAACAATGGAACTTAGTCAGTTAGATGATGAGGTTTTTGAAACAAATGAACCCTTAGAATATAGTAGAGTACAAGATCCAAACTTATTTAAGACATCTATAAAACTGTCTGAAGTTGAAGAAAATCTTAAAAAACAAGTTGATAAATACGCCTTTCAATATTTAATTGATTTTAATAGACGAGAAGGTGATCCAAGTATATTTGATCATACATTTGGTATAAATTTAGAAGATGGTAATTTAATATTAGGAAAAACACTGGTTACGTTTGATAAAGAGGGTATTATAATAGGAAATAAAAAATATAAGTCATCCCCCGGATTATATGAATTGCTTTTTAAAATAGATCCAAGCGCAAATATTTATAGTGAGGAAGATTTAGAGGATTATAAAACAATTTTAACTGATACAAATGCACATAGAACATTATATTTACCTAGTGGTAAAATTAAATCTAACAAAGGTATAAAATATAAAAAAATTATATCGCTATTATTTCCTCCTCAAACAAAATTAAGTGCGCCAGCGTCTTCAACACCATATTCTTCAGAAAGATTACAAAACGTTCGATCAAGACTTTTGCAGCGTACGTCCTCAGTTGGTTTACAAAATAATAAACGTTTAGGAGGTGGTAATTTAATACCAAACTTTATGACTTTAAACAATAATCAAAAGGATTTCATTTACTGGGATGACCCAAATGAATTAGTTGAAAGATTACAACTACTTATTAGTTCAAAAATGGCGGGCAATACATCACATGACAATGAAATTATTTCAATAGTTGAAGAATTAAAAGAAGCTAATATTATTATATAAATACTTAAACACATTCCCTTCTTTTTCATTAATTTATAACTACTCATGTAAGTAACATGACTATTAACAAATTTGGAGTACATATACATAAGAAAAAAATTACTAGGCACGAAACAGTATCCAAAAATGATTTAATTATTATAGATAGACGTTTAAAAGCTGTAGAGAAAGATATTCATGATGCTTATATTAATAACTTTATTGAAGTAAATAAAAAAATTGCAACATTAATTACAGAATTAAAAACAAAACATAGTTTAGATATTAGTTCTTGATAAATTTTGTGTAATAATAAGTATGAGCAAAACAAAAATAGGTATAATTAATGAGTTACATAAACCTGCACTTAAAAACTATAAGCGTAGACATGTAATCATAAAAGGTCTAAATGATTCTTGGCAAGCTGATTTAGTAGAAATGATTCTGTATGCAAGAGAAAACAAAGGTTACAAGTATTTACTCACAGTAATTGATATATTTTCTAAATATGCATGGGCAGTTCCAGTAAAATCAAAATCTGCAAAAGACGTTACTGTTGCATTTGAAAATATTTTAATAAAAAATAAGAATAAGGTTCCGAAAAACTTACAAACAGATAACGGAAAGGAAATTTATAACACTGAATTTAAAAAAGTTATAGATTCGTATGATATAAACCATTATAGTACATTTAGTAATATGAAAGCATCGATTGTTGAAAGATTTAATAGAACTCTAAAAAATGCCATGTGGAAAGATTTTAGTATAAAAGGCAACTATAATTGGATTTAAGACATTGATGCACTTGTTAAGAAATATAATAATTCTCATCATTCAACAATTAATATGAAGCCATCTCAAGTATCAATAAAAAATGAAAAAAAATTATTAGGAAATGTATACAATAGAATAAAAAGGGTCGGTTTAAGTCGATATAAAGTTGGAGATTATGTTCGTTTAAGCAAAACCAAATCATTATTTGCAAAAGGGTATACTCCTAACTGGGGTACCGAAATATTTACTATATCAAAAGTACAACTAACTAATCCAGTCACATATTTACTTAATGATTCTCTTGGCCAATCAATTGCAGGCGCGTTTTACGAACAAGAACTACAAAAAACAAAATATCCAGATATATATCTAGTTGAGAAAGTTTTACAGAAAAAAGGAAAAAGAGTTTTTGTAAAGTGGTTAGGTTTAGATAAATCTCATAACAGTTGGATAGATGCTAAAAATATTGTATAACATTTTAAATAAATAAAACTATTGGTTATTATAAATATGTATTTATTTTTACATCAAAAATATACTTATAACAATAAATCGCTCTCACTAAAACTATCAAAACCCCAAGGCAAAGTATCGGTACTATTTTTTATAATACACCGTCTATCATCAAAAGGACTTAAAGCAATTTTTGTTTGCTTAATAGAGTACACATTATGCAATTTTGAAACTATTCCTCTTTGAGTACATTTTTTTTCATTTAAAGTTCTTAAACAATTTTCATAATCTTCAAAAGAAATATGGTTTTTTACTACACTTGTCTTTATTCCTTTTATTTTTTTTATAATATCATTATTATTAACTTTTATTGTATACATTTTCGATCTTAGTCCTATAAAGTGAGTCATAATTTTACCGTTATTTTCATCCTTCATTAAACCTAATACCTTTTTATTTACACGGGGAATATTATATTGATTGTTTTCTTTATAATCACTTGTATCAAACTTACTTATATCGCGTTTTATAGTTTCATAAATATCTGATGTGATAATTTCATATATTAACGAGTCAGTATCAATATATAATAACTTTAAATTATTATTAAAAAATTCTTTTTGTCATACATTACTGTTTTAGATAAATCTAATATTGAAAAGCCAACATATATAGGTTTATTAAATGTAATATTAGGTTTTAAAAGTTCAATAGCCACAACATTTTTATTAAAAATTGTTCGGCTATGAAAATTAGGTCGTGCTATTAAACTTTTTACTTTATAACGACCACCCCATTTTGTTTTAAATTTTATATCACGATGTTTTCTAACATTTTCCATTGTCTTACCAAATACACTATTATTCATTAATTTATACAAGTTTTTTTCAAAATCATTGGTAGCCATTTTTCTTTTTTCTGTATTTAAATCGATATAGTTTTTTAGCCACGGTGATTGACTAAATTTTAAAACTCGATGTATTTTTGATACTTGCATTCCTAAATGTATACATTGCTTTAAATTACTATAATGAATTATATATTTCTCCTTATCATATAAAGTAGTTAAAAGTTTTTTATGTTTACTTCCCGGTGGAATACAATGCTCAGGACAAAGCGGTAAATGTTTATGGAGATTATGTAAACTTTGAGGATAAGTTAAATCTACTTCTAAAATGTAACCAGTATTGCTAGTTTCTGACAAATTGCATATAGTATTACTTATTTCCAATATTTCTTGGTTGTTTAACCATTTAAAATTTCCATATGGTAGGAATTGAGACATTGCATGACCGTATAAGTTATCAACATCCAAAAACATTAGATATTTAAAAGGCAATTCAGGTTTATACTTTTCATTCATGTATTTGTTATTGGCCTCTGCATATCTGTTTGAACATTGACTTATACCACCTCTGATACCCTTCTCTATAAATAGCCACATATTTATATCAGTAAACAATTCAAGTTTAATTTTTGTTATTTTTAACATAGAATCCCAAGATAACCCTGGGGCAGAAACATAATGCACTGGATCTAATTTATACGTGTCTAAACAATTATCTCGAAAATTTTCAAATATGTCACAAAGTAATAACACATCGGTTTTTAAGTACAAATCTGAATATTCACCAAGTGTTTTAATATGAAATGTATTCCATACATCTTGTGCATGTTTGTAATCTACATCAGATAAGTTACTATCTTTAATAAATTAAAAAAATTATCCTGAGGTGGTAAAGCTGTCTCATTTAACTTTTCCCAGGAATTTATATAATCATAAGGAAATACACCTTTTTTACTTAACAAAGTAAATTCTTCATTGCTTAAATTGTTAAATTCTGATTTTAAATTTTTTAGTTTATTATTTGGTAAATAAGATGCTAAATTACTTAAAGAACTAGCCATAAATCGATATGAATCAATAAATCTTAATGAAATATTAGTTCCATACACATATTTCGTAAATGAAATATATTTTTCTATATTAATTGGTAGCACAGAGGTTCTTCCACTTATTCCGGTAGCTAAATCAATTATTATAAAATGTGAATCATAAGATGATAAATTGTGAAAAATTATTGGAATCACACAACTTTCATTATAATTTAAATTACATTCATTATGAGCTGGTCCTCTATAATTTCCTGTTAAATGACAATGATCTCGAACACGGTCTTGTTGCAACGGTTTTTCACATATATGACAATTTATTGCATTTAAATATTCAATCTTTTGTTGAGCCGTCAATGTTTTCATTGGTAATACATTTTTTATTATATCCTCAACATTATAAGCAATCTCTTTTAATTCATTTACAAACCACTGAACGCAATCTTCACCACGATAACTATTATATTAAGATTTAGAGTCATCATATGAATATTTTACATAATATCCAACGCTATGTGCAATATGTGTTTGATATACCCCCTTGGTTTCAATATTTGTCACATTACTATCCAATATACTTTCAAAGTCTGCATAAATAACACATGCATTTCTAATTTTTCTCTTAAAGTTTTTAAACTCAAGTATATTAGAATTTTCATCTGGCATTATCGGTTTAACTGGTCTTAGACCTAATCCAACACAGTCTTGTAAATGTTCCTTAAACTTGTACTCATATCTAAAGAAATGTAAACATCGATCACATATAAATTTCTTACAATTTGTTTTTGAAAGTTGATTACTAACAAGTCTTGATAAATTCTTTATCCAACAAAAATGAAATTTTATTTTATTGTCACATTCCTCATTATTACTTTCAACAACATCTTCTTCTTCTTCTTCATCTTTTACTTCAAAATCACTTTGAATCATTAATAAATGTATATGTTTACTTTCATATATTTTACTTACATATACAGGCATAGTTACAAATGTTTTCTTGTTCTTTTTTAAAATATACACATTTATTGTTATATTATTTAGTTTTTCAAATTTTGAAACTTGTGATAACGTCATTGGAAATTTAATACCATTTAAATTAAGACAATTTACATATCTCTTATAAGACGATACTTTTTCAGCATTATATTTTGCTGGATAAAGCGCTGATAATACTGCCCATACAAAACATTTATCATCCTCATTCTGAACATTTATTACAGCCTTTTTTCGTTTTATTTCAACTGGTAAGTCAATAAATGATAAACAATAAAATTGAACAAATTGATTTATATTTACTATCATATTCACTATTTTATATAGAGCCCATCCACTTTGATTTTCTTGAAAAGTTTCTAAATCTTTTAATACAACATCAATAACATTTTCCTTATACCAATGTTTTAAATCTGTTGATACAAAAATTTCATTATTTTCAGTATTAAAATATTTGTATTCAAATATATGTTCTTCTTCTTTAGCTGATGGTAAAACAAATTCACCACAAAATATTACGTTAACTTTTAAAGCACTATATTTTTTTAAAGCATTTTTAATTCTAGATGCAAACATATAAAATGCATCGTTCAAAAATTGTAATGGATCAATGTGACTTAAATTAATTAACACTCCTGTTCTAACACGTCCTTTAAATGATGAATTTATTTCCTGCCATTTAATTCGATCACTACGTTTTAAACTATTTATAGTTCCTTCTCCAACTTTTTGTTTATTTTCTAACAATGTTTGAAAATATATTAAGACACTTATATTGCTTTCAATGCTTCGCTTATATCCAATTGAATAGGTATTTTTATTATTTTTTAATAACTTATTTAACAACTTTATATTTATTTTATTATAATCAGACCACTTTTTTCACTGAATACTTGAATAATTTGAACTATTCAAATGTTCAATAATTGTTCTCATATGCTTAATAATCTTACAACCGTTATCCATTGTAAATTATATATTTCAGTTTGAAAATCAAAATATAAATCACAATTGTTTTTAAAAGTTCATTTATTTATAGAGTTTTACATAAAAAAATATGCATTAATCACTATGTTATACTTTTACAATTTCGTCATCAGAGTCTAACACTTGTACAGTTTCATCGTCCGAGTCTAATATTTCAATAACTTGTATCCAAAGTTCTCATGAGAACATGTGTTTTATCAGGTTTTTTTCTGGTGAATTCGTGGTCTTACGAGTGCATATAAGATAACAAGGAATGTGCTTGTATCCAAAGTTCTCATGAGAACATGTGCTGCTTGCAAATTTCTGGTGAATTCGTGGTCTTACGAGTGCATATAAGATAACAAGGAATGCGCTTGTCTGTTATTGTAATAGTTATTGTTATAATCTATGTTTAACAATCCTTAAGAATATATATCACAAATTATACTATAACCTTTCATATTATACCCCACCATGTGTAATATAACGTCATTATAACATATAACTATTTTGATAAAAAATTTATCCCCCATCAGTACCAACACCCTAACAGGAGAACACGTTTAGAAGACGAAAGTAAAAAAATTTTAGTCAAAATGGCGGATTTAATTTCTGAATTAATAAAATTTAAATATCTCGTAAACGGTTAAAGATATTGCATTTTTCATAAAAAATTTATCCCCCATCAGTACCAATACCCTAACAGGAGAACACGTTTAGAAGACGAAAGTAAAAAATTTTTAGTGAAAATGGCGGATTTAATTTTAAAATAAATAAAATTTAAATATCTCGTAAACGGTTAAAGATATTGCATTTTTGATAAAAAATTTATCCCCCATCAGTACCAATACCCTAACAGGAGAACACGTTTAGAAGACGAAAGTAAAAAAATTTTAGTCAAAATGGCGGATTTAATTTCTAAAAAATAAAACTTTAAATATCTCGTAAACGGTTGAAGATATTGCATTTTTGATAAAAAATTTATCCCCCATCAGTACCAACACCCTAACAGGAGAACACGTTTAGAAGACGAAAGTAAAAAAATTTTAGCCAAAATGGCGGATTTAATTTCTAAAAAATTAAACATTAAATATCTCGTAAACGGTTGAAGATATTGCATTTTTGATAAAAAATTTATCCCCCATCAGTACCAATACCCTAACAGGAGAACACGTTTAGAAGACGAAAGTAAAAAAATTTTAGTCAAAATGGCGGATTTAATTTCTAAAAAATAAAACTTTAAATATCTCGTAAACGGTTGAAGATATTGCATTTTTGATAAAAAATTTATCCCCCATCAGTACCAATACCCTAACAGGAGAACACGTTTAGAAGACGAAAGTAAAAAAATTTTAGTGAAAATGGCGGATTTAATTTTTAAATAAATAAAATTTAAATATCTCGTAAACGGGTAAAGATATTGCATTTTTGATAAAAAATTTATCCCCCATCAGTACCAATACCCTAACAGGAGAACACGTTTAGAAGACGAAAGTAAAAAAATTTTAGTCAAAATGGCGGATTTAATTTCTAAAAAATAAAACTTTAAATATCTCGTAAACGGTTGAAGATATTGCATTTTTGATAAAAAATTTATCCCCCATCAGTACTAATACCCTAACAGGAGAACACGTTTAGAAGACGAAAGTAAAAAAATTTTAGTCAAAATGGCGGATTTAATTTCTAAAAAATAATAACCATGTTACGCCTGGAATATTCTTAAATCCGTTCATACTATTAAACTTTAGCTTGAACTAAGAAAACATTACTCTGTAATTACAGCTCAATATCATCTCTATTTAAATGACATTTATGCATTAATTTACCACCTCCAACAATAGAATCTCCTTACATATGCATACATACATAAAAATACATAAGTGGGAATATACCGACTGCATTCACAGCTACATCGAGGATACGAACATAAACGATTGGTTTCCGGAAATTGACGAAGAATGCAATAATTACGCCAATACTAACACACACGTAATACTTATTATCGCTATCTCACTCTTTCATATTACCCCACTATTACCCCCAACATTGTCTAGCCACGCCCCTTCTTCATACCGTGACCTATATGCATCCCCACCACAATACTTTACATCTCAGTATGTCCTATCTCACTCTTTCCCCACCACAATACTTTACATCTCAGTATGTCCTATCTCACTCTTTCATATTACCCCACCCTTACCCCCTTTTACATTCTTCCCAGTCTAGCCACGCCCCCTTCTTCATACCGTGACCTAAATGCATCCCCACTCCAATAATTTCCAACTCAATTTCAAATTTAAGCCAGAACCCGCTCTCCTACCCTACTCTTATACAAAGAAACATATATCCTTATAAGAAAAAAAATTAACATGGACATGCAGGGGTTATGGATTCATTGAATTGACTATCATCATAACTATTGACGAGCCACAATGAGACTGTATTAAAAAAAACATTAAAATTTATGGGGGGTAAATATTAGAAAATGCATAACTTACCTATATTATACGCGATATTGTGCTGTCTTCTATACTGCAAAATTTAACATTACCTACAATATATATAGAGGTAAAGTTTGCTAAAACACTAACATTATTATAAACCTGAAAAAAAAAACTATTTTCTTTATAAAATACCTTATATTTATAGGTTCACTATAAAATTGTATAAAAAAGAACATTTATTCATAGAATACAATATTCCTACTATTTATTAAATAAACATGCAAATGCGGCGGTTGTGGATTGACTGTCTTCATAACCATGGACAAGACACATTGAGACTGTAAATAAATTAAACATTAAAATTAAAGGAGAGTAAAATTGGAAAAATTCATTACTTACTTATTTTATAGGCGAGGTGGTCCTGTCATTTATAATGCGAAATTGGACGAGAAATATTTTATATATAGAGGTAAAGTTTACTGAAACACTAAAATTATTAATAACCTAAAAAAAAAATATTCTTTAAAAAAAATACTTTACAGTTAGGGTACACTATAAAATGATAAGAGAAAAACAAGCTTATACATTGAAACATGTATCCTTACAAGTTTCTTCCGTGGAAGAACATGAGAAAGAAAAATATAAATAAAGACATAATGGAATGTATTAAAGAAATTTACCAAGAAACAAGAATGAGAATAAGAGTTGGGGGTGAAGAATCAGAAGAATTCTGGACAGACAAGGGGTTGAGGCAAGGTTGTCCTCTAAGCCCCATTTTATTTGCGATATATACAGCAGACTTGGAGAAGGTAATGGAAAGAGGACAAGATAGGAGGGTGCTAATAGGAAGGCACTACAAGATATGGACTTTAGCATACGCTGACGATATAGTCCTGTTGGCAAAAAGGGAAGGAGAGCTGCAGGAGATGGCACACCGGCTAGGGAGGTATATAGACAGGAAAGGACTAGAGTTAAACGTGGAAAAGACAAAAATTATGGTATTTAAAAAAGGGGATGGAAAAAGAAGACATAAAAGGTGGAAATACAAGACAGAGGACATTAAGGAAGTAAAAGAATTTAAATATCTGGGCTACACTTTTACAAGGAACAATGGAGAAGAGGCTCAGATAAATGAGGTAACAAAGAAGGCAGATCAAGCAATGCGACGGGTATGGGACTAGGGGAAAAGGTATTTGGGGGGGACATACAAAAGAGAATATGGATATTTGATAGACTGATAGCCAGTATGATGTTGTATGGAGCAGAAGTTTAGGGGTGGAAGGAACAAGAAAAGTTGGAAAGAATACAGGTGAGATATATAAAATGGGTACTAGGGCTGGACAGGTGCACGCCAGGATACATGGTGATGGAGGAGCTAAAAAGGGATAAGATACGAAATAAAACAGGGGAAAGAGCAGTAAAATACGAGAAGAAATTGAACAGAGCGGAAAGCAAAATTTTAAAGAAAATAAGAGAAAATAGCATAAAGAATGGGGGGGGGAGGAGGTCCAAAGAAGAGAAAGGAGTACTTTAAAAGGAATGAAATGGCGATCGAGGAGGCAGAGAGGAGAAGAGAAGGTGGCAAAAGTGTTGAAGAGGAGCTAAGGAGAAGGGATAAGGAGATACAACAGCAGGAGAGAATGGGAAAAAAAGAAAAAAGTATCTACAATAAAAGATATAAGAGGTTATGGGAAAATAATGTGCCTCAGTACCTTATAGAAAAAGACATAAAACACATAAGAAGAACAGCAAGGTTTAGATTGGGAAATGAGGAAAAAGGAAACAGATACTGGGAAAAGAGTGAGGAAAGAAAGTGTAGAATGTGCGGAGTGGAGGACGAGACACTGGAGCACATTGAGTTTGAGTGTAAGGAAAAAGTAGCGAGCGAAAGGAATATTGGCCAGCTTTTAAAGGGAGGCAGTGAAGGAAAGAGGTGGATGGCGGAAATAGTAAGAAGGAAAGGAAGAACAGGGGAGTAAATAAGCTGGTGGAAAATAATAGAGAGGATTAAGAGAAGAAGAAGCAGAAAGCACTTTTTTTTAGAAGTACTAAAAGTCTAGAATAATTTTTTTTTTTAGTTTTAATAAATAAATAAAGTTTAGTTTTAAGTAAATAATAATAAAGTTTAGTTTTAAGGTTGAATTGTTAAGATAGGAATGAAATGTATTAAGTAATAGAATACGGTAGATTGTAAAGCCGAAAGGCACACACAATTAATAATAAATAATAATATACAAGTTAATAAATAAACAAGCACATGCAGGGGTTCTGGATTCATTGGATTTACTGTCATCATAACTATTGACAAGCCACAATGAGACTGTATTAAACAAAACATTAGAATGGATAGAGGATAAAATTAAGAAAATGCATAACTTACCTATTTTATACGCGAGATGGTGTTGTCTTCTATATTGCAAAATTTAACTTTACCTACAATAAATATAAAGGTAAAGTTTGCTGAAACAATAACAATATTAAAAATTAAAAAAAAATTTATTCTCCTTATAAAATACCTTATATTTATAGGTTCATAGGTTAATTTATAATCATACACGTGTGGGGGTTATGGATTTATCTGATTAATTGTCATCATAATTATTGACAAGCCACAATCAGACTGTATTAATAAGAAAACATTAGAATTGATAGAGGGCAAAATTTAGAAAATGCATAACTTACCTATTTTATACGCGAGATGGTGTAGTCTTCTATATTGCAAAATTTAACTTTACCTACAATAAATATAAAGGTAAAGTTTGCTAAAACACTAACAATATTAAAAACTTGAAAAAAAATCTATTCTCTTTATAAAATACCTTATATTTATAGGTTCACTATAGAATTGTTTAAAAAAAGAACATTTATTCATAGAATACAATAGTCCTACTAGTTAGTAAATAAACATGAACATGCGGGGGTTGTGAATTGACTGTCTTCCTAACTATTGACAAGGCACATTGAGACTGTAAAACAAATTAAACATTAAATTTGATGCACAGTAAAATTCAAGAAATTCATAACTTACCTATATTATACGCGGGGTGGTCCTGCCATCTATATTGCGAAATTGAACGAGAATTATATTATATACAGAGGTAAAGTTTACTGAAACACTAAAATTATTAATAACCTAAAAAAAATTATCTTTAAAAAAAAAAATTTACAGTTAGGGGTACACTATAAAATTTTATGAAAATAGCAAGCTTGTACGAATAGAAACATATATCCTTACAAGTTAATAAATAAACATGCACATGCAGGGGTTTTGGATTTATTGGATTGACTGTCATTATAACTATTGACAATCCACAATTAGACTGTCTTAAAAAAACACTAGAATTATTAGACGATAAAATTTAGAAAATGCATAACTTACCTATTTTATACGTGAGATGGTGTTTTATTCTATACTGCAAAATGTAACTTTACCTACAATATATATAGAAGTAAAGTTTGCTGAAACACTAACAATATTAAAAACCTGAAAAAAAATCTATTCTCCTTATAAAATAGCTTATATTTATAGGTTCACTATAAAATTGTATAAAAAAAAACATTTATTCATAGAATACAAAA
The DNA here is from genome assembly GCA_963678705.1 of Panorpa germanica. Taxonomy (NCBI): domain Eukaryota; kingdom Metazoa; phylum Arthropoda; class Insecta; order Mecoptera; family Panorpidae; genus Panorpa; species Panorpa germanica. The sequence continues at coordinate 5,532,456 of OY783210.1, forward strand.
TTCCTTCTAGTTAGTAAATAAACATGCACATGCGACGGTTGTGGATTGACTGTCTTCAAAACCATTGACAAGGCACATTGAGACTGTAAAAAGAATTAAACATTAAATTTGATGGAGAGTAAAATTACAAAAATGTATAACTTACCTATATTATACGCGAGGTAGACCTGTCATCTATAATTCGAAATTGAATGAAAAATATATTATATATAAAGGTAAAGTTTACTAAAACACTAAAACTATTAAAAACAAAAAAAAAATTACTCTTTAAATAAAATACTTTACAGTTAGGGGTACACTATAAAATGATATGTTAAAAACATGCTTATACATAAAAACATATATCCTTACAAGTTAATAAATAATCATGCACATGTAGGGGTTATGGATTCATTGGATTTATTGTTATCATAACTATTGACAAGTTACAATGAGACTGTTTAAAAAAAAACATAAGAATTATTAGACGATAAAATTTAGAAAATGCAGATCTTCTCTTTTTTATAACCGAGATGGTGTTGTGTTCTATAAGTCAAAATTTAACTTTATCTACAATATATATAGAGGTGAAGTTTGCTGAAACACTAAAATTATTAAAAACCTGAAAAGAAATATTCTTTTTAATAAAAACTTTATAGTTAGATGTACACTATACAATTATATAAACAAAGCATGCTTATACATAGAAACATATATCCTTACAAGTTAATAAATATTCATACACATTCGGGGGTAATGGATTCATTGGATTGACTGTCATTATAACAATTGACAAACCACAATAAGACTGTATCAAAAGCAAAACATTAGATTTTGAAGAGAATAAAATTAGGAAAATGCATAACTTACCTATATAATACGCGAGAGTGTGCTGTTTTCTATTGTTGTAAGTACGTACAATATCGTACTTATCTTTTTATTTTTAATATGAATGTTATTATTATTCAAGAATTGTATTATGTTAGCTTCAATTTTAATAATGAAAGCATAACAAATTTTTTATTTTAATTAAGCGTTTTAAATATTGGCGCTGGTCTGTGGGACATTTTGTATTGTTTCAATCTTGGGTAACACTAAATTGGTGTATATGATTGTAATGAGAGCCAGCAGGCATTGCAGAGTGGTAATAAAACGCAGTAGTAGCAAGTCGCTCCCAGACTCACAGTCAGAGTCAGTGTTCAATCGTTTATCATATTTGTTGAACACGTTTTTCTATTAATTAAATATTTGTACAAGAATTGATATATTAAGGGGGTATTCTACTGTAGAGGAATTTCGCCCGGTTTTAGAAGCGCTGTACGAAGGAAACAAAAAATATTTTTACAATCAATTTTTTTATTATTTGTTTATTGATGTTTTATTATTACATAAAAAAATTATTAAAAAAAAAAAATTAAAATTTACAAAGTTACGAGCAGTCAAAGTGGGGAGTCAAAAAAAAGAGGGTGTCCTGGCGTGCATTATTCCAACCCTCCTGGTGTTCTGAAACATAAAAAACAGACGGATTCTTAATTATTATAGATGCCGCTATCGTATAACTTTTGGATAAGTTAAAAAAATGGCGGCACTTTGAAAAAAAAATTATTTTTTTTCATATTTTTTTAACAATTCCGAATTTTAAAAAAATACTAAATGAGAAGTTATAGTTTTGGGCAGGGTCCACGAGACGAAGCGACGTATAGAGAACATCCTCTTCAAATTCATTAGAACTTGAGATATCCTTACCGCCAGCTCGAAAAAAGTAGTTCCCAGAAAAACGCGTTCAAAGTTTTGAGACAAGTCACATTGTTAAGCAATTTACAATGCCACCGGAACCGATGCCACGTCACTAAAACGGCTATAACTCATGAAATAATAGGAATTTTGATAAATCCTTTTAATGACATATTTTTGAATATCTAAACTTTGAAAATATGAAAAAAAAAAAAATTCGATTTTTTCAAAATTCTACAGTAGAATACGGCCTTAGGTTAAATATTTAGCATCCTTTTTAATTAAGTGAAATACTATTGTAATTACGTAACTAGATGTCTAAATAAAACTAATCGATTACTTATTTTAATAAAAAGTGTTTAATTAATAGTACACATGATATTAATTCTTTACCGTGGAATTCTTGAGAGTAAGACTCACTTTTGCAGCTCAAAGAAGTCTCTATCTCAACATTACTCTTCGGACAAGAAATCTATTAAACCAACTTAAAAGAACAAATCTTATCTGGTGGATAATCGTCTACGGAAGAAAATACAATTCAGAAGCTAGCAACCCTGCGGGATGTAATAGGCTGAAGAAATTCCCACATCAACAAACATCTGCCGCTTTTTATAACAATCTGCCACCAAATCACAACAAATGGTGTCAGGTGGGGTCTTGAAAAGATATTAAATTAATAATTTTTTTTTTTATAAAGCAGCATTGTTAATGAAGCTATTGAATTTGTTTTTAGTATTTTATTCAATAATTTCGAATATTTACTATAATTTATTTTTTTATATGGCAGCATTGTTAATGAAGCTGGACTTAGTATAATGGAATCGTAGAAACATTGCTTGTAACCCTCAAAAATGAGGAAGCTTCTGCTATAGTTATTAAGTCTATGGAAGTTGAAAGTATGTACGACGAGACCTTAATTTCTTTGTTAAATTATAGACAAACCTAAGAGGATAATATACCTATTGTCGATGATTCAAAGAGTATTGATTCAATTAGGAACTTGAATTTGACGGAGTGTATATTAATTGGCAGAGTTTTATGGAACTATTTACAAATCTAATTCGTAACAATAGCAAGTTATCAAATATTGATAAAATGCATTATTTAAAATTAAACTTGACGGGAGAGCTGCTCAAGCTTATTAAAAATTATCCGTTAACCAACGATAATTATGAAATTGTTTGGAACATTCTTTGTAAACGTTATGACAATAAAGTAGCACTTATTGAAAATTGTTAAGACAGTTTAATAAACTATAATATTATACGTTTAGAGTCAGAGAATAATATTAAAAAATTTCTTGATGAAATAAATGAATCGGTTAGAGCCTTAACTGAATTAGGAATTTACTCTAATCATTCAGATTTTATTTTAATACATATTTTAAAAACTAAGTTAGATTTTAACTCATTAAAGGAATGGGAAAACATAAATGCATCTGAATTACCAACCCTTAATGAATTTACTGATTTTCTTGAAAGACGGTGGCGCACTGTAGAAAGAAGAAGACATGTTAGAATTAAAACACATCCAAGTCATCTTTCAAGTAGTAAACCAGTCTCAAGAAAACAATTCTCTAACAAGGTTGAAACTAAAACTAAAAACTCATTTTGTAATCATTGTAAGAAAAATGGACATATCGAAAAATATTGTTTCATAAAGAAGGAAAATGTGGATACGGTAAATCCTGTCGAGCAGATTAATACTTGTAGGAGAGCTACAGTATTATCAAAAACTTCTGTTTATTGTAAAAGATCAAGACATCTTAAATCTGATTGTCCTTAAGTATTTCTTACTAATAGAACAAAATAAAATTCGAATAGTGAATTATTTTCTTTTTATAATTTTAACAAAACAGAAAAGCAAGCTTATACATAAAAACATATATTCTTACAAGTTAATAAATAATCATGCACATGTGGGGGTTATGGATTCATTAGATTGACTGTCATCCTAACTATTGACAAGCCATAATAAGACGGTTAAAAAATATAACATTAGAAATGATAGAGGTTAAAACTAAGAAAATGCATAACTTACCTATTTTATACGCAAAATGGTGTTATCTTCTATAATGCAAAAATTTAATTTTACCTACAATATATGTAGAGGTAAAGTTTGCTCCAATAATAAAATTATTAAAAACCTGAAAAAAATATTCCTTTTGATAAAAACTTTATAGTTAGAAGTACACAATAAATTTATTTTAAAAAAGTAAGCTAATACAAAGAAACACATTTCCTTACAAGTTAAAAAATAATCATGCACATGCGGGGGTTATGGATTTATTGGATTGACTGTCATTATAACTATTGACAAGCCACAATGAGACAGTATTTAAAAAAAACTTTAGAATATATAGAGTAAATTGTAGAAAATGCATAACTTACCTTTCTTATACGCGAGATTGTGCTTTCTTTAATTTTGCAAAATTTAACTTTTCCTACAATATATATAGAGGTAAAGTTTGCTGAAACATTAACATTATTAAAAACCTAAAAAAAAAGTCTATTCTCTTTATAAAATACCTTATATTTATAGGTTCACTATAAAATTGTATAAAAAAAAAACATTTATTTATAGAATACAATATTCCTACTAGTTAGTAACTAAACATGCACATGCGGCGGTTGTGGATTGACTGTCTTCATAACCATTGACAAGGCATATTGAGACTGTAAACAAATTAAACATTAAAACTAAAGAAAAGTAAAATTAAAAAAATTCATAACTTACCTATTTTATACGCGAGGTGGTCCTGACATCTATAATGCGAAATTAAACGAAAAATATATTATATATAGAGGTAAAGTTTACTGAAACACTAAAATTATTATTAACCTAAAAAAAAATATTCTTTTAAAAAATTACTTTACATTTAGGGGTACACTATAATATGATATGCAAAAAGCAAGCTTATACATAGAAACATATATCCTTACAAGTTAATAAATAAACATGCAAATGCGGGGGTTATATGTTTATTGGATTGACTGACATTATAACTATTGACAAGCCACAATAAGACTGTTAAAAAAAAAAAATTAAAATTGATAGAGGATAAAATTTAGAAAATGCATAACTTACCTATTTTATACGCGAGATGGTGTTGTCTTCTATACTGCAAAATGTAACTTTACCTACAATATATATAGAGGTAAAGTTTGCTGAAACACTAACATTATTAAAAACCTAAAAAAAAATCTATTCTCTTTATAAAATAGCTTATATTTATAGGTTCACTATAAAATTGTATAAAAAAAAACATTTATTCATAGAATACAAAATTCCTTCTAGTTAGTAAATAAACATGCACATGCGACGGTTGTGGATTGACTGTCTTCAAAACCATTGACAAGGCACATTGAGACTGTAAAAAGAATAAAACATTAAATTTGATGGAGAGTAAAATTAAAAAATTTATAACTTACCTATATTATACGCGAGGTAGACCTGTCATCTATAATGCGAAATTGAATAAAAAATATATTATATATAAAGGTAAAGTTTACTAAAACACTAAAACTATTAAAAACCAAAAAAAAATTAATCTTTAAAAAAAATACTTCACAGTTAGGGGTACACTATAAAATGATATGTTAAAAACATGCTTATACATAGAAACATATATCCTTACAAGTTAATAAATAATCATGCATATGTAGGGGTTATGGATTCATTGGATTGATTGTTATCATAACTATTGACAAGTTACAATGAGACTGTTTAAAAAAAAACATAAGAATTATTAGACGATAAAATTTAGAAAATGCAGATCTTTTCTTTTTTATTACCGAGATGGTGTTGTGTTCTATAAGTCAAAATTTAACTTTATCTACAATATATATAGAGGTGAAGTTTGCTGAAACACTAAAATTATTAAAAACCTGAAAAGAAATATTCTTTTTAATAAAAACTTTATAGGTAGAAGTACACTATACAATTATATAAACAAAGCATGCTTATACATAGAAACATATATCCTTACAAGTTAATAAATATCCATACACATTCGGGGGTAATGGATTCTTTGGATTGACTGTCATTATAACAATTGACAAACCACAATAAGACTGTATCAAAAGCAAAACATTAGATTTTGAAGAGAATAAAATTAGGAAAATGCATAACTTACCTATATAATACGCGAGAGTGTGCTGTTTTCTATTGTTGTATGTACGTACAATATCGTACTTATCCTTTTATTTTTAATATAAATGTTATTATTATACAAGAATGGTATTATGTTAGCTTCAATTTTAATATTGAAAGCATAACAAATTTTTTATTTTAATTAAGCGTTTTAAATATTGGCGCTGGTCTGTGGGACATTTTGTATTGTTTCAATCTTGGGTAACACTAAATTGGTGTATATGATTGTAATGAGAGCCAGCAGGCATTGCAGAGTGGTAATAAAACGCAGTAGTAGCAAGTCACTCCCAGACTCACCGTCGGAGTCGGCGTTCAATCGTTTATCATATTTGTTGAACACGTTTTTCTATTAATTAAATATTTGTACAAGAATTGATATATTTAGGGGGTATTCTACTGTAGAGGAATTTCGCCCGGTTTTAGAAGCGCTGTACGAAGGAAACAAAAAATATTTTTACAATCAATTTTTTTAATATTTGTTTATTGATGTTTTATTATTACATAAAAAAATTATTAAAAAAAAAAAATTAAATTTACAAAGTTACGAGCAGTCAAAGTGGGGGGTCAAAAAAAAGAGGGTGTCCTGGCGTGCATTATTCCAACCCTCCTGGTGTTCTGAAACATAAAAAACAGACGGATTCTTAATTATTATAGATGCCGCTATCGTATAACTTTTGGATAAGTTAAAAAAATGGCGGCACTTTGAAAAAAAAATTATTTTTTTTCATATTTTTTTAACAATTCCGAATTTTAAAAAAATACTAAATGAGAAGTTATAGTTTTGGGCAGGGTCCACGAGACGAAGCGACGTATAGAGAACATCCTCTTCAAATTCATTAGAACTTGAGATATCCTTACCGCCAGCTCGAAAAAAGTAGTTCCCAGAAAAACGCGTTCAAAGTTTTGAGACAAGTCACATTGTTAAGCAATTTACAATGCCACCGGAACCGATGCCACGTCACTAAAACGGCTATAACTCATGAAATTATAGGAATTTTGATAAATCCTTTTATTGACATATTTTTGAATATCTAAACTTTGAAAATATGAAAAAAAAATTTTTTCGATTTTTTCAAAATTCTACAGTAGAATACGGCCTTAGGTTAAATATTTAGCATCCTTTTTAATTAAGTGAAATACTATTGTAATTACGTAACTAGATGTCTAAATAAAACTAATCGATTACTTATTTTAATAAAAAGTGTTTAATTAATAGTACACATGATATTAATTCTTTACCGTGGAATTGTTGAGAGTAAGACTCACTTTTGCAGCTCAAAGAAGTCTCTATCTCAACATCACTCTTCGGACAAGAAATCTATTAAACCAACTTAAAAGAACAAATCTTATCTGGTGGATAATCGTCTACGGAAGAATATACAATTCAGAAGCTAGCAACCCTGCGGGATGTAATAGGCTGAAGGAATTCCCACATCAACGATCATCTGCCGCTTTTTATAACAATCTGCCACCAAATCACAACAAATGGTGTCAGGTGGGGTCTTGAAAAGATATTTTTACACATAATATTCATTAGGTACGCCCAAAATTTTTTCTGTGTATCTTTCACCTTGATGCGAGCCAAGTAATCTGCATCCACTTTACCGATGAATTATATTCGAGAAAATTGCTGAAAAGTACGAGCTAGATCAACATTTCATCATAATTTTTCATTATTTTTTACAAGTCTCAATGAGTTGCAAATCTACAGCCTGTTAAACCTGGAAAAGAAATTTTTGTTTCTTCAATTAGATGGATGCCTCTAGAAGCCTTGAATACGAGACGAGACCTTAATTTCTTTGTTAAATTATAGACAAACCTAAGAGGATAATATACCTATTGTCGATGATTCAAAGAGTATTGATTCAATTAGGAACTTGAATTTGAGTCCAATGCAATTGACAGTTTTTGACGGAGTGTATATTAATTGGCAGAGTTTTATGGAACTATATACAAATCTAATTCGTAACAATAGCAAGTTATCAAATATTGATAAAATGCATTATTTAAAATTAAACTTGACGGGAGAGCCGCTCAAGCTTATTAAAAATTATCCGTTAACCAACGATAATTATGGAATTGTTTGGAACATTCTTTGTAAACGTTATGACAATAAAGTAGCACTTATTGAAAATTGTTAAGACAGTTTAATAAACTATATAGTTATACGTTTAGAGTCGGAGAATAATATTAAAAAATTTCTTGATGAAATAAATGAATCGGTTAGAGCCTTAACTGAATTAGGAATTTACTCTAATCATTCAGATTTTATTTTAATACATATTTTAAAAACTAAGTTAGATTTTAACTCATTAAAGGAATGGGAAAACATAAATGCATCTGAATTACCAACCCTTAATGAATTTACTGATTTTCTTGAAAGACGGTGGCGCACTGTAGAAAGAAGAAGACATGTTAGAATTAAAACACATCCAAGTCATCTTTCTAGTAGTAAACCAGTCTCAAGTAAACAATTCTCTAACAAGGTTGAAACTAAAACTAAAAACTCATTTTGTAATCATTGTAAGAAAAATGGACATATCGAAAAATATTGTTTCATAAAGAAGAAAAATGTGGATACGGTAAATCCTGTCGAGCAGATTAATACTTGTAGGAGAGCTACAGTATTATCAAAAACTTCTGTTTATTGTAAAAGATCAAGACATCTTAAATCTGATTGTCCTCAAGTATTTCTTACTAATAAACAAAACAAAATTCGAATAGTGAATTATGTTCTTTTTATAATTTTAATAAAACTGATGTAAATAATTTACAAAAATTTAATAGTAAAAATAATAATATTGAGGTTAAAGAAATAGCAGATACTATCCAATTTAAAATAGTAGCAGCTAAAGCAAAAACTGTATTGTTTTTATTGGATACAGGTTCACAAATTTCTTTAATTAATCAAAACATTTTAAGTAATAATATCAAAATAGACAATACATCTAAAGTTTTGTTAAAGGGAATTTCTGAAGGCACGCCTTACACCTTAGGTTCACTTAAAACTTCTGTAATTTTGGATAGATATAAGTCGAAACAAATTTAGATATTTTACGTAAATTAAAAGCAGAAATTAACTTGGTAACGAACAGTGTACAATTCTCACAATGTGGCAAGATATTTAAATTCCCATTAATAAACATAAACAGTATTGTTTTACCAGCACGTAATAGGAAATTATTTCCTATGTCGGGTTCTACAGTAGGAGTTTGTGTAGCCAAAGAATTGTTACCTGAAGTTTTTTTAGCCAACGCATTAATTAAACCTGTTAAAAATATTTTTTATATATCAATAACAAATTCCTTAATAAAAGATGTAATACTTAACAATTTTCAAACGGATATCATTCCAATAATTAAATTTAACATTTACCATTTTACGAAAAGAAATCCTAACAATCGTAAGGATCTTTTATTTAATCATATAGATTTTTCAAATGGTTATTCAAAATAAGTAACAGATTTAATAGAAATCTGTAACAATTTTAATAATATATTTTTTTTACCGGGATATAAGTTATCTTGTACGAGTGCACTGAGTAACTCATCCAAGCCTGTAAACGTTAAGTCGCATAGATAACCTCATGCGCAAAAAGAAATTGTTAAGAAGCATATTCAAGAAATGATGGTTAACAACATTATTGAAGAAAGCGACTCACCGTATAACGCACCTCTGTTAGTGGTACCCAAAAAAGCAGATGCGTCTGGAAACAAACAATATCGGTAAAAGCGTTGTAGTCGATTATCGAAAACTTAATGAGCAGACAATATATATAGAGGTAAAGTTTGCTAAAACACTAACATTATTAAAAACCTGATAAAAAATCTATTCTCTTTATAAAATAGCTTATATTTAAGGTTCACTATAAAATTGTATAAAAAAAGAAAATTTATTCATAGAATACAATATTCCTACTCGTTAGTAAATAAACATGCACATGCGGCGGTTGTGGATTGACTGTCTTCATAACCATTGACAAGGCACATTGAGACTGTAAAAAAAAACTAAACAATAAATTTGATAAAGAGTAAAGTTACAAAATATCATAACCTACCTGTTATATACGCAAGGTGGTCCTGTCATCTATAATGCGAAATTGGACGAGAAATATTTTATATATAGAGGTAAAGTTTACTGAAACACTAAAATTATTATTAACCTAAAAAAAAATATTCTTTTAAAAAATTACTTTACATTTAGGGGTACACTATAATATGATATGCAAAAAGCAAGCTTATACATAGAAACATATATCCTTACAAGTTAATAAATAAACATGCAAATGCGGGGGTTATATGTTTATTGGATTGACTGTCATTACACCTATTGACAAGCCACAATAAGACTGTTTAAAAAAAAAAAATAAAATTAATAGAGGATTAAATTTAGAAAATGCATAACTTACCTATTTTATACGCGAGATGGTGTTGTCTTCTATATTGCAAAATTTAACTATACCTACAATATAGATGGTTTTAATATAACCGCATTTTTATATCTTGGAAGTGAAGTTGTAACGATAAGAAAAGATATCGCAAGTAAAATGAATATGAAATTCATTAATCACAACGTAGCATTAATTGGTTTTGGCAAAGGAACTTGTAACTCTCTTGGGAAACGTAAATCATTAATTACGATCGACGGAATTGATATAATGTGCAAAACTTTATTGGTACCGAATAAGGCCCAGGACAATAATATAATTATAAGGAGAAGTGCCTTATCGAACAACAAACTAATAATTGTATTTAAAAATGAAGAGGTAATCATAAAACCAAATAATGAAAAAAACGTTGATGATGGCAAGAAAAATAAAACAATTTCACATGTAAACAAGATTAAATATAGCGAGCCAATAGAAAAATCAGAGATAAATATACAGACTAATTTATCTGAAAAACAAACAAAAAATTTATGTGAATTGATAGTTAAAAATCGTAAATGCTTCGCGAAACACAATTACGAAATAGGGACAACTAAGCTTGTTGAAATAAAAATAGAATTGACTGACAAAGAACTAATAAAAAGTCGACCATACAGATTACCTAATCGACAAATTTAAGAAGATGAAAAAGAAGTCAAAGAATTGCTAGATTGCTAGATTGCTGGAATCATAGAAGAATCATCTTTGGAATATTCAAGCCCTATGATACTGGTACAGAAAAAGAAGGAAAAAAAACATGAAAATGCTTTTGACGAACTAAGAGAAAAGTTAACAAGCAGACCATTGCTTCAGTTGTATGATGTTAACGCAAAACATGAATTACATTGTGACGCCAGCAGCTATGGAATAGCAGGTATTTTATTACAATTACAACAATGACAAAAGATGAACAGCATTGGGACAAGAATCTGAAAAGCAAACAGTGGGCTTTGAACAGTACAAAGAATTAAACCACAGGTATGTCCCCACACACCTTATTATTTGATTTTAATCCAAGAAATGCATTGCAGAATAAGATTCTAATTACATTGGACGAAGATAATGCAACAGACGATTCAGAACTCAGTTTAAACGAAATTTGTTTAAAAGCAAAGGAAGCAATTGACAAAAATCAAATATCACAAAAGAGGAGATTTAATTAAAAAAGACTCAAACCGACGCAGTACAGCAAAGCAGATATTGTACTTGTAAAACGAGAAGCAGCAGCAACAGGAAGCTCCAGGAAGCTTACACCGAAGTACAAGGGTCCATATCTAGTGACGGAAGTATTGCCACACGACAGATACATTCTGGAAGACATACCAGGAGCCAAACGAACACAGAGGTCGTTTAAATCCGTATTCGCTTCCGACAGAATGAAACTCTGGTGCCAACTACCTGACGAGAAGGAAGGTGAGGAAGGAAGCCCAGAAGAAAAAGAAGATGACCACAACCAGGAGGATCAACCTAACAACGAAAATGATTGAGGACAATCATAAAGTCAGGATTGGCCGACTATAAGCATAAGGTTATTATAACCGCCAAAATTTGAATATATTATGAAATAGTTCTTAAGTTGAATGTACTTGATATATACAGTATAACCAGACAGTCTCTCAAGAAGTGTTAAAGTGACAACACCTAATAACTTGTATTCAGTTTTATATTTAGTTGTTAAATCATATTAATCTAAACTTCTGTTTAATTTATTCTACTTGAACACAGATCCTGACAAATACCACCTTTTATAGACTTTAGGGCCTTACAATAGTTTATATAAACGATAATCGTAGGTTACTCATCTTATTTAACTTAAGAGTTTATCGACGACACCTGGATGTCTGCATATTATTTTTGTTTTCGTTTTGCAGCAAGTTTCATCTGCATTGATTTCCTGCACTGATTGTGGTAGTGTTTCTGGACCTATGGCAACATTTATTAACTTTTCTTTTAAATTACTGCTATGAACGATATATACACAAATAAAAAAATCAACATATTGTTTGATTGCATCCAAAATATCTGCAAACTGTTGATGAATTTAGTAGTATTTTATTTATAATACCTTGTAGTATTAAGATATTGAAAATTTTGATGCTTATTTAATTATCTTTCTACAATAAGTTTGTGTATTTCAACTAGACAATTTTCACGAAAAAGTGTTAAAGCATTGGCAACATTTTTCAACAACACAAAGATATTTTTATTTACAAAATATGCTCTATGATATTGGCATATTAGATTTATTTCATTGGCAGACTTCTTATTATTTAAATTAGAATAAACAAAATCCATTTCTATTGACTAATTTTTGGAGTACAAAATCATTCGCTCTACTTGATTATGTTTTTTATACTGCCACTAAAACCTACGCAGTCTTATTCATTACAATAAGTATTTATTCAATAAAACTTTAAAGAAAAATTGTTGACAATTAAGGTGTTAAAAGCATTATCTAAATCGTTTGTCGTTGGTCATAAAAATTTTTTTGAAAATAAATTTAGAGTTTCCGTAATAACTAATTTTTGGTACTACCTCTATTATTTACAGGTTGTAATAATATGTATATACAAACATTATTTATTGTTAATCTCTATTATTTAGAGGTTTCATAAATTTAGTTATTACATCTATTTGGTAACTTAACTTAGAGGTTCTAAATTAATATATAAATAATATGATAAAACTTCTATTATATAAAATTTCTAATAAAATGTATACACTATATGTTTTTACCTCTACTTAGATTACTTCTATTATTTAGAGGATGAAATAAAATATATAAACTATTTGCTGAAACCTCTATTATTTAAAGGTTTAATTGAATTACACTACTTCTTTACCCCAATAACCTTTAAACAAAAACTATTCACTGATTTATATAAATGAATTTCTCTATTATATTCTTTAAAAGTTTTATCGTTAAGACTTTTACTTGTCAACGTCAAATAAACAAAAATGTTTCTTTTAAACTGAGAGCTTTTTGTATTCAGTGGATTGAACGTCGCTACTTGGCGCCCAATGAATTTAAACAAAAAACAATTATAAGATTATATAGAGGATAATTTTCGTTAACTACATTTTAAGTTTTAATATTCTATCTTTTATGGTTCATAAGAAAACACCATTTACTTTTTTAATAAATTATTATACTTGTGTATGTTAACCTAAAACATTACCATGATATTATACTGTAGTATTGGTTGTTGTGCTTTATTCATTGCAAATGACATAAAGCGCATGCGGTCGTTGTAAATCTTCGTTTGAACTAACCCGTGTATGTTACCTTGATACTTTCGTAAAATTTTAAGTGAATTCTTATTATTTTTCATTTTTATTAATTTTCAGAAAAATTTATGGTATTCTTATTAAAAAATTTATAAGAATTCTATAACAAATTTCAACAACGCTGATTCCAAATTTTGTCTATTTCATTTATATTTTAGACTACCGGCACAAATTACACAAAAAAAGATGTATATAACTTAGAACAAAGTTCACACACTCCCTGGTATTTTGATGGTGAGTTGAATACCATTTAGCGTTGCAGGGAATTACAGCTTGCATCTACCTAGTAGGTATGCAGTACACAATTTTTTATTTCTTATACCTCATGAAAAAACACCATTGACTTTTTTAGTAAATTATTATACCCTTGTATGTTACCCTGATAGATTACAATGATAATATACCGTATTGTTGAAACAACTTTAGTGCAAATGACAACAGGCTGCTGCAACTATCGTTGTAAATCTTTGCTTGAACATACCCGTGTATGTTACCCTAAAAATTGCGTGATATTTTAAAAAAATAATTTATTAATTTGCAAAATTTTTTTTGATATTCTACTTAAAAAACTTAAATGAATGCTATAATAAAATTTAAAGCACTGATTCTAAATTTTGTCACAATTACACAAAAACAGATGCATATTACATAGAACAAAGTTCACTTAGAATATATAGTAGTTAATATGAACGATAATCGTAGCTTACTCAACTTATTTAACTTAAGAGTTTATCGACGACACCTGGATGTCTGCATATTTTTTTTGTTTTCGTTTAGCAGCAAGTTTCACCTGCACTGATTTCCTGCACTGATTGTGGTAGTGTTTCTGGATCTATGGCAACATTTATTAACTTTTCTTTTAAATCACTGCTCTGAACTCTACATACACAAATTAAAAAATGAACATATTGTTTGACTGCATCTAAAATATTTGCAATCTAGTGATGATTTTAGTAGCACTTCAATTATAATAACTTGTGTTATTGGGATATTGCAAATTTTTAAGCTCATTTAATTATCTTTCTACAATAAGTTTGTGTATTTTAACTAGACAATTTCTACGAAAAAGTGTTAAAGCATTGGCAACATTTTTCAACAACACAAAGATATTTTCGTCCTTAAAATATGCTTTATGATATTGGCATATTAAATTCATTATATTGGCAGAGTCCTTTATATTTAAATTAGAATAAACAAAATCCATTTCTATTGACCAATTTCTAGAGTACAATATCATTTGCTCTACTTGAATAGGTTTTTTATACTGCTACCAAAACCTACGCAGTCTCATTCTTCTGAATAAGTATTTATTTCATAAATACTTTAAAGAAATATTGTTTGACAATTAAATTGTTGAAAGCATTATCTAAGTCGTTTGTCGTTAGTCATAAAGTTTTTTTTAAAAATAAGTTTAGAGTTTCCATAATAACTAATTCTTGGTACTACCTTTATTATTTACAGGTTGTAATAATATGTATATACAACCAATATTTATTGTTAATCTCACAATTTAGTTAATACATTTATTTGGTACCTTTATTTAGAAGTTCGAAATAAATGTGTAAATTATACGATAAAATTTTTATTATATAGAGATTTTATATAAATGTATACACTATATGTTTTTACATCTACTTAGAGTATTTTTTATTATTTAGAGCTTGCAATAAAATAAATATTCTCTTTGTTGTAACTTCTATAACTTAAAGGTTTTAATGAATTACACTATTTCTCTACCCCAATAACTTTTAAACAAAAACCAATCACTGAATTATATAAAGGACATCCTCTAATATATGCTATAAAATTTTTAACGTTGAGACTTTTAACTGTTAACTTCAAATAAACAAAAACGTTTCTTTTAAACGGAGAGATTTTTGTATTCAGTGGAATAAACAACGCTACGTCTCGCTAAATGACTTTGATCAAAAAACAATTATTGGATTATATAAAGGATATACTTAATTACCTACATTTTAAATTTTAATGTTCTATCTTTTATGGTTCATAAGAAAACACCATTAACTTTTTTAATAAATTATTAAAACCGTGTATGTTAACCTAAAACATTAACATAATGTTATACCATATTGTTGTAACAACTTTAGTGAAAATGACAACAGGCTGCTGCAGTGGTCGTTGTAAATCTCCGCTTAAACATACCCGTGTATGTTACCCTGATACATTACCATGATATTATACAGTAGTATTGTTTGTTGTGCTTTATTTATTGCAAATGACATAAGGCGCATGCGGTCGTTGTAAATCTTCGTTTGAACATACCCGTGTATGTTACCTTGATACTTTCGTAATATTTTAAGTGAATTCTTATTATTTTTCATTCTTATTATATTTCAGAAGAATTTATGGTATTCTATTTAAAAAATTTATAAGGATTCTATAATAAAATTCAACAACGCTGATTCCAAATTTTGTCTATTTCATTTATATTTTAGACTACCGGCACAAATTACACAAAAAAAGATGCATATAACTTAGAACAAAGGTTACACACTCCCTACACAATTGACTTTTTTAGTAAATTATTATACCCTTACATGTTACCCTGATAGATTACAGTGATAATAAACCGTATTGTTGAAACTACTTTAGTGCAAATGTCAACAGGCTGCTACAAATATCGTTGTAAATCTTTGCTTGAACATACCCGTGTATGTTACCCTAATATTTGCGTGATATTTTAAAAAAATAAATTATTAATTTGCAAAAATTTTTTGATATTCTACTTAAAATATTTAAACGGATACTATATTAAAATTCAACAGCACTGATTCTAAATATTGTCACAATTACACAAAAACAGATGCATATTACATAGAACAAAATT
The DNA here is from genome assembly GCA_963678705.1 of Panorpa germanica. Classification (NCBI taxonomy): domain Eukaryota; kingdom Metazoa; phylum Arthropoda; class Insecta; order Mecoptera; family Panorpidae; genus Panorpa; species Panorpa germanica. Next base: position 5,548,883 of record OY783210.1, read on the forward strand.
CACTTAAAATATATAGTAGTTAATATAAACGATAATCTTAGCTTACTCAACTTATTTAACTTAAGAGTTCTGGATGTCTGCATATTATTTTTGTTTTCGTTAAGCAGCTAGTTTCATCTGCATTGATTTCCTGCACTAATTGTAGTAGTGTTTCTGGATCTATAGTAACATTTATTACCTTTTCTTTTAAATCACTGCTTTGAACTCTTCATACACAAATCAAAAAATCAAAATATTGTTTGACTGCATCTAAAATATCTGCAAACTGGTGACGATTTTAGTAGCATTTCAATTAAGATACCTTGTATTATTAGGAAATTGCAAATTTTGATGCTTATTTAATTATCTTTCTACAATAAGTTTGTGTATTTCAACTAGACAATTTCCACGAAAAAGTGATAAAGCATTGGCAAAATTTTTCAACACAACAAAGACATTTTCGTCCACAAAATATGCTCTATGATATTGGCATATTAGATTCATTTTATTAGCAGACTCCTTAATATTTAAATAAGAATAAACAAAATCCATTTCTATTGACCAATTTCTATAGTACAATATCATTCGCTTTATTTGATTAGGTTTTTTACACTGCTACCAAAACCTAGGCAGTCTTATTTTTCTGAATTAGTATTTATTCTATAAATACTTTAAAGAAATATTTTTGACAATTAAAGTGTTAAAAGCATTATCTAAGTCGTTTGTCTTTAGTAATAAGATTTTTTTTGAAAACAAGTTTAGAGTTTCCATAATAACTAATTATTGGTACTACATTTTTTATATACAGGTTGTAATAATATGTATATACAACCATTATTTATTGTTAATCTTACACTTTAGTTAATACATTTATTTGGTACCTTTATTTAGAGGTTCTAAATAAATGTGTAAATTATACGATAAAACCTCTATTATATAGAGATTTTATTAAAATGTATACACTAAATGCTTTAACCTCTACTTAGAGTACTTCTATTATCTAGAGCTTGCAATAAAATGTATATTCTCTTTGTTGTTACTTTTATTACTTAAAGGTTCCATTGAATTACATAACTTCTCTACCCCTTTAACCTTTAAACAAAAACCAATCACTAAATTATATAAAGGACATTCTCTATTATATGCTTTAAAAATTTTAACGTTGAGACTTTTACCTGTCAACGTCAAATCAACAAAAACGTTTCTTTTAAACGGAGAGATTTCTGTATTCAGTGGATTAAACATCGCTACGTCTCGCTAAATGACTTTAAACAAAAAACAATTGTTGGATTATATAGAGGATATACTTTATTACCTACATTATAAATTTTAATGTTCTATCTCTTATGGTTCAAGAGAAAACACCATTAACTTTTTTAATAAATTATTATACCCGAGTATGTTAACCTAAAACATTAACATGATATTATACCGTATTGTTGTAACAACTTTAGTGAAAATGACAACAGGCTGCTGCAGCGGTCGTTGTAAATCTCCGCATAAACATACCCGTGTATGTTACCTTGATACTTTCGTGACATTTTAAGTGAGTTCTTCTTATTTTTCATTCTTATTAATTTTCAGAAAAATTTATGGTATTTTATTTGAAAAATTTATAAGGATTCTATAAAAAAATTCAAAAACGCTGATTCTAAATTTAAACTATTCCTTTTATATTTTGGACTACTGGCACAAATTACACAAAAAAAGGTGCATATAACTTAAAATAAAGTTTACTCATTTCCTAGTATTTTGATGGTGAGTTGAATACCATTTAGAGTTGCAGGGAATTACAGCTTTCTTTTACCTAGTACAAGTAAAGTTGTTACAACTTTAGTGAAAATGACAACAGGCTGCTGCAGCGGTCGTTGTAAATCTTTGCTTAAGCGTACTCGTGTATGTTACCCTGATACATTACCTTGATATTATACCGTAATATTGTTGCTGTAATTTATTTAGTGCAAATGACAAAAAGCGCACGCATTTGTGTATGTTACCCTGATACTTTTGTGATATTTTATTGCATTTTATTGTTGAATTTGCAGAAAAATTTATGGTATTCTATTTAAAAACTTTATATGGATTCTATTACAAAATTCAACAATGCTGATTTTATATTTTGTCTATTTTATTTATATTTTAAACTACTGGCAAAAATTACACAAAAAAAAAAACATATAACTTAGAACAAAGTTTACTCACTCCCTAGTTTACTACTCACTTTTGTTCGTGAGTGAAATTCCATATAGAGTTGCACGGAATTACAGTTTGCATCTACCTAGTAGGTATGCAAGACAAAATATTCTATTTCTTATGGTTCATGAAAAAACACCATTGACTTTTTTAATAAAATATTATACCCGTGTATGCTACACTGTTACATAACCATGATAATATAGCGTATTTTTTAACAACTTTAGTGCAAATGACAACATGCTGCTGCAGCGATCGTTGTAAATCTTCGCTTTAACATATTCGTGTATGTTATCCTAATACTTTCGTGATATTTAAAATGAATTCTTCTTATTTTGCATTCTTATTAATTTGCAGAAAAATTTATGGTAATCTATTAGAAAAATTTAAACAAATTCTTTAATAAAATTCAACAACGCAAATCAAATTTTGTCTATTCTTTTTATACTTTAAACTACTGGCAAAAGTTACACCAAAAAAGATGCATATAACTTAGAACAAAGTTCACTTACTCCCTAGTATTTTGTTGGTAAGTAGAATTCCATTTAGAGTTGCAGGGAATTACAGGTTACAATTACAAAGTAGGTATGCAAGTCACTAAGCACTATTTATTTATTAAAAGAAATAGAATAATTCTTAGTAAGCTGATCGTGCGTATTTTCAGCACTACGTTTAGTTGAGAATTCTTTATGGGCAATCACAGGAAATTAAAGATCTTCACTTAAATTTTAATTTAACAATTTACTCGTTTATTTGATCATATGAAATTGACAAGTTTTAATAATAATAACAATAATTAAAACTTAAAATATAACAAAGTAGTAAGTAGAAAGTAAAATGTTGTAAGTAGTAAATAGCACTGAATAGTAACAAAGTAGTAAGAGAGTAACTTATGATAAAGTAGATATTAATAAAGTTGTAACAAAATTGTAAGAGCAGCGTAGAGTAGTAAAGAGCTAGCTTTGATAACAGCGCAGTCACTTATATAGGCCGGGGAAAAGAGAAGGGATTTTGACCAGCTGTGTACTGCTGGTAGCACTACTATTAGTAGCGAAATATATAAATAAACAAATATATGACTTGATTAAATTGCTAATGCGACCATAACGATTTGTTATCATAACAGGGCCAGCATAATCGACGCCAGTAATCCTGAAGGGATAATGAAAAACGCTTCTGTCAGAGGGTAAAGAACCCATCATTGGCGAAGTCATTTTCGGCTTACATTTAAAGCATATTATGCAATTATGAACTATAGATTTAGCTAGTAATATTCCTCTTAGGGACCAGAACTTGTCTCTAACAGAGAATAATAAAGCTTGTGGACCTGAATGGAACAGTCTTATATGTTCATGCTATAATCATCAGGAATAATTAATTTTGTAAGTGGGTGCTTAGGGTGCAATATAAAAGGGTGCTTTTTATCAAAAGTAAAATTTGAATGTTGTAATCGACCATCTACACGTATGATGTTATTATCATCTAAAAAATCATTTAGATATAATATTTGACTACTATTGTGCAGTTGTACGTTTCTTTCAAAGAACTTATTTCATTAGAAAAGTGTTCACTTTGCGACCGTCTAAACAATAAATGCATTGCATGTTGTAGTTCCGTAATAGGAGTGATGTTGTATTTAAATTCGTCTGAGATTGAGTCTTTAAATGATTTGAGTCGCCTAAATTTAATTGAAAGAACTTATCGGACCTATCATTTTTCATATTTGAAAGTACAGTAAGTGAATTAGCTTTCCACTTTCTAAGTTTAAAACCCGCACTGGATAAAATAGTATTAATTTCAACACAGTGGTTCAAAAGCTCTGCCAAATTGTCAGAACCGGTAACCAGATCGTCAACGTTAAAGTCATTTAATATTGAAGCCGCTAATTTAGGATTTAAGGCTTGCGATTCATAACCTAGCTGAGTGAGGCTCCTAATAGCTTAAAATGATGCGGCTGCCGTGCCGTAAGTAACACTATTTAACCGATACGCTAATAATGGTTCGTCGTGCTTAAAACGCCTTAGAGTTTGCTGCAAATCTCTTTGCGACGAATCTACCAATACTTGACGATACATTATAGCTATATCTGCTATCACGACGTAAGTATATAAACGAAATTTAGTTAGAAATGTAAAGAGATTACTTTGAATAGTAGGGCCATTAGCCTGTAGCTCGTTCAGTGAGATGCCTGTTGTGGTAGGCATAGAGCCGTTGAATACTACTCGAAGTTTACTCCTGATACTACTTGGTTTCAACACACATGGTGCGGTAAAAAGTATGAAATGTCCATGGGTGTTTGGACAGGATTAAGGGTCATATGGTTTAACGAAATGTACTTTTCCATAAAAGAATTATACAATTTCCTTTACTCAGTGTCTGATAACAATTTCTTTTTAAGCGATAAGAAACGTTTTGTAGCGTTATTTTTAGAATATCCTAATAGCGTTGTTGGTTTTTTGAAAGGGATAATAACAACAAACCGACCAGTGGGGTCACGAATTGTGGTTCGTTTAAAATAGTTTTCGAATTCTAATTCTTTTGAAGTATGTGGACTACAGGTTTCTACAGATTCAATTGTCCAGAACTTGGAAAGTTGATTCTGTATTTGTGAATAATAACAATGTGATCGTACTATATCATTAGCTGCTTTAGTTCCTATTACAATCCAACCAAGTGTGGTTTTCTGAACGCTTATAAGATTAAAAATTAAACGTATCTTTCCTACCCGTAGATGGTTCCAGAAAAATGCAGCATATACACTATATGTTGTTACCTATACTAAAAGTAATTATATTATTTAAAGGTTCCTGGTTGGAGAGGTTGGACCTTTTCTAGATCTATAGGCTGGCTAGAGCGTATTTGTGATCTGTCGGCGGTATCCAAGTTCTCGAGCGGCTCGGGGGCGCTCAGTTCCTTTTAATAGCTTAGGGTGCGCACAATTCATTTATGAAGGACCTTTTTGTTATTAATTTACTAATAACAATTTTTTATTTATATTAGAAGAAACAACGAAACAAAAGAACTTTCCAGAATACATTTATTTTACAACTACACTATTGGATTACATGGATTGATTAAATATTTTAACTTATCAAAATACTAGTTTCGACACTATGTTGATGTAACTCTCGGTTTTAGTTATTTTATAATATTTGAAATTAATATTACTTTTGTTTATGCATTAAAGGTTAAAGCGAGCTGACTGTTTAATGGCTCAGTTAATAATGATGAAATACGAACATAAACGTAGTGTCGATGCCTAGTAGACATGTGGTCGTGACACAAAGGCAGCTTGCATGAGCAAGGTTCGGTACTACTCAAAAGGAGCATTGTATCTGAGTAAAAAAACAAATACGCATAAAATATAAATGTTTAACAAAAGAATTCTTAAAACTAACATTAATCAAAAAATAAAGGCAAGATATTTATATATAAATATGAATATTGAATGCGTTTATGTACGGTTCCATTGAATTACAAAACTTCTTTACTCTGAATTATATAAAGGGCTTTCTCTATTATCTGCTTTAAAATTTTCAACTATGTATCTCTTACCTGTCAACGTCAAATAAACAAAAAACAAATGTCATGTTTTAAACAAATAGATTTTTGTATTTAGTGGATTGAACATCGCCACGTCTCGCTTAATGACTTTGAACAAAAAACAATTATTGTATTATATAGGAAATATACTTTTTACCTACATTTTGAATTTTCATGTTTTATCTCTTATTGGTTATGAGAAAACATTAATAACTTTTTTAATAAATTACTATACCCGTGCATGTTAACCTAAAACATTGACATGATATTATACCGAATTGTTGTAACAACTTTAGTGAAAATGACAACAGGCTGCAGCAGCGGTTGTTGTATATCTTTCCTTAAACATACCCGTGTATGTTACCCTGATACATTACTATGATATTACACAGTAGTATTGCTTGTTGTGCTTCATTTAGTGCAAATGACATAAGGCGCATGCAGTCGTTGTAAATCTTTGTTTGAACATACTCGTGTATGTTACCCTGATACTTTCGTGATACTTCTGGTAAATTTTTTATATTTTTCATTCATATTAATTTACAGAAAATTTTATAGTATTCTATTTTAAAAATGTATAAGGATTCTATTACAAAATTTAACATTGCTGATTTTATATTTTGCCTATTCCATTTATATTTTGAACTACTGGCAAAAATTACACCAAAAAAGATGAATATAATTTAGAACAAAGTTTACTCACTCCTTAGTATTTTGCTGAAGAGTAGAATTCCATTTAGAGTTGCTGGGAAATACAGGTTGCACTTACATAGTAGATATGCAAGACACTAAGCACTATTTAATTATTAAAAGAAGAAGAACAATTTTAATTAGTTCACATAAAATAAGATTGATAGTTTAGAAATTAAATTTATTTATCAAAAAATATATATAGCAATAATATATAATAGTATATATAAACGATAATCGTAGGTTACTCATCTTATTTAACTTAAGAGTCTATCGACGACACCTGGATGTCTCCATATTATTTTTGCTTTTGTTTAGCAGCAAGTTTTACGAATTCCTGCACTGATTGTGGTAGTGTTTCTGAATCCATCGCAACGTTTATTACCTTTTTTTTAAGTCACTGCTATGATCGCTACATACACAAATCAAAAAATCAACATATTGTTTGACTGCATCAAAAAAATCTGCAAACTAGTTATGAGTTTGGTAGCATTTCAATTACAATACATTGTATTATTGGGATAATGCAAATTTTGTTGCATATTAGTTATCTTTTTACAATAAGTTTGTGTATTTCAACTAGACAATTTCCACGAAAATGTGTTAAAGCATTGGCAACTATTTCCAATAACACAAAGACATTTTTGTCGACGAAAAAAGCTCTTTGATATTGGCATATTAGATTTATTTCATTGGCAGACTCATAAATATTTAAGTTAGAATAAACAAATTCCTCTTTTAAATGGCATTGACCAATTTCTGATTTACAATATCATTCGCTCTACTTGATTAGGGTTTTCATACAGCTAACAAAACCTACGCAGTTTTATTCTTCACAATTATTATTTATTCTATAACAACTTTAAAGAAATATTGTTGACAATTAAGGTGTTTAAAGCATTAGCGAAATCGTGTGATGTTCGTCATAAATTTTTTTTGGGAAAAATTGTTAGTACTACCTTTATTATTTACAGGTTGTAATAATATGTATATACAAACATTATTTATTGTTAGTCTCTATTATTTATTGGTTCCAACAATTTAGTTAATACATTTATTTAGAACCTCTATTTGATGGTTCTAAATAAATATGGAATCGTAAAAATAAATCGAGCATACAAAGTAATCATAGCTATAACACCCGGTCTAGGAAAGTCGTAAAGAATGTGATTAATGAGGGTATATTGTGAACAGAAACCAAGTACGATTGAGATATTGTTTTTCACTTAAGAATTAGGGTAGTGCTCTCGTTTTTCACATTAGAAGTGCGGATTAGTAGCTCATAGCGAATTAAACTAAGTGCGGATTAGTAGCTCATAGCGAATTTAACTAAGTATGTATTAGTTATCTACGAGTTATCCACAAGTGAATAATACAGATAAGAATAATACAAGATAGTTTTCTACAAACAGTGCTTTCAAGTGATAGTTCAATAGCGGAATAGTCGAGAATTTATAAGACGGACTTTATAATAGGACTAGTAAGCGAATGGTATCAGAGAAAGTGTGTAAACTGTTTTACAAGGAGAAAATTGAAAATGGCATATAACGTAAGCATAACCGATACTACTGTTAATGACAGTTTGATAGTTGGACCCTCAAGAGACTCAACATCTAATGAAGATAATTGGTTAGGAGTGCAAGCAGAGCTGACGAGGCTTAGGACAGAAATATTGCTGATGAGTATCAGGAACAGTACAATACAAGAACAGTCGATAAATCACCTTGGGTTTATGCCGACACAGAACCTGGAATGCATAACTGTCTTTAACTTAGCAACGACGTTATTGACGGCTACAGCTTGGGTGCAATAATTGGAGGAAGTAGCAGAAATTTACGGATAGAGTGATAAAGTGAAGCTTCATAAAGGTGTCAACAAGCTGCAGAGTGCCGCGAAAAACTAATTTGATGCCAGTTTAAACGTAGTTAAAGATTGGAGATCGTTTAAAAATGAGGTAATCAGAAATTTTTCTGTGGAGTACGATGAATCTGACATACATATGGAACTTATGAAGAGACAACGTAAAAAAATTAAGCAATTGAAGACTATGTAAATTTAATGAAAGGGATCGCTTGTAAAATTGAAAACATTAGTAAAAAAGCTGTTAGAAAATACATAATAGCCGGATTAAAAAACAAAGACATAATAAGTGCGTTATCAATGTGCGATTTTAAAATCGTGCTAGATTTGTTGTTAAAAGTAAAACGTTATGATTCGACACTATTACAAGTGCAAGAAAGGAATCATTTTAGTGTACTCAAGGACAGGCCAAAAGACTCATACGCCATAAAATATTTTAATTGTAAAAAAACCGGATACAATGCAAACGTGTGTCGAAAAAGCAACCGAGACAGTAGGACTAAAAGAGACGAACCAAGTGAGAAAACATTAAAAGTGAAAGTAAAATAAAGTGTTTCAAATGTCTCGAAGAGGGACACATTTCGAGAAAATGTTCCGCGAATAAAACGAGTGATGCTTTCTCAGTGAACACAAATAAAACATGTGATATGATAAAAGACATGATTATAGACAGTATCAGTTTTAAATGTCTGATTGATACTGATATTAAAGTGATCAGAATTTGATTAGAGCTGACGACTTCATTAAATTAAGCAATAGTGCAGTTGTGCGCGAAAACAATATTGTATTGACTGGAATCGTAGTATTTTAAATCAAAGTTTTGTGTGAATTTAGTGCTATAGTCAAAGTAGACAATGAACAATAGTGTACCAACTTTCTAATAGTTCCATCAAGTGCAACTAGACATAGTGTAATAATCGGTAAACCTCTGCTAGACCAAGTAGAAACCACAATAAGTGTAGACAGTATTACAATGCGAAAAAAGTACGAGGAAAGTGAACAGAGTAAAATATTATGTGTAGCCGACGACGAAATCTTCATGGGTAAAAACATTAGTCCAGGTGCCAGGACTAAAGTTAAGGAACTAGATAAAACAAGGGTTACTAAAGTAAAAGGGAAAATATACATGACCGATGAGGTACAAGAAGAAGCGGAGCAAGCATTAAACAAAACTTATTAGCGCAGCATAAATTCTACACCTATCTAATTGTTAACAGGTGTGACAATAAAAACAGAAGATGAGATGCATATCTATCAGCTGCTTGAAGAAGTGCGTGTCCTGAGAAATGCGTAAGCACGACTTGCAACAGTTACATGTTAACGCCAAAAAACATATATTAAAAACAAAGAAAGAGAATCGCAAAAATTTCAATCAAAAAAGGAAACCAGCTAGAACATATAAGGTCGGAGACATTTTTGCCTAAAAGAAGAAAAGAAGCAATTAAAATGTGTGAGACTTTAAACCACTGAATTAATACGTAAGATGATGTGCTTACCGAAATAAACAAAACGTATTCTCAGAAGTAACAAAAATAAACCTATTAAGTCTAGCTGAAAACTAATGTAGGACTGAGTATATATTAACTAGAACTTAAGATGGTTTGTTCATTCATCGTTCTGTATTTGTAAAGCAAATACCAACGTTTATATTGTAACCTTATTGTATTATTATCATTATTAATGTATTAAAATGTATTAAACAAATTATGTTATTCTATATCATCAAGACAAATAAACTGAGATATTACATAGTTGAATATTAATCAAAGGTTGGGATGTGATTAGGATGGTGGAAACATGGCTGGAAAGCAAAGAATGGGAAGAATTGGAAGACAAACTACCGAAAAACTACAGATGGGTGTGCCAAGGTGCTGCTAGGGAGCATAAGAAAGGGAGAGCAAGTGGTGGAACTATAATGGGGGTACGTAGGGAGCTAAAAGAGAAGAAGGTAGCAGACAGAAGAGAAACAGCAGTAAGGAGGACGATAAAACTAAAAGAAGACACATGGGAAATAGTAACAATATACAGTAAAGGTAATATAAAAGAAACAATGAAAGAAATAAAAGAAATAATTTAAGATGAGAAACAGGAAAACCTATTAATTGGAGGGGATTTCAACGCGAGAATTGGGGAGTTGGGAGAGGTGGACGAAATATGGGGGAATAGAAAAAAGAAAAGAACAACGAAAGACAAAACAATAAACGCCGAGGGAAAAAAACTTATGGAAATGCTAGAAGAACAAGGATGGATAGTACTAAATGGGAACAAGAAAGGAGATATACCTTTCTTATGAAAATACGAAAAAGGAGAATATACCTATGTGGGAAGCAGAGGGGATACAGTAATCGACTACGTGGTGACAACGCTGGGAGAAGGACAGAAGGTAGAAAGAATGAAAGTGGAAGAGAGGGTGGACTCGGATCACCTACCGCTGGTGGTAAAGTTAAAGGCGAGAAGATGTGAAAGAAAGAGAAACGAATGGAAAGAGGGCAGCGATTGGACAAGGGAAGGAAGGAAGAAGTTTATGGAGGAATTGGAACGGAGATACGAGGAAGAAAAAGAAACGGAGGAGATGGAGGAAATTAAAGAGAGGATGAAGGAAGCCATTCAAGGTAAAAGGTGAAGAATATCTGATAGAACGGGAGAAAACAAATGGTAGGATAAAGAATGTAAAGAATAGAAAAAAGTGGTAAAAAGGGAACTAAAGAGATGAAAGAAATGAGAATCAAGTAAAGAAGACTTCAAGAGGAAGCAAAGGGAGTATAACGAAATGATAAAAGATAAAAAGAATGAGTTCAAAATAGGAATAGAAAAAAAAATTAGAGAGATAACAACGGAGAGGCAGGCATGGGATTACATAAATAGAAAGAAAAAGCAAAGGAAAGAGCCAAAGTAGATGAGTAGGGCCGCTTCTAGGACAGTTTAGAAGTTGAGTTGGAAATTATTGGTGGTGGGGATGCATTTAGGTCACGATATGCAGAGGGGGCGTGGCTAGACTTGGAAGAATGTAAAAGGGGGGTAAGGGTGGGGTAAGGAGTGAGGGGGGCGTGGCTAGACAATGTTGGGGTAATAGTGGGGTAATATGAAAGAGTGAGATAGCGATATTAATTATTACGTGTGTAATAATTAATATCTAATGGTAAAGAGTGAGATACCGATATTAATTCTTATGTTTGATTTGTTATTGGTTATAAGATTATGACAGTGTTAAATTATTTATAACAGTGTATTTATAGCGCATTCCTTCGAAATTTGCAAACAGCACATGTTCTCATGAGAAACTTTAGACACAAGCGCATTCCTTCGAAATTTGCAAACAGCACATGCTCTCATGAGAAACTTTAGACACAAGCGCATTCCTTCGAATGTAACTTGAAGCACACGTGTTAGCCGGCGTCAGCACATGTTCTCATGAGAAAATAATATAAATATATAAATTATTCTTATGCAATATGATAAAACAATATTTTCCAAACGTAGACAAATTTTTTGTTATACATTTTATGTTTTAGTTAAATGTAGGGCCGGATTGGGTATTGTTGTATTAGATTATTTATTTAAGTATACTAAAAGTTATAATATACGTACATTATATCATTGATGATTCTCAAAGCATACAGTTATTTTTTTATGTGTTGTAATAATCATAAAGTCTTATAAGTCAGACAATGGTGTTGTTTTACATATATGAGGTTATAACACCACAGTAACTGTTAAAATAGTAGGAGGATATTTTATTATACAAATTTATTAGGTAGCGGTTTGATCCATATGTATGAGGCTATATAGGTTGTGGATAATAGTAGAATCACAAATAGCTAAACCAAAAGCTCTAACTTAAGTTGAAACAAACTTTTTAAAATAAAACTGCTCGAAGGGTCGGGGCCCCCGAGAATTTTATTTATTTTGAATGCGCGGGGATCATAGAATTAAGAATTGATAGTCTGATGGTAAATATATTATAGTATTAAATAAGTAAAGTGCTACCCTGTTAAATTTTTATATTATAATTTATATATAAGTCTAAGAATATGATTTGTGTTACATTAAGTATTGTGCAGTTTGTTTATTAAATTGTCTTGCAAAGTCTTGTTCTGAGTTAGTTCTTTTTAAATAACTTGTGTTTTTAAATAATTTAGTGGCTATTTAGTGCTATTTTTTAAAAAAAAAAAAAAAAATTTATCAATAATTTCAGTTTGGAAGTGGATAATTATGTGGTAAGTAAATTTTGTATAAGATTTTGTATGTTTACAATAAATTTATTAGTAGTTTTCAAATATTTACAGGTGTCTATAGCAGTTTCAACCTAATCTTGAGTTTTTACCGTTTGAACCCTTTTAGACTTTCATACTTATGAGCAAACAGTTAGGTAAGTTAATTTTTAATACTTTTTAGATAATTTTAATTTAGTTATAATAATAACAGTTTTAAATGTCAACAGAATATTGCTGTGCATATCTGTATTCCGATGATACATTGGATTATACGTGTCCAACAATAGTTCATCCTGGAGTACAAGTAAGTTCTACTTCTTTTGCTTTAGTATTTCAAATCCTTATTTATTTACATAATATTTATTTATAGTTATGCAATCTTCATATGAAAGAGCGTGCGATTGATTGTAACAACTACCACCTTGCAGAAAGAATCTTGGGACAATAATTTTTATGAGTGTTTTATTAAAAATAATATAAATAACCATATTGATTTAAATAATAATTTTAGCCATATATCATCAAAAATAAACTTGGAACTGTTGGAACAAGAAATAAAAATTTTGTGCATAGACTTTTTTAAAATTAAATTATACAATAACGCTCAAGAATATATATATATATATATATATATATATATATATATATAACTTATCAAAAAATGGAATCGATTTTTGATTTGGAAGATTTATTATTTGTAAAAAATATTCATGGATAATATGGAGCTATTAAATTTAGATATTGACCCTTCGCTTTTTGATGAAGATTTTTCATTACCTGAGTTATTAAATTCAGATATTCATATTGATGATAGCGAGCTATTAAATTTAGATATTGACCCTTTGCTTTTTGATGAAGATTTTTCATTACCTGAATTATTAAATTCAGATATTCATATTGATGATAGCGAGCTATTAAATTTAGATATTGACCCTTCGCTTTTTGATGAAGATTTTTCATTACCTGAGTTATTTAATTCAGATATTGAGATACAGAATATGTCTGAAATTACAACTTCTTTAAACAATGAGGATGATTTTAATACAAATTTGACTCCTTCTAAATTGACTGCAGTTCCATTTTTATTTAATGAAGCACCTATGTTATTAAAAAAAGATATGTATTTTATCAAAATAGGTTTAAATTGTATTAATCAGTTTGAACCAGAAATTTACATATATAATAAATATAATTTTGGACTAAAGTTAAGTTTATGTGATTATTTTGAGCTTATAGAGCATATTAAGCAATTGATTAATATGTTTAATGGTCAATTGGTAATACCATCGAATATATTAATAGGAACAAACTATAAAATAAATATCTTTAATCCAAATAGTATTGCAATTATTTTAAATTGTAAAACTCAAATATCAGTATTTTTCAATATTTTTGATTTAATACATTTCTTATCCTTAAATGATTATATTAATGCTATTGGTAAACATTTTTCTGAAATGCAAATTGATTTGTTTAATACATATAATATATTTTTAAATAGTATTGTAATGTATTTAAAAAATAAAAATATTGGTGTTTCGAAAGAGATTTTGACTCAATTTTTATTTTACGAATGTGAAGAGTTAAATTCTAATGATATATTATTAAAAATGATAATAATTTCAAACATGTCGTATATATTAAAAGAAATATCAAAACTATTGTAATTACTTAATTTATAATATATATATATATAAATTTAAAATGTATATAATTCTTTTATTTATTTATTAGGGTATAACTACATCCATTAGAATCATAATATAACATATAATTACAATCATAACAGTTTCTTATTTGACATGGAGGACCATCTCTTTGTATGTTTCCTTTGTTATAATGTTTGTAACATAATCGACGTCCTTGTATATTTTGATTTTCTCAAATGGTATAGAATTACCGATGAAATTAAAAGATATTAGAACATTTGAGAAGAATAATGATATAAGTGTGAATGTTTATGGACTTGAAAATAATTTCATTGTAGGATCGTTGCATTATACATCTAAAAAGAAAAAACAACATGTTAATTTATTGTATATTGAAGATTTGAGTAATGGACATTATTGTTGGATTAAAAATATATCAAGATTAATAAGAAGTCAATTTACTAAGCATACTAGTAAACAATTTTTGTGTGATGGATGCTTTTCATTTTTTAACACAGAAGATCAGTTAAATAGACATTTAGAATATGATTGCAATAAGATATATACAATCCTTCCTTCTAAGTATAACGCTAAAGATAAATTGGGTAATATGATATCTCAAAACATTTTAAAATTCGATAATCATAAGAATCAATTACGCGTTCCATTTGTGATATATGGAGATTTTGAAACATTATTAAATTGAACATAGCTAGGGGTATTTGTGTTCATAAATTATTCTTATGCAAAGCGGGGAACTACTGTATTCAAAATATAAGTTCTGATGATGAGTGCAGTGATTTTGAAAGTGATATTACTGGGTCCAACGATGAAATAGAGTTTATAAATGGTACTGAAGAAACTGTGTGTAGTTATATTTCAGACTCTGTCTGTGAAGAAATCGCCATTGGTCATGAGGAAATTTATATATCTGACTGTGAAAATATTTCAAATTTAGATTCAGATTGTGAATTGATTGAAGAAACTGTTGATATATCTGACGATAACAACGAAATCATAGAAATCGTTGACTCTGAAGAAGAAGGTTAGTCAGTGATTATAGAAAAGTACTAAAATTGGAAGTGATTGATTGTATTAAGATTAAGTTAAGCGTATTTTTATGAAAATGTATATTAAAAATTTTTCTCCACGTTTATTATTTGAAATAAATGAAGGTGAACATATGTTTATTTTACCTAGACTATTAAATATTGAAGTAAATTTTAATTTATTTTTAGATAGAAAAGAATTGTTATTATTGATATTAATTGATAATATAAGTAAGATATATTTAAACATAATATATATACCAAATAAATTTAATTTAGGCATTGATTTAAAGTTAAATTGTGGATTACAGTGTCATTTGTTAATAGATTTAAATATGTTTAATCAATTTAAATTCTTTGATGAAATTATAATCAATCAGAATAATTTCTGTGAAACTTTTAGAGCCGGGTTACTTTTTATATCTGAATTTGGAGACCCTGGATATGAGAGCCAAGACTCACTTGATTGGATTCTTAATGATTAATTTTATTGCACTAATTACTAATAGATTGTAAATTTTGTTGTACATAGAAAATATATCCAAATAAGGATAATTCATAAAGTATAAGGGTGCTAATTCATCCATTGAATTTACATGACTTGAACAATATGAATACAAAATTGCATGACTTAACCAAATATGGGCACAAAATTTTTATAGTACACTTTTATAGAAATTAAGACATAGTACATAAACCCATTACCAAACAGTTTAACTCGGTCTCGGTTTGATTCGGTCAAGTTCGTCGATTCTTGCCATTTGCTATTTCATTTGACAGTTGTTACATTGTTTCGTTCCATACACTTATAAAAAATAGTTTTAGATACATTCTTTTATCTCAAGTTATATTTAAATAATAAATATATATAATAAAATATTATATTCTTGTCTGAGCGACGAGTATTTTGAGCAATACCGTTAGTAGGTTAAAGCATATTATTTCTTCGCATATTATGATTTCTTAGCTATATTTAAAAACTTAAAAAGGCTCTACATTACGCCTGATATAATGCAGCACTTTATACAGCTTCATACATGTTTCTCATACGCACTCAAATAATACATTTTAGGGTATCAATAACTAACCCTATATATTCACAGGATGTTCTTATAAAACTGTCTTATTTATATAATAAACTGTATTGTATCACTTAAACCTTTGTTTGTAATTATTATTAACTATAAACCACGTTTGTAGTTAACCTTTTTTGCTAAACACTTTTTGTTTCTAATACATTACTCTACATCATATACAATGTTGAGATGTCAATATTCTATAGATTCTCTGCATAGTGTACTGTAGTGTACAATCTTTTGCTTTAGACACTTATATAAAAGAGATAGTAAAATAACAAATATATAATGAATTTTTATAAATTATTGAAATAGTTACGATAGATGTGTAAATATCTCTTATTGTATTGCAATATATTAAAAAATAACTAAATATTTGAGGTTCTGGTAGCCAACTTTATAAACATACTTTTACAGAAATGAGGCTCCTATTTTCTAACTGTTTACCGGACGTCTATATATTTTCTAAATTAAGCTATGTAAGTTAAGACAAAACTATCAGAAGACATTAAATAAAAAGCAACACGGATCCTATACCTTGGAACTGGTATGAGTAGCGTAATTTGTAAAATATAGGCCTTTGAAAAATTGTCAGAAGTTATCAGCTGTCAGGTAAGCAGTTACAAAATAGGAGCCTTTTAAGTCATGGTTATCAAATATAACCTTTAGTGTCAGCAAGTGAGATGACATCCTGCAGAAATAATAAAATCCACTATACATTGTTAATGAACGCAGTCTTTAAAGTGTTTCTAGTTTAGATAAAAAGAAAATCGAAATATTATTTTGTGTAATTGTTTATTTTTGAAATTCATGTTCATATACAGCAAAAGTATAATAATACCTAATAATTAACATTCTTTTGTCAAAAAAATACTTAAACAATATTGCGTGGTGCTTTTGTGTTTAAAACAGGGCCGGTTTTACCATAAGGTGATTCCATGGAGTCTTAAGGAAATAATGCATTTGGAAATAAATATTAACAGATATAATCCTTTGCGGGGATCATCTTATATTGATTTACCAAAGAAAGTTAAAGATAAAAAGGCTATAGTAAATGTAGTAAATAATGATCAAGCTTGCTTTATGTGGGCTATAACTTCAGCATTGTATCCAGCATCAAAAAGTATGGATAGAGTTACATCATATCCACATTATTCAAAAGTACTTAATTCAAATGGTATAGAATTACCGATGAAATTAAAAGATATTAGAACATTTGAGAAGAATAATGATATAAGTGTGAATGTTTATGGACTTGAAAATAATTTCATTGTGGGACCGTTGCATTATACATCTAAAAAGAAGAAACAACATGTTAATTTATTGTATATTGAAGATTTGAGTAATGGACATTATTGTTGGATTAAAAAATATATCAAGATTAATAAGAAGTCAATTTACTAAGCATATTAGTAAACAATTTTTGTGTGATGGATGCTTTTCATTTTTTAACACAGAAGATCAGTTAAATAGACATTTAGAATATGATTGCAATAAGATATATACAATCCTTCCTTTTAAGTATAACGCTAAAGATAAATTGGGTAATATGATATCTCAAAACATTTTAAAATTCGATAATCATAAGAATCAATTACGCGTTCCATTTGTGATATATGGAGATTTTGAAACATTATTAAAACCCATTAGTACTTGTTATCCTGAAACTAATACATCATTTTCAAATAATATTCAAATTCATGAACCATATTCTTTTGCTTATTATATTAAATGTTCCTTTAATGATTCCTTAAGTAAGTTTGTTACGTACAGAGGTATTAATTGCGTTAAAGTATTTATTGAAACAATATACAGATACAGATTCATTAATATATCAAATTAAAACAGATGATATATATGACGATATTAAGTGTAATCTAGATAAATTGTATACATCTAATTATCCATTTAATAATGAATTTTCATTACCTTTAATGAACAAAGCTAAATTAGGCTTAATGAAAGATGAATGCGCGAGTAGTATAATTTGGGAGTTTGTTGGGTTAAGGTCAAAAAATGTATGCAATTGATATTGAGGGTTCATGCACAGCTAAAGCAAAAGGAATTAAGAAAAATATTGTAAATAAATTCAATATTAAAGATTATGTAAATTGTTTATCTCAGGATAACATATTATTGATCACAATGAATACCTTTAAATCTATTAAGCATACAATTTATACTCAAATGATAAGTAAAGTAGGTCTAAGTGGAAATGATAATAAAAGATATGTATTAACTGATGGTATAAGTACTTTAGCACATGGACATTATAAAATTTAGTACTAATTTTAAGTTAAGTTTAAGTTTTGTATAAATTTATATCTGTTTTAGTTAAGATAATTAAAATGTATATTTATATAACAATTGAAAAATAGCATGATGATCATGTTAACTTTGACTTTCCAAGTTTTCTAGAGTTTAAACAAGTTTGTAATTTATGTTGGGATTCAAATAAATATTCCTTTATGGTATAAGATAATTAAAATGTATATTTATATAACAATTGAAAAATAGCATATTTGTAAATAAATAATAATATATAAACACAAACCATTGAGTTTTATTATTATAAGATTTAATACATCCATATAAAATAAGATACACATATTTTATTAGTAATGTTTTGTTATATATAATTCTTATATGATTAACACTGGTCATAAGAGCTCTAATATATATATGCATAGACATATTAATGTATGCGTACATAAAGTGGATGACAATTGTATACGTTATATACAGGAGCAGTACCCAACTTGAACGTACTGGGAACGTAACTTGAACGTACTAGGAACGTAACTTGCATGAACGTACTGGGAACTACGTTCCCATTACGTTCAAGTTACGTTCCCATTACGTTTAAGTTACGTTCCCAGTACGTTCAAGTTACGTTCCCAGTACGTTCAAGTTGGGTACTGCTCCTGCATATAACGTATACAATTGTCATCAAGCATTTTTGAACGTACTGGGAACGTAACTTAAACGTAATGGGAACGTAGTTCCCAGTACGTTCATGCAAGTTACGTTCCTAGTACGTTCAAGTTACGTTCCCAGTACGTTCAAGTTGGGTACTGCTCCTGTATATAACGTATACAATTGTCATCCACTTTATGTACGCATACATTAATATGTCTATGCATATATATATTAGAGCTACTAGAGCAACTATCTAATGGTTGTCCTCAACTCTGGAACATGGTATTTGACGAGGACTGTGTTTATCACTCGAAAGATTGTGTAAACGTATGTTTTGCCGAATGATAAAGTGATCCTTGTCGGTGCAAATAGTAGAAAACAAATAGAAAGACGTTCTTTAGCTTCTATAGATAAAATGTGTAGTTTCTTAAAGCTACACAAAATGGCTTTATCTTCAAGTAAAACAAAGATGATGATCCTTGCCTTTGGCAAGACAGATGAGACTTAACAGAAAAAGGAAGAACTACATATTGGTTAACAAAATCGTTAATTTTGATTTGCAACACAAGTGGTACCTATCTACTGTGTGTGTGTTCGATCGGCTCCTGCTACTTTAGTTGAAAATAGTAATTAAAAATGAGAAATTAATTACGGAAAAAAATTAAATATATAATATAAATACTTCTTCTAACGAAATGTATTTAATTTAATTTTAATATTGTGCTTATTTACTCTAAAATAAGTGTTTTTAAAAATATTTTACAGTTAAAAACCAGTGTTGAAAAATATAACTAAATATTTATATAAGGCGAACACGCGGTCTTATGAAAATAACCTAAAAACTGTAACTTTGTCGTTTTTGAGATAAAACAATAATAAGTGCGGTAGACAAAGAAATTGATGATAATTGGGTTAGTGTGAATGCTAAAACATCAACTGGTTAAGAAATTCAAGAAATCTGTAGACCTATATAAGGAAGACCTTATATAAACACTACAAATATACTGAAAACAAAAGGTTTCTGCTCACTATCAAGTAAGTCAAATAACATTAACTATAAATAATATTAATAAATAACAATTAGTTTATACTCGTATAAAAGCGAGTTTTAAATATTAAAGAGAGTGTATTAATTGTTATAAGTAAAAAATATATATGGTTTTCTTGAAAATTGTTACTGATTGTTCATGAACAATCACACTATACCAAGATAACGCAAAGAAAAAACATAACTTGTCGAATATTATAATACTCTATAGAATTTATAGAAATTCCAGGGTGCCTTTAATAAAGTCTGGTGGCCAAGTGCCCTTCGACGAATTAGCCCGGCAAAAATTTCTAGAAACGTCTACTGCACTATGGAGAACTATATTCATTGTTAAACATTAATTTTACAATCCGATTACCGTTCCATGAAAAGAGGCAACTATCTAATGGTTGTCCTCAACTCTGGAACATGGTATTCGACGAGGACTGTGTTTCTCACTCGAAAGGTTGTGTAAACGTATGTTTTGCCGAATGATAAAAAGATCCTTGTCGGTGCAAATAGTAGAAAACAACTAGAAAGCCGTTCTTTAGCTTCTATAGATAAAATGTGTAGTTTCTTGAAGCTACACAAAATGGCTATATCTTCAAGTAAAACAAAGATGATGATCCTTGCCATTGCCAAGACAGATGGGACTTAACATAAAAAGGAAGAACTACATATTGGTTAAAAAAGACGTTAATTTTGATTTGCAACACAAGTGGTACATATCTAATGTGTGTGTGTTCGATCGGCTCCTGCTACGTTAGGTGAAAAAAGTGATTAAAAGTAAGAAAATAATTACGGAAAAAAATTAAATATATTATATAAATACTTCTTTTAACGAACCGTATTTAAGTTTATTTTAATATTGTGCTAATTTACTCTAAAATAAGTGTTTTTAAAAATGTTTGACAGCTAGAAACCAGTGTTGAAAAATATAACTAAATATATATATGAGGCGTACACGCGGTCTTATGAAAATAACCTCAAAAGTGTAACTGTCGTTTTTGAGATAAAACAATAATAAGTGCGATAGACAAAGAAATTGATAATAACTAGGTTAGTGTGAGTGCTAAAACATCAACTGGTTAAGAAATTCAAGAAATCTGTAGACCTATATAAGGAAGACCTCATATAAACACTACAAATATACGGAAAACAAAAGGTTGCTGCTCACTATCAAGTAAGTAAAATAACATTAACTATAAATAATATTAATACATAACAATTAGTTTATACTCGTATAAAAGCGAGTTTCAAATAATAAAGAGAGTGTATTAATTGTTATAAGTAAACAAAATATATGGTTTTCTTGAAAATTGTGACTGATTGTTCATGAACAATCACACTATACCAAGATAACGAACAAAAAAACATAACTTGTCGCATATTATAATACTATATAGAATTTATAGAAATTCCAGGATGCCTTTAATAATGTCTGGTGGCCAAGTGCCCTTCGAAGAATTAGCCCGGCAAAAATCTCTAGGAACTTCTGCTGCACTATGGAGAACTATATTCATTGTTAAACATTAATTTCACAAACCGATTACCGTTCCATGAAAAGAGGCAACTATCTAATGGTTGTCCTTAACTCTGGAACATGGTATTCGACGAGGACTGTGTTTCTTACTCGAAAGGTTGTGTAACCGTATGTTTTGCCGAATGATAAAGTGATCCTTGTCGGTGCAAATAGAGGAAAACAACTAGAAAGCCGTTCTTTAGTTTCTATAGATAAAATGTGTGGTTTCTTGAAGCTACACAAAATTTCTATATCTTCAAGTAAAACAAAGATGATGATCCATGCCTTTGGAAAGACAAATGGGACTTAACAGAAAAAGGAAGAACTACATATTGGTTAACAAAGACGTTAATTTTGATTTGCAACACAAGTGGTACTTATCTACTGTGTGTGTGTTCGATCGGCTCCTGCTACTTTAGGTGAAAAAAGTGATTAAATGTGAGAAATTAATTTCGGAAAAAAATTAAATATATTATATAAATACTTCTTCTAACGAAATGTATTTAAGTTTATTTTAATATTGTGCTAATTTACTCTAAAAAAAGTGTTTTTAAAAATGTTTGACAGTTAGAAACCAGTGTTGAAAAATATAACTAAATATATATATGAAGCGTACCGCACGCGGTTTTATGAAAATAACCTCAAAACTGTAACTTTGTCGCTTTTGAGATAAAACAATAATAAGTGCGATAGACAAAGAATTTGATAATAATAAGGTTAGTGTAAGTGCTAAAACATCAAATGGTTAAGAAATTCAAGAAATCTGTAGACGTATATAAGGAAGACCTTATATAAACACTACAAATATACTGAAAACAAAAGGTTTCTGCTCACTATCAAGTAAGTCAAATAACATTAACTATAAATAATAATAATAAATAACAATTAGTTTATACTCGTATAAAAGCGAGTTTTAAATAATAAAGAGAGTGTATTAATTGTTATAAGTAAACAATATATATGGTTTTCTTGAAAATTGTGACTGATTGTTCATGAACAATCACACTATACCAAGATAACGCAAAAAAAAAAACATAACTTGTCGAATATTATAATACTATATAGAATTTATAGAAATTCCAGGGTGCCTTTAATAAAGTCTGGTGGCCAAGTGCCCTTCGAAGAATTAGCCCGGCAAAAATCTCTAGGAACGTCTACTGCACTATGGAGAACTATATTCATTGTTAAACATTAATTTTACAAACCGATTACCGTTCCATGAAAAGAGGCAACTATCTAATGGTTGTCCTCAACT
Source organism: Panorpa germanica (assembly GCA_963678705.1). Classification (NCBI taxonomy): domain Eukaryota; kingdom Metazoa; phylum Arthropoda; class Insecta; order Mecoptera; family Panorpidae; genus Panorpa; species Panorpa germanica. The sequence goes on from OY783210.1 coordinate 5,571,859, forward strand.
CTGGAACATGCTATTCGACGAGGACTGTGTTTCACACTCGAAAGGTTGAGTAAACGTATGTTTTGCCGAATGATAAAGTGATCCTTGTCGGTGCAAATAGTAGAAAACAACTGGAAAGCCGTTCTTTAGCTTCTATAGATAAAATGTGTAGTTTCTTGAAGCTACACAAAATGGCTATATCTTCAAGTAAAACAAAGATGATGATCCTTGCCATTGCCAAGACAGATGGGACTTAACAGAAAAAGGAAGACCTACATATTGGTTAACAAAGACGTTAATTTTGATTTGCAACACAAGTGGTACCTATCTAATGTGTGTGTGTTCGATCGGCTCCTGCTACGTTAGGTGAAAAAAGTGATTAAAAGTAAGAAAATAATTACGAAAAAAAATTAAATATATTATATAAATACTTCTTTTAACGAAATGTATTTAAGTTTATTTTAATATTGTGCTAATTTACTCTAAAATAAGTGTTTTTAAAAATGTTTGACAGCTAGAAACCAGTGTTGAAAAATATAACTAAATATATATATAAGCGTACACGCGGTCTTATGAAAATAACCTCAAAAGTGTAACTGTCGTTTTTGAGATAAAACAATAATAAGTGCGATAGATAAAGAAATTGATAATAATTAGGTTAGTGTGAGTGCTAAAACATCAAATGGTTAAGAAATTTAAGAAATCTGTAGACCTATATAAGGAAGACCTTATATAAACACTACAAATATACTGAAAACAAAAGGTTTCTACTCACTATTAAGTAAGTCAAATAATATTAACTATAAATAGTATTAATACATAACAATTGGTTTATACTCGTATAAAAGCGAGTTTCAAATAGTAAAGAGAGTGTATTAATTGTTATAAGTAAACAATATATATGGTTTTCTTAAAAATTGTGACTGATTGTTCATGAAAAATCACACTATACAAAGATAACGCAAAAAAAAAACATAACTTGTCGCATATTATAATACTATATAGAATTTATAGAAATTCCAGGGTGCCTTTAATAATGTCTGGTGGCCAAGTGCCCTTCGAAAAATTAGCCCAGCAAAAATCTTTAAGAACGTCTACTGCACTATGGAGAACTATATTCATTGTTAAACATTAATTTTACAAACCGATTACCGTTCCATGAAAAGAGGCAACTATCTAATGGTTGTCCTCAACTCTGGAACATGGTATTCGAGGAGAACTGTGTTTCTCACTCGAAAGGTTGTGTAAACGTAAGTTTTGCCGAATGATAAAGTGATCCTTGTCGGTGCAAATAGTACAAAACAACGAGAAAGCCGTTCTTTAGCTTCTATAGATAAAATGTGTAGTTTTTGAAGCTACACAAAATGGCTATATCTTCAAGTAAAACAACGATGATGATCCTAGCCTTTGGCCAGACAGATGGGACTTAACAGAAAAAGGAAGAACTACATATTGGTTAAAAAAGACGTTAATTTTGATTTGCAACACAAGTGGTACATATCTAATGTGTGTGTGTTCGATCGGCTCCTGCTACGTTAGGTGAAAAAAGTGATTAAAAATAAGAAAATAATTACGGAAAAAAATTAAATATATTATATAAATACTTCTTTTAACGAACCGTATTTAAGTTTATTTTAATATTGTGCTAATTTACTCTAAAATAAGTGCTTTAAAAATGTTTGACAGCTAGAAACCAGTGTTGAAAAATATAACTAAATATATATATAAGCGTACACGCGGTCTTATGAAAATAACCTCAAAAGTGTAACTGTCGTTTTTGAGATAAAACAATAATAAGTGCGATAGACAAAGAAATTGATAATAATTAGGTTAGTGTGAGTGCTAAAACATCAACTAGTTAAAAAATTTAAGAAATCTGTAGACCTATATAAGGAAGACCTCATATAAACACTACAAATATACGGAAAACAAAAGGTTGCTGCTCACTATCAAGTAAGTCAAATAACATTAACTATAAATAATATTTATACATAACAATTAGTTTATACTCGTATAAAAGCGAGTTTCAAATAATAAAGAGAGTGTATTAATTGTAATAAGTAAACAATATTTATGGTTTTCTTGAAAATTGTGACTAATTGTTCATGAGCAATCACACTATACCAAGATAACGCAAAAAAAAAACATAACTTGTCGCATATTATAATACTATATAGAATTTATAGAAATTCCAAGGTGCCTTTAATAATGTCTGGTGGCTAAGTGCCCTTCGAAGAATTAGGCCGGCAAAAATCTCTAGGAACGTCTACTGCACTATGGAAAACTATATTCATTGTTAAACATTAATTTTACAAACCGATTACCGTTCCATGAAAAAAAGCAACTATCTAATGGTTGTCCTCAACTCTGGAACATGGTATTTGACGAGGACTGTGTTTATCACTCGAAAGATTGTGTAAACGTATGTTTTGCCGAATGATAAAGTGATCCTTGTCGGTGCAAATAGTAGAAAACAAATAGAAAGCAGTTCTTTAGCTTCTATAGATAAAATGTGTAGTTTCTTAAACTACACAAAATGGCTATATCTTCAAGTAAAACAAAGATAATGATCCTTGCCTTTGGCAAGACAGATGGGACCTAACAGAAAAAGGAAGAACTAGATATTGGTTAACAAAGACGTTAATTTTGATTTGCAACACAAGTGGTACCTATCTACTGTGTTTGTGTTCGATCGGCTCCTGCTACTTTAGGTGAAAATAGTGATTAAAAATGAGAAATTAATTACAGAAAAAAATTAAATATATTATATAAATACTTCTTCTAACGAAATGTATTTAAGTTTATTTTAATATTGTGCTAATTTACTCTAAAATAAATGTTTTTAAAAATGTTTTACAGTTAGAAACCAGTGTTGAAAAATATAACTAAATATATACATGAGGCGTACACGCGGTCTTATGAAAATAACTTCAAAAGTGTAACTGTCGTTTTTGAGATAAAACAATAATAAGTGCGATAGACAAAGAAATTGATAATAACTAGGTTATTGTGAGTGCTAAAACATCAACTGGTTAAGAAATTCAAGAAATCTGTAGACCTATATAAGGAAGACATCATATAAACACTACAAATATACGGAAAACTAAAGGTTGCTGCTCATTATCAATTAGGTAAAATAACATTAACTATAAATAATATTAATACATAACAATTAGTTTATACTCGTATAAAAGCGAGTTTGAAATAATAAAGATAGTGTATTAATTGTTTTAAGTAAACAAAATATATGGTTTTTTTGAAAATTGTAACTGATTGTTCATGAACAATCACACTATACCAAGATAACGAAAAAAAAACATAACTTGTCGCATATTATAATACAATATAGAATTTATAGAAATTCCAGAGTGCCTCTAATAATGTCTGGTGGCCAAGTGCCCTTCGAAAAATTAGCCCGGCAAAAATCTCTAGGAACTTCTGCTGCACTATGGAGAACTATATTTATTGTTAAACATTAATTTTACAAACCAATTACCGTTCCATGAAAAGAGGCAACTATCTAATGGTTGTCCTTAACTCTGGAGCATGGTATTCGACGAGGACTGTGTTTCTTACTCGAAAGGTTGTGTAACCGTATGTTTTGCCGAATGATAAAGTGATCCTTGTCGGTGCAAATAGAGGAAAACAACTAGAAAGCCGTTCTTTAGTTTCTATAGATAAAATGTGTGGTTTCTTAAAGCTACACAAAATTTCTATATCTTTAAGTAAAACAAAGATGATGATCCATGCCTTTGGAAAGACAGATGGGACTTAACAGAAAAAGGAAGAACTACATATTGGTTAACAAAGACGTTAATTTTGATTTGCAACACAAGTGGTACCTATCTACTGTGTGTGTGTTCGATCGGCTCCTGCTACTTTAGGTGAAAAAAGTGATTAAAAGTAAGAAATTAATTTCGGAAAAAAATTAAATATATTATATAAATACTTCTTCTAACGAAATGTATTTAAGTTTATTTTAATATTGTGCTAATTTACTCTAAAATAAGTGTTATTAAAAATGTTTGACAGTTAATAACCAGTGTTGAAAAATATAACTAAATATATATATGAAGCGTACCGCACGCGGTCTTATGAAAATAACCTCAAAACTGTAACTTTGTCGTTTTTGAGATAAAACAATAATAAATGCGATAGACAAAGAAATTGATAATAATAAGGTTAGTGTAAGTGCTAAAACATTAAATGGTTAAGAAATTCAAGAAATCTGTAGACGTATATAAGGAAGACCTTATATAAACACTACAAATATACTGAAAACAAAAGGTTTCTGCTCACTATCAAGTAAGTCAAATAACATTAACTATAAATAATATTAATAAATAACAATTAGTTTCTATAGATAAAATGTGTGGTTTCTTAAAGCTACACAAAATTTCTATATCTTCAAGTAAAACAAAGATGATGATCCATGCCTTTGGAAAGACAGATGGGACTTAACAGAAAAAGGAAGAACTACATATTGGTTAACAAAGACGTTAATAACATAACTTGTCGAATATAGAATTTATAGAAATTCCAGGGTGCCTTTAATAAAGTCTGGTGGCCAAGTGCCCTTCGAAGAATTAGCCCGGCAAAAATCTCTAGGAACGTCTACTGCACTATGGAGAACTATATTCATTGTTAAACATTAATTTTACAAACCGATTACCGTTCCATGAAAAGAGGCAACTATCTAATGGTTGTCCTCAACTCTGGAACATGGTATTCGACGAGGACTGTGTTTCTCACTCGAAAGGTTGTGTAAACGTATGTTTTACCGAATGATAAAGTGATCCTTGTCGGTGCAAATAGTAGAAAACAACTAGAAAGCCGTTATTTAGCTTCTATAGATAAAATGTGTAGTTTCTTAAACTACACAAAATGGCTATATCTTCAAGTAAAACAAAGATAATGATCCTTGCCTTTGGCAAGACAGATGGGACCTAACAGAAAAAGGAAGAACTAGATATTGGTTAACAAAGACGTTAATTTTGATTTGCAACACAAGTGGTACCTATCTACTGTGTTTGTGTTCGATCGGCTCCTGCTATTTTAGGTGAAAATAGTGATTAAAAATGAGAAATTAATTACGGAAAAAAATTAAATATATTATATAAATACTTCTTCTAACGAAATGTATTTAAGTTTATTTTAATATTGTGCTAATTTACTCTAAATTAAGTGTTTTTAAAAATGTTTTACAGTTAGAAACCAGTGTTGAAAAATATAACTTAATATATATATGAGGCGTACACGCGGTCTTATGAAAATAACCTCAAAAGTGTAACTGTCGTTTTTGAGATAAAACAACAATAAGTGCGATAGACAAAGAAATTGATAATAACTAGGTTAGTGTGAGTGCTAAAACATCAACTGGTTAAGAAATTCAAGAAATCTGTAGACCTATATAAGGAAGACATCATATAAACACTACAAATATACGGAAAACTAAAGGTTGCTGCTTATTATCAATTAGGTAAAATAACATTAACTATAAATAATATTAATACATAACAATTTGTTTATACTCGTATAAAAGCGAGTTTGAAATAATAAAGAGAGTGTATTAATTGTTATAAGTAAACAAAATATATGGTTTTTTTGAAAATTGTAACTGATTGTTGATGAACAATCACACTATACCAAGATAACGAAAAAAAAACATAACTTGTCGCATATTATAATACAATATAGAATTTATAGAAATTCCAGAGTGCCTCTAATAATGTCTGGTGGCCAAGTGCCCTTCGAAAAATTAGCCCGGCAAAAATCTCTAGGAACTTCTGCTGCACTATGGAGAACTATATTCATTGTTAAACATTAATTTTACAAACCAATTACCGTTCCATGAAAAGAGGCAACTATCTAATGGTTGTCCTTAACTCTGGAACATGGTATTCGACGAGGACTGTGTTTCTTACTCAAAAGGTTGTGTAACCGTATGTTTTGCCGAATGATAAAGTGATCCTTGTCGGTGCAAATAGAGGAAAACAACTAGAAAGCCGTTCTTTAGTTTCTATAGATAAAATGTGTGGTTTCTTGAAGCTACACAAAATTTCTATATCTTCAAGTAAAACAAAGATGATGATCCATGCCTTTGGAAAGACAGATGGGACTTAACAGAAAAAGGAAGAACTACATATTGGTTAACAAAGACGTTAATTTTGATTTGCAACACAAGTGGTACCTATCTACTGTGTGTGTGTTCGATCGGCTCCTGCTACTTTAGGTGAAAAAAGTGATTAAAAGTGAGAAATTAATTTCGGAAAAAAATTAAATATATTATATAAATACTTCTTCTAACGAAATGTATTTAAGTTTATTTTAATATTGTGCTAATTTACTCTAAAATAAGTGTTTTTAAAAATGTTTGACAGTTAATAACCAATGTTGAAAAATATAACTAAATATATATATGAAGCGTACCGCACGCGGTCTAATGAAAATAACCTCAAAACTGTAACTTTGTCGTTTTTGAGATAAAACAATAATAAGTGCGATAGACAAAGAAATTGATAATAATAAGGTTAGTGTAAGTGCTAAAACATTAAATGGTTAAGAAAATTCAAGAAATCTGTAGACGTATATAAGGAAGACCTTATATAAACACTACAAATATACTGAAAACAAAAGGTTTCTGCTCACTATCAAGTAAGTCAAATAACATTAACTATAAATAATATTAATAAATAACAATTAGTTTATACTCGTATAAAAGCGAGTTTTAAATAATAAAGAGAGTGTATTAATTGTTATAAGTAAACAATATATATGGTTTTCTTGAAAATTGTTACTGATTGTTCATGAACAATCACACTATACCAAAATAACGCAAAAAAAAAACATAACTTGTCGAATATAGAATTTATAGAAATTCCAGGGTGCCTTTAATAAAGTCTGGTGGCCAAGTGCCCTTCGAAGAATTATCCCGGCAAAAATCTCTAGGAACGTCTACTGCACTATGGAGAACTATATTCATTGTTAAACATTAATTTTACAAACCGATTATTCGACGACACAGTGGGCGAGAGCATTGATGCTTGACGCCGACTGCTGTGTCTTCGGGTTCGATCCCCGGACCAGATATATATTTTCTGGGTTTGGTTATTATGAACTTATATTGATTATGGTCATACATAATCATACAGTTATTAGGCAGTGGTGTAGCCCACATATATGAGGCCACGACACCATAAATACTGCCAACATTGAAGGAGGTCGTCGGTGATAGGACTCAGCATCGGAAATAGGCCGACGTTAAATAAATTAAATAAAACAAACCGATTACCGTTCCATGAAAAGAGGCAACTATCTAATGGTTGTCCTCAACTCTGGAACATGGTATTCGACGAGGACTGTGTTTTTCACTCGAAAGGTTGTGTAAACGTATGTTTTGCCGAATGATAAAGTGATCCTTGTCGGTGCAAATAGTAGAAAACAACTAGAAAGCCGTTCTTTAGCTTCTATAGATAAAATGTGTAGTTTCTTAAACTACACAAAATGGCTATATCTTCAAGTAAAACAAAGATAATGATCCTTGCCTTTGGCAAAACAGATGGGACCTAACAGAAAAAGGAAGAACTAGATATTGGTTAACAAAGACGTTAATTTTGATTTGCAACACAAGTGGTACCTATCTACTGTGTTTGTGTTCGTTTGGCTCCTGCTATTTTAGGTGAAAATAGTGATTAAAAATGAGAAATTAATTACGGAAAAAAATTAAATATATTATATAAATACTTCTTTTAACGAAATGTATTTAAGTTTATTTTAATATTGTGCTAATTTACTCTAAATTAAGTGTTTTTAAAAATGTTTTACAGTTAGAAACCAGTGTTGAAAAATATAACTCAATATATATATGAGGCGTACACGCGGTCTTATGAAAATAACCTCAAAAGTGTAACTGTCGTTTTTGAGATAAAACAACAATAAGTGCGATAGACAAAGAAATTGATAATTACTAGGTTAGTGTGAGTGCTAAAACATCAACTGGTTAAGAAATTCAAGAAATCTGTAGACCTATATAAGGAAGACATCATATAAACACTACAAATATACGGAAAACTAAAGGTTGCTGCTTATTATCAATTAGGTAAAATAACATTAACTATAAATAATATTAATACATAACAATTAGTTTATACTCGTATAAAAGCGAGTTTTAAATAAAAAAGAGAGTGTATTAATTGTTATAAGTAAACAATATATATGGTTTTCTTGAAAATTGTTACTGATTGTTCATGAACAATCACACTATACCAAAATAACGCAAAAAAAAAACATAACTTGTCGAATATAGAATTTATAGAAATACTTCTTCTAACGAAATGTATTTAAGTTTATTTTAATATTGTGCTAATTTACTCTAAATTAAGTGTTTTTAAAAATGTTTTACAGTTAGAAACCAGTGTTGAAAAATATAACTCAATATATATATGAGGCGTACACGCGGTCTTATGAAAATAACCTCAAAACTGTAACTTTGTCGTTTTTGAGATAAAACAATAATAAGTGCGATAGACAAAGTAATTGGAAATAATTAGGTTAGTGTGAGTGCTAAACATTAAATGGTTAAGAAATTCAAGAAATCTGTAGACCTATATAAGGAAGACCTCATATAAACACTACATATATACGGAAAAAAAAGGTTGCTGCTCACTATCAAGTAAGTCAAATAACTTTAACATTATCAATTAGGTAAAATAACATTAACTATAAATAATATTAATACATAACAATTAGTTTATACTCGTATAAAAGCGAGTTTCAAATAATAAAGAGAGTGTATTAATTGATATAAGTAAACAATATATATGGTTTTCTTGAAATTTGTGACTGATTGTTTACGAACAATCACACTATATCAAGATAACGCAAAAAGAAAACATAACTTGTCGCATATTATATTACTATATAGAATTTATAGAAATTCCAGGGTGCCTTTAATAATGTCTGGTGGCCAAGTGCCCTTTGAAGAATTAGGCCGGCAAAAATCTCTAGGAACGTCTACTGCACTACGGAAAACTATATTCATTGTTAAACATTAATTTTACAAACCGATTACCATTCCATGAAAAGAGGCAACTATCTAATGGTTGACCTTAACTCTGGAACATGGTATTCGACGTGGACTGTGTTTCTCACTCGAAAGGTTGTGTAAACGTATGTTTTGCCAAATGATAAAGTGATCCTTGTCGTTGCAAATAGTAGAAAACAACTAAAAAGCCGTTCTTTAGCTTCTATAGATAAAATGTGTAGTTTCTTGAAGCTACACAAAATGGCTATATCTTTAAGTAAAACAAAGATGATGATCCTTGCCTTTGGCAAGACAGATGGGACTTAACAGAAAAATGAAAAACTACATATTGGTTAACAAAGACGTTAATTTTGATTTGCAACACATATGGTACCTATCTACTGTGTGTGTGTTCGATCGGCTCCTGCTACTTTAGGTGATTAAAAGTGGGAAAATAATTGCGGAAAAAAATTAAATATATTATATAAATACTTCTTCTAACGAAATGTATTTAAGTTTATTTTAATATTGTGCTAATTTACTCTAAAATAAGTGTTTTAAAAATGTTTGACAGCTAGAAACCAGTGTTGAAAAATATAACTAAATATATATATGAGGCGTACACGCGGTCTTATAAAAATAACTTTAAAACTGTAACTTTGTCGTTTTTGAGATAAAACAATAATAAGTGCGATAGACAAAGTAATTGGAAATAATTAGGTTAGTGTGAGTGCTAAACATTAAATGGTTAAGAAATTCAAGAAATCTGTAGACCTATATAAGGAAGACCTCATATAAACACTACAAATATACGGAAAACAAAAGGTTGCTGCTCACTATCAAGTAGGTCAAATAACTTTACCTATAAATAATATTAATACATAACAATTAGTTTATTCTCGTATAAAAGCGAGTTTCAAATAATAAAGAGAGTGTATTAATTGTTATAAGTGAACAATATATATGGTTTTTTTGAAAATTGTGACTGATTGTTCATGAACAATCACACTATAGCAAGATAACGAAAAAAAAAACATAACTTGTCGCATATTATAATAATATATAGAATTTATAGAAATTCCAGGGTGCCTTTAATAATGTCTGGTGGCCAAGAGCCCTTTAAAGAATTATGTCGGTAAAAATCTCTAGGAACGTCTACTGCACTATGGAAAACTATATTCATTGTTAAACCATAATTTTACAAACCGATTACCGTTCCATGAAAAGAGGCAACTATCTAATGGTTGTCCTCAACTCTGGAACATGGTATTCGACGAGGACTGTGTTTCTCACTCAAAAGGTTGTGTAAACGTATGTTTTGCCGAACGATAAAGTGATTCTTGTCGGTGCAAATAGTAAAAAACAACAAGAAAGCCGTTCTTTAGCTTCTATAGAAAAAATGTGTGGTTTCTTGAAGCTTCACAAAATTTCTATATCTTCAAGTAAAACAAAGATGATGATCCATGCCTTTGGCAAGACAGATGATCCATGCCTTTGGCAAGACACATGGGACTTAACAGAAAAAGGAAGAACTACATATTGGTAAACAAAGACGTTAATTTTGATTTGCAACACAAGTGGTACCTATCTACTGTGTGTGTGTTTAATCGGCTCCTGCTACTTTAGGTGAAAAAAATGATTAAAATTGAGAATATAATTACGGAAAAAAACTAAATATATTATATAAATACTTCTTCTAACGAAATTTGTTTAAGATTATTTTAATATTGTGCTAATTTACTCTAAAATAAGTGTTTTTAAAAATGTTTGACAGTTAGAAACAGTGTTGAAAAATATAACTAAATATATATATGAAGCGTACCGCACGCGGTATTATGAAAATAACCTCAAAACTGTAACTTTGTCGTTTTTGAGATAAAACAATAATAAGTGCGATAGACAAAGAAATTGATAATAATTAGGTTAGTGTGAGTGCTAAAACATCAAATGGTTAAGAAATTTAAGAAATCTGTAGACCTATATAAGGAAGACCTTATATAAACACTACAAATATACTGAAAACAAAAGGTTTCTACTCACTATTAAGTAAGTCAAATAAGATTAACTATAAATAGTATTAATACATAACAATTGGTTTATACTCGTATAAAAGCGAGTTTCAAATAGTAAAGAGAGTGTATTAATTGTTATAAGTAAACAATATATATGGTTTTCTTGAAAATTGTGACTGATTGTTAATGAAAAATCACACTATACAAAGATAACGCAAAAAAAACATAACTTGTCGCATATTATATTACTATATAGAATTTATAGATATTCCAGGGTGCCTTTAATAATGTCTGGTGGCCAAGTGCCCTTCGAAAAATTAGCCCAGCAAAAATCTTTAAGAACGTCTACTGCACTATGGAGAACTATATTTATTGTTAAACATTAATTTTACAAACCGATTACCGTTCCATGAAAAGAGGCAACTATCTAATGGTTGTCCTCAACTCTGGAACATGGTATTCGAGGAGGACTGTGTTTCTCACTCGAAAGGTTGTGTAAACGTAAGTTTTGCCGAATGATAAAGTAATCCTTGTCGGTGCAAATAGTAGAAAACAACTAGAAAGCCGTTATTTAGCTTCTATAGATAAAATGTGTAGTTTTTGAAGCTACACAAAATGGCTATATCTTCAAGTAAAACAAAGATGATGATTCTAGCCTTTGGCAAGACAGATGGGACTTAACAGAAAAAGGAAGAACTACATATTGGTAAACAAAGACGTTAATTTTGATTTGCAACACAAGTGGTACCTATCTACTGTGTGTGTGTTTAATCGGCTCCTGCTACTTTAGGTGAAAAAAATGATTAAAATTGAGAATATAATTACGGAAAAAAACTAAATATATTATATAAATACTTCTTCTAACGAAATTTGTTTAAGTTTATTTTAATATTGTGCTAATTTACTCTAAAATAAGTGTTTTTAAAAATGTTTGACAGTTAGAAACAGTGTTGAAAAATATAACTAAATATATATATGAAGCGTACCGCACGCGGTATTATGAAAATAACCTCAAAACTGTAACTTTGTCGTTTTTGAGATAAAACAATAATAAGTGCGATAGACAAAGAAATTGATAATAATTAGGTTAGTGTGAGTGCTAAATCATCAACTGGTTAAGAAATTCAAGAAATCTGTAGACCTATATAAGGAAGACCTCATATAAACACTACAAATATACGAAAAACAAAAGGTTGCTGCTCACTATCAAGTAAGTCATATAACATTATCTATAAATAATATTTTTACATAACAATTAGTTTATACTCGTATAAAAGCGAGTTTCAAATAATAAAGAGAGTGTATTAATTGTTATAAGTAAAGAATATATATGGTTTTCTTGAAAATTGTGACTGATTGTTCATGAACAATCACATTATACCAAGATAACGCAAAAAACAAACATAACTTGTCGCATATTATAATACTATATAGAATTTATAGAAATTCCAGGGTGCCTTCAATAATGTCTGGTGGCCAAGTTCTTTTCGAAGAATGAGGCTGGCAAAAATCTCTAGGAACGTCTACTGCACTATGAAGAACTATATTCATTGTTAAACATTAATTTTACAAACCGATTACCGTTCCATGAAAAGAGGCAACTATCTAATGGTTGTCCTCAACTCTGGAACATGGTATTCGACGAGGACTGTGTTTCTCACTCGAAAGGTTGTGTAAACGTATGTTTTGCCGAATGATAAAGTGATCCTTGTCGGTGCAAATAGTAGAAAACAAATAGAAAGCCGTTCTTTAGCTTCTATAGATAAAATGTGTAGTTTCTTGAATCTACTTAAAATGGCTATATCTTCAAGTAAAACAAAGATGATGTTCCTTGCCTTTGGCAAGACAGATGGGACTTAACAGAAAAAGGAAGAACTACATATTAGTTAACAAAGACGTTAATTTTGATTTGCAACACAAGTGGTACCTATCTATTGTGTGTGTGTTTGATCGGATCCTGCTAATATAGGTGAAAAAAGTGAATAAAAGTGAGAAAATAATTTCGGAAAAAAATTAAATATATTATATAAATACTTCTTCTAACGAAATGTATTTGAGTTTATTTTAATATTGTGCTAATTTACTCTAAAATAAGTGTTTTTAAAAATGTTTGACAGTTAGAAACCAGTGTTGAAAAACATAACTAAATATATATATGAGGCGTACACGCGGTCTTATAAAAATTACCTCAAAACTGTAACTTTGTCGTTTTTGAGATAAAACAATAATAAGTGCAAAAGACAAAGTAATTGATAATAATTAGGTTAGTGTGAGTGCTAAACATTAAATGGTTAAGAAATTCAAGAAATCTGTAGACCTATATAAGGAAGACCTCATATAAACTCTACAAATATACGGAAAACAAAAGGTTGCTGCTCACTATCAAGTAAGTCAAATAACTTTAACTATAAATAATATTATTACATATCAATTAGTTTATACTCGTATAAAAGCGAGTTTCAAATAATAAAGAGAGTGTATTAATTGTTATAAGTAAACAATAATTATGGTTTTCTTGAAAATTGTGACTGATTGTTCATAAGCAATTACACTATACCAAGATAACGCAAAAAAAAAACATAACTTGTCGCATATTATAATACTATATAGAATTTATAGAAATTCCAGGGTGCCTTTAATAATGTCTGGTGGCTAAGTGCCCTTCGAAGAATTACTCCGGCAAAAATCTCTAGGAACGTCTACTGCACTATGAAAAACTATATTCATTGTTAAACATTAATTTTACAAACCGATTACCGTTCCATAAAAAGAGGCAACTGTCTAATGGTTGTCCTCAACTCTGGAACATGGTATTCGACGAGGACTGTGTTTCTCACTCGAAAGGTTGTGTAAACGTATGTTTTGCCGAATGATAAAGTGATCCTAGTCGGTGCAAATAGTAGAAAACAACTAGAAAGCCGTTCTTTAGCTTCTATATATAAAATGTGTAGTTTCTTAAAGCTACACATAATAGATATATCTTCAAGTAAAACAAAGATGATGATCCTTGCCTTGGGCAAGACAGATGGGATTTAACAGAAAAAGAAAGAACTACATATTTGTTAACAAAGACGTTAATTTTGATTTGCAACACAAGTGGTACCTATCTACAGTGTGTGTGATCGATCGGCTCCTGCTACTTTAGGTGATTAAAAGTGAGAAAATAATTACGGAAAAAAATTAAATATATTATATAAATACTTCTTCTAACGAAATGTATTTAAGTTTATGTTAATATTGTGCTAATTTACTCTAAAATAAGTGTTTTAAAAATGTTTGACAGCTAGAAACCAGTGTTGAAAAATATAACTAAATATATATATGAGGAGTACACGCGGTCTTATAAAAATAACCTCAAAACTGTAACTTTGTCGTTTTTGAGATAAAACAATAATAAGTGCGATAGACAAAGTAATTGGAAATAATTAGGTTAGTGTGAGTGCTAAACATTAAATGGGTAAGAAATTCAAGAAATCTGTAGACCTATATAAGGAAGACCTCATATAAACACTACAAATATACGGAAAACAAAAGGTTGCTGCTCACTATCAAGTAAGTCAAATAACTTTAACTATAAATAATATTAATACATAACAATTAGTTTATACTCGTATAAAAGCGAGTTTCAAATAATAAAGAGAGTGTATTATTTGTTGTAAGTGAACAATATATATGGTTTTTTTTTAAATTGTGACTGATTGTTCATGAACAATCACACTATACCAAGATAACAAAAAAAAAAACATAACTTGTCGCATATTACAATACTATATAGAATTTATAGAAATTCCAGGATGCCTTTAATAATGTCTGGTGGCCAAGTGCCCTTCGAAGAATTAGCCCGGCAAAAATCTCTAGGAACTTCTGCTGCACTATGAAGAACTATATTCATTGTTAAACATTAATTTCACAAACCGATTACCGTTCCATGAAAAGAGGCAACTATCTAATGGTTGTCCTCAACTCTGGAACATTGTATTCGACGAGGACTGTGTTTCTCACTCGAAAGGTTGTGTAAACGTATGTTTTGCCGAACGATAAAGTGATTCTTGTCGGTGCAAATAGTAGAAAACAACTAGAAAGCCGTTCTTTAGCTTCTATAGATAAAATGTGTAGTTTCTTGAAGGTACACAAAATGGCTATATCTTCAAGTAAAACAAAGATGATGATCCTTGCCTTTGGCAAGACAGATGGGACTTAACATAAAAAGGAAGAACTACATATTGCTTAACAAAAACGTTAATTTAGATTTGCAACACAAGTGGTACCTATCTACTGTGTGTGTGTTCGATCGGCTCCTGCTACTTTAGGTGAAAATAGTAATTAAAAATGAGAAATTAATTACAAAAAAAAATTAAATATATTATATAAATACTTCTTTTAACGAAATGTATTTAATTTTATTTTATTATTGTGCTAATTTACTCTAAAATAAGTGTTTTTAAAAATATTTTACAGTTAGAAACCAGTGTTAAAAAATATAACTAAATATTTATATGAGGCGTACACGCGGTCTTATGAAAATAACCTCAAAACTGTAACTTTGTCGTTTTTGAGATAAAACAATAATAAGTGCGGTAGACAAAGAAATTGATAATAATTAGGTTAGTGTGAGTGCTAAAGCATCAACTGGTTAAGAAATTCAAGAAATCTGTAGACCTATATAAGGAAGACCTCATATAAACACTACAAATATACGGAAAACAAAAGGTTGCTGCTCACTATCAAGTAAGTAAAATAACATTAACTATAAATAATATTAATACATAACAATTAGTTTATACTCGTATAAAAGCGAGTTTCAAATAATAAAGAAAGTGTATTAATTGTTATAAGTAAACAAAATATATGGTTTTCTTGAAAATTGTGACTTATTGTTCATGAACAATCACACTATACCAATATAACGAAAAAAAAAACATAACTTGTCGCATATTATAATACTATATAGAATTTATAGAAATTCCAGGATGCCTTTAATAATGTCTGGTGGCCAAGTGCCCTTCGAAGAATTAGCCCGGCAAAAATCTCTAGGAACTTCTGCTGCACTATGAAGAACTATATTCATTGTTAAACATTAATTTCACAAACCGATTACCGTTCCATGAAAAGAGGCAACTATCTAAAGGTTGTCCTTAACTCTGGAACATGGTATTCGACGAGGACTGTGTTTCATACTCGAAAGGTTGTGTAACCGTATGTTTTGCCGAATGATAAAGTGATCCTTGTCGGTGCAAATAGAGGAAAACAACTAGAAAGCCGTTCTTTAGTTTCTATAGATAAAATGTGTGGTTTCTTGAAGCTACACAAAATTTCTATATCTTCAAGTAAAACAAAGATGATGATCCATGCCTTTGGAAAGACAGATGGGACTTAACAGAAAAAGGAAGAACTACATATTGGTTAACAAAGACGTTTATTTTGATTTGCAACACAAGTGGTACCTATCTACTGTGTGTGTGTTCGATCGGCTCCTGCTACTTTAGGTGAAAAAAGTGATTAAAAGTTAGAAATTAATTTCGGAAAAAAATTAAATATATTATATAAATACTTCTTCTAACGAAATGTATTAAAGTTTATTTTAATATTGTGCTAATTTACTCTAAAATAAGTGTTTTTAAAAATGTTTGACAGTTAGAAACCAGTGTTGAAAAATATAACTAAATATATATGTGGAAAACGAGAGTACTATGCCACCTCTGATGTGGTAAACGAGAACTATCCAACTTCTTATGTGGAAAACAATAACCAATATGCTAATCTGATGTGGAATCAAGGTACTCTTGTTTAATTTAGGGCAATGTCAATTCAATTAATATTCAAATATGTAATATCTTAGTTGGTTTGTCAGGATGATAAAGAATCACATAATTGGTTTAATACATTTATTGAATAAAATAATAACGATGATAATAATAATGATAATAATAATGATAATAATAATGCTAATAATACAATAAGGTTACAATATAAACGTTGGTGTTTACTTTACAATTACAGAACAATGAATGCATGCACAACCTTAAGTTCTAGTTAATATATACTCAGTCCTATACATTAGTTTTTAGCTTGACTTTAAAAAGGTTTGTTTTTATTACTTCGAAGAATATGCTGTGTTAATTTCAATAAACACATCCCCTACTTATTCAGTCACTGGTTTAAAGTTTCACACAATATAATTGCTTCGACCTTTCACTTGGTTTCTATTTAAATATATACCGTCATTAATCACACTATTTTACGACTTTCCTAGACCGGGTGTTATAGTTACGCCTACTTTCTATACTTGATATATTTTTTCGTTCCACACGGCCGTCCAACTAATCTTTGGCCCCCAAAGACGATACGTCCCTGCGGTCATCTGTTTGATGTTCGGCACCCTGATTAGCGTCTGAATCACTAGTGTCTGAGAACACGCCCCATGGCTTCATGTGGTCTGCACTTGAGTGTGTATTAGAAGAACCTTCTCATTCACCGATACGTCTTACCCTATAGCGTTCATTTGGGTCAACTCCGGTAACCTGATCCGGTCCTAAATATTTGTTGTGTAATTTAAATCCAGTACCAAACTAAGTTCTTTTTACGGCAACAATGTCTCCGACTTTGTTTGTCCTAGCTGGTTTCCTATTTCTATTGAAATTCCTGGGATTCTCTTCCTGTGTTTTTAGTATTTGTTTCTGGGCGTTAACACGTAACTCGTGGAAGTCGTCCTCACGCACTTTTCGATTACCTTTTTCTAACAGCTGAGAGATATGCGTCTCCTCATCTGTTTTCATTGTCGCACCTGTTAACAACTTAAACGGTGTAGTATTTATGCTACGCTGATAAGTTTTGTTTAATGCTTGCTCTTCGACCTTGCCGTCGTTCAACCAGGTTTCTACATGTTTCTCAATTTCTTCTTGTTCGCAGTAAGCCATACGTCGCGAATTTTGAAAAACAGGAACCTCATCGGTCATGTATATTTCTGCTGCTTCAGTAACCCTTGTTACTTTTGGTTCATAAGTTTTAACTAGTTCCTCAACTTTAGCCCTGGCACCTGGACTAATGTTATTACCCATAACGATTTCGTCGTCGGCTACACATAATTTTTTATACTGTTCACTTTCCACGTACTTTTTTTGCATGGTAATACCGTCTACACTTATTATGGTTTCTACTTGATCTAGCAGAGGTTTACCAATTACAACACTATGTCTAGTTGTACTTGATGGAACTATTAAAAAGTTAGTACAGTACTGTTCATTATCTACTTTCACTTGAGCACTAAATTCACCTAAAACTTTGATTTGAAATCCTCCGATTCCAGTCAATACAATATTGTTTTCACGCACAACCGCTTTATTACTTAATTTATTATAATCGTCAGCTCTAATCAAATTCTGATCACTTCCGGTATCAATCAGACATTTAAAACTGATACTGTCTATGGTCATGTCTTTTGTCATATTACATGTTTTATTTGTGTTCACTAACAAAGCATCACTCGTTTTATTCGCGGTACAATTTCTCGAAATATGTCCCTCTTCGTGACATTTGAAACACTTTATTTTACTTTCACTTTTTATCTTTTCACTTGATTCGACTCTTTTATTCTCACTGTCTTGGTTACTTTTTCGGCACACGTTTGCTTTATGTCCGAGTTCATTACAATTAAAACATTTTATCGCGTTTGATTCTTTTAGCCTGTCTTTACGTACACTAAAATTATTCCTTTCTTGCACTTATAATAGTGTCGAATCATACCGTTTTACTTTTAACAACAAATCGGGCACTGTTTTAAAGTCGCACATTGATAACACACTTATCATGTCTTTGTTGTTTAGTCCGGCTATTATGTATTTTATCACGGCCTTTTCACTGATATTATCACTCTTACTGGCGATCGCTTTCACCGAGTATACATAATCTTCTATTGCTTCGTTTTTTTCTCGTCGTCTCTTCATTAGTTCCATGTGTACGTCAGATTCATCGTACTCCACTGGAAAATTTCTGATTAATTCGTATTTGAACGTCGTCCAATCCTTGACTACGTTCAAACTAGCATCAAACCAGTTTTTCGCGGCACACTGCAGCTTGTTGACACCTTGATGAAGCTTCACTTTATCACTCCATCCATAAATGTCTGCTATTTCATCCAATTTTCGCACCCAAGCTGTAGCCGTCAATACCGTGCTTGCTAAGTTAAACACAGGTATACATTCCAGGTTCTGTGTCGGCATAAACTCATGATGATTCATTCTCTGTTCCTGTATTGTACTATTCCCGATACTCAACTGCAATAGTTCTGTTCTAAGCCTCGTCAGCTCTGCTTGTACTCCCAACCAACTATCTTCATTAGATGTTGAGTTACCTGAGCGTCCAGCTAACAAACTATCTTCCACAGTAGTATCGTTCATGTTTACGTTATATGCCATTTTCAATTTTCTCCTCGTAAAACAGTTTACACACTTTTCTGATACAATTCACTTGGTAGTCCTATTATAAAGTCCGTCTTATAAATTCTCGACTATTCCGCTAATGAACTATCACTTGAAAGCACTGTTTGTAGAAAACTATCTTGTATTATTCTTCTCCGTATTATTCACTTGTGGATAACTCGTAGATAACTTATCCGCACTTAGTTTAATTCGCTATGAGTTACTAATCCGCACTTCTTTGTATTATTCACTTCGCACACTTAGTTCAATTCGCTATGAGCTGCTAATCCGCACTTCTTTGTATTATTCACTTCGCGCACTTAGTTCAATTCGCTATGAGCTGCTAATCCGCACTTCTGATGTGGAAAACGAGAGTACTATGCCACCTCTGATGTGGTAAACAAAAACTATCCAACTTCTTATGTGGAAAACAATAACCAATCCGCTAATCTGATGTGGAATCGAACTACTCTTGTTTAATTTAGGGCAATGTCAATTCAATTAATATTCAAATATGTAATATCTTAGTTGGTTTGTCAGGATGATAAAGAATCACATAATTGGTTTAATACATTTTTTGAATAAAATAATAACGATTGTACGAAATAAAACCATGCGAGTATTTGTAGATTGAATAATTATTCAATTGTTTAATGATAAAATAATTTTACACTTTTTAATTACTTTGAACCAACATTCTTATAATAACAAGATGGTTGGGAATTATGATCTTGACAGTGTAGAAGCCCAAAACACAACTGACACGAATGCCATATCGCTGTAGCGTACAGCAGTCGTCGTATTGTAGTCATGCGCATTACTTCTATTAGAGACAACAATACATTATAATGTTGGAATGCCAACAGAGACATCTTCTTATGTTCTGTACTAATTTTGTACTGAACATAAATTGCCAGCCAGCAGAAGTAGATAAGCTCACAACTAATATCAAATTATACAATGTTACATAAAATTATTCTAAACCAATTTACAAAAAATAATGTGAACTTCTTAAAACTATTATAAACAAAATTACACAAAATAACATAAACTTCTTAACTCTATGGTAGTCTACATAATTTTGTGAAAATAATATAAAACAAATTAATTACTATCCTAAATATAACAGAAACCATAATTATCAATGTAGCATACATTATCAATTGCATAATGTACACAACAATCATCAACTCAATAGTTACAATGTTATTGAAACAATTATCTTTTAACAATTCCAACAGTACAGATGTTTGTTTTACATCAATGTTGTAAACATTGCAATTAATATCTGATGGAAGTATTGTATTTGAATCAAAAATTTTATTTGTTGCTTGTTTGATTCGCACCAGCAACACTGCGCTAATAATCTCAAGCTGGGGTATTGTAAGTACCTTACTTGATGGAGCTACACTGGACTTGTAGCAAATTAAATTTGTTTTTATTTTAATATTTATAAAAATAATATTGTGTTTTAAACCTAATGTCATGATACTGGTTGATCTGTTTAATAATGTTTTATAAACCTCCAATAATGAAGGATTGTGTCTAAATCTTTTTTCCAACACATTAAATCTTTGCGGGGCAACTGAGAAAGAATCCTCCAATTCTATTTTATTTACTAGGCTGAGTAATGGCAAATCAACAGTTAAATTATTTTTAAGTGCTACTGAATTTTGAAATTTATGTTCAGCCTTTAAGTAATCCTCAGAAAACTTATCTGATTCCTCTGGGACTTTCTCAGTTGTCCAAGATTGTTTCATAACATTCTCAAGGTTTGTATATTCACAAATAGCAAGATTACATACAATATTATTATGTGAATACTTATTTTTATTATACAATTTTCTTGGAACCACATTTCCTTTATTATTATTATTGTCATGTGACATATTTTTATAATCTAAACTATACTCAATTGCAATTGCACGTCTTTCTAAAAATGAAATAAATTCTGCCATAGTAGGCAGTTCTTCTAAATTTCTTTCCATGTGGAAAGTGCGGTTAGTAACGATATCTAATTTTCTACTTAAGGCCGAGATTAAAATCATATCCCACTTGTCTACAGGCTCATCAAGATTTTTTAACGCTTGTAATTGCTGTTTTACTTGACATAAAAAAGCCCTTATATCGACTGCAGTACCTTTCTGCATGTTGGGAATATCAAGTATTATATTAATGTGATAAAAGATTAATCTCGCCTTATTTTCATACCGCGCTAACAATAAATCAATAGCCTCTTTGTATGAACTGTTCACAAGCGGCAGATTTATAATTATTGAGAGAGCCTCATCAACGAGATACTTTCTCAAATAAAAAAGTCTTTGAACATCGGACAATGATGCATTATTGTGAACCACTGCTTGGAAGAGCTCATAAAAGGGCTTAAACCTGGTTATATCCTTGCCATCGAAGGTTGGAATTTCCACCGCTGGGAGCTTCAATGGAACTAATTCAGGCCTATTAACTTCTTTTAACTTATTGATGCTAGCATTTAATTTTGCAATAATGTTAAAATACTTCTCTTCAACTTCTTCAATGTCTTCCTCATCTTGATCATCAATTTCTAAAATGCTGTACTGCGTGAGCTCGTACGATTGGAATGTAGTCATCATCTTTTCTTTTTTCACCTGCAGCACCTCCACTGTAGCGGAGTCGAGAGCCCTTGGGTCGCTGACGTAATTGTCCATCCGTGATATTGCACTTTTTGCAGCCGTCCGCGCCGATCTAAGCCTTTTCAATCCCTCCATCTTGCTTAGGTGATAGATTCGTACTTATATGATAGATGAAACGTGGATGACAAACTAATCCAGGTTAATCCAGCAACATGAGAAGTTTTTAATAGATTGGTACTTGCAGATAGTAATAATAACTTTGTACCTTCATGAGTAAAGAAGTATTTTACTCTCTTCCAGCATCCATGTATCCTCTTCCGTAATGAATAATTTTTCTTAAAATATAAATGTGTAGTAATCCAAATTATATGCGAATCCGCTTAAATCAAACGTTGCATTACCCAATCAATGGCAATTGATGACTTGCCAGGCCGCCATAGGGTAAATGTAACAAAATAGCTTGCACTTGTGCTGGTTACTATACAGATGTAACCTCAAAACACCACGAAATCACACGCGGGTACCAATGGCTTGTAAGGCCAGTTTTTTTTTTTGTAGGATTTAAAACCTTCTTGAAATGTAATTGTAAAATATCCAGCTTCGCTTGTAAGGCTTCTGGAAATGTAATTGTAAAATATCCAAATCCTCCGTGAATCCGCCAAAATAGAGCGTCCCATTTACCCAATCAATGGCAATCGCCAAGGGGCAAATGTAATAAAACGCCAAAAATACAATGAAAAACACACGCGGTTAATAAACTCGAAGGATCGGCTTTGTAAGGCATCGAAGGACCAGCTTCGCATGTACGAAATAAAACCATGCGAGTATTTGTAGATTGAATAATTATTCAATTGTTTAATGATAAAATAATTTTACACTTTTTAATTACTTTGAACCAACATTCTTATAATAACAAGATGGTTGGGAATTATGATCTTGACAGTGTAGAAGCCCAAAACACAACTGACACGAATGCCATATCGCTGTAGCGTACAGCAGTCGTCGTATTGTAGTCATGCGCATTACTTCTATTATAGACAACAATACATTATAATGTTGGAATGCCAACAGAGACATCTTCTTATGTTCTGTACTAATTTTGTACTGAACAACGATGATAATAATAATGATAATAATAATGATAATAATAATGCTAATAATACAATAAGGTTACAATATAAACGTTGGTGTTTACTTTACAAATACAGAACAATGAATGCATGCACAACCTTAAGTTCTAGTTAATATATACTCAGTCCTATACATTAGTTTTTAGATTGACTTTAAAAAGGTTTGTTTTTATTACTTCCAAGAATATGCTTTGTTTATTTCAATAAACACATCCCCTACTTATTCAGTCACTGGTTTAAAGTTTCACACAATATAATTGCTTCGACCTTTTACTTGGTTTCTATTTAAATATATACCGTCATTAATTATTTTACGACTTTCCTAGACTGGGTGTTATAGTTACGCCTACTTTCTATACTTGAAATATTTTTTCGTTCCACATATATATGAAGCGTACCGCACGCGGTCTTATAAAAATAACCTCAAAACTGTAACTTTGTCGTTTTTGAGATAAAACAATAATAAGTGCGATAGACAAAGAAATTGATAATAATAAGGTTAGTGTAAGTGTTAAAACATCAAATGGTTAAGAAATTCAAGAAATCTGTAGACGTATATAAGGAAGACCTTATATAAACACTACAAATATACTGAAAACAAAAGGTTTCTGCTCACTATCAAGTAAGTCAAATAACATTAACTATAAATAATATTAATAAATAACAATTAGTTTATACTCGTATAAAAGCGAGTTTTAAATAATAAAGAGAGTGTATTAATTGTTATAAGTAAACAATATATATGGTTTTCTTGAAAATTGTGACTGATTGTTCATGAACAATCTCACTATACCAAGATAACGCAAAAAAAAACACAACTTGTCGAATATTATAATACTATATAGAATTTATAGAAATTCCAGGGTGCCTTTAATAAAGTCTGGTGGCCAAGTGCCCTTCGAAGAATTAGCCCGGCAAAAATCTCTAGGAACGTCTACTGCACTATGGAGAACTATATTCATTGTTAAACATTAATTTAACAAACCGATTACCGTTCCATGAAAAGAGGCAACTATCTAATGGTTGTCCTCAACTCTGGAACATGGTATTCGACGAGGACTGTGTTTCTCACTCAAAAGGTTGTGTAAACGTATGTTTTGCCGAATGATAAAGTGATCCTCGTCGGTGCAAATAGTAGAAAACAACTAGAAAGCCGTTCTTTAGCTTCTATAGATAAAATGTGTAGTTTCTTGAAGCTACACAAAATGGCTATATCTTCAAGTAAAACAAAGATGATGATCCTTGCCTTTGCCAAGACAGATGGGACTTAACAGAAAAAGGAAGAACTACATATTGGTTAACAAAGACGTTAATTTTGATTTGCAACACAAGTGGTATTTATCTAATGTGTGTGTGTTCGATCGGCTCCTGCTACGTTAGGTGAAAAAAGTGATTAAAAGTAAGAAAATAATTACGGAAAAAAATTATATATATTATATAAATACTTCTTTTAACGAAATGTATTTAAGTTTATTTAAATATTGTGCTAATTTACTCTAAAATAAGTGTTTTTAAAAATGTTTGACAGCTAGAAACCAGTGTTGAAAAATATAACTAAATATATATATAAGCGTACACGCGGTCTTATGAAAATAACCTCAAAAGTGTAACTGTCGTTTTTGAGATAAAACAATAATAAGTGCGATAGACAAAGAAATTGATAATAATTAGGTTAGTGTGAGTGCTAAAACATCAACTGGTTAAGAAATTCAAGAAATCTGTAGACCTATATAAGGAAGACCTCATATAAACACTACAAATTTACGGAAAACAAAAGGTTGCTGCTCACTATCAAGTAAGTCAAATAACATTAACTATAAATAATATTAATACATAACAATTAGTTTATACTCGTATTAAAGCGAGTTTCAAATAATAAAGAGAGTGTATTAATTGTTATAAGTAAACAATATATATGGTTTTCTTGAAAATTGTAACTGATTGTTTATGAACAATAACACTATATCAAGATAACGCAAAAAAAAACATAACTTGTCGCATATTATAATACTATATAGAATTTATAGAAATTCCAAGGCGCCTTTAATAATGTCTGGTGGCCAAGTGCCCTTCGAAGAATTAGCCCGGCAAAAATCTCTAGGAACTTCTGCTGCACTATGGAGAACTATATTCATTGTTAAACATTAATTTTACAAACCGATTACCGTTCCATAAAAATATGCAACTATCTAATGGTTGTCCTTAACTCTGGAACATGGTATTCGACAAAGACTGTGTTTCTTACTCGAAAGGTTGTGTAAACGTATGTTTTGCCGAATGATAAAGTGATCCTTGTCGGTGCAAATAGAAGAAAACAACTAGAAAGCCGTTCTTTAGCTTCTATATATAAAATGTGTGGTTTCTTGAAGCTTCACAAAATTTCTATATCTTCAAGTAAAACAAAGATGATGATCCATGCCTTTGGCAAGACAGATGATCCATGCCTTTGGCAAGACAGATGGGACTTAACAGAAAAAGGAAGAGCTACATATTGGTTAACAAAGACGTTAATTTTGATTTGCAACACAAGTGGTACCTATCTACTGTGTGTGTGTTTGATCGGCTCCTGCTACTTTAGGTGAAAAAAGTGATTAAAAGTGAGAATATAATAACGGAAAAAACCTAAATATATTATATAAATACTTCTTCTTACGAAATTTATTTAAGTTTATTTTAATATTGTGCTAATTTACTCTAAAATAAGTGTTTTTAAAAATGTTTGACAGTTAGAAACAGTGTTGAAAAATATAACTAAATTTATATATGAAGCGTACCGCACGCGGTCTTATGAAAATAACCTCAAAAATGTAACTTTGTCGTTTTTAAGATAAAACAATAATAAGTGCGATAGACAAAGAAATTGATAATAATTAGGTTAGTGTGAGTGCTAAAACATCAAATGGTTAAGAAATTCAAGAAATCTGTAGACCTATATAAGGAAGACCTTATATAAACACTACAAATATACTGAAAACAAAAGGTTTCTGCTCACTATTAAGTAAGTCAAATAAGATTAACTATAAATAATATTATTACATAACAACTAGTTTATACTCGTATAAAAGCGAGTTTCAAATAGTAAAGAGAGTGTATTAATTGTTATAAGTAAACAATAT
The DNA here is from genome assembly GCA_963678705.1 of Panorpa germanica. NCBI lineage: Eukaryota > Metazoa > Arthropoda > Insecta > Mecoptera > Panorpidae > Panorpa > Panorpa germanica. The sequence continues at coordinate 5,598,147 of OY783210.1, forward strand.
ATATGGTTTTCTTGAAAATTGTGACTGATTGTTCATGAAAAATCACACTATACAAAGATAACGCAAAAAACAAACATAACTTGTCGCATATTATAATACTATATAGAATTTATAGAAATTCCAGGGTGCCTTTAATAATGTCTGGTGGCCAAGTTCTTTTCGAAAAATGAGGCTGGCAAAAATCTCTAGGAACGTCTACTGCACTATGAAGAACTATATTCATTGTTAAACATTAATTTTACAAACCGATTACCGTTCCATGAAAAGAGGCAACTATCTAATGGTTGTCCTCAACTCTGTAACATGGTATTCGACGAGGACTGTGTTTCTCACTCTAAATGTTGTGTAAACGTAAGTTTTGCCGAATGATAAAGTGATTCTTGTCGGTGCAAATAGTAGAAAACAACTAGAAAGCCGTTCTTTAGCTTCTATAGATAAAATGTGTAGTTTTTGAAGCTACACAAAATGGCTATATCTTCAAGTAAAACAAAGATGATGATCCTTGCCTTTGGCAAGACAGATGCGACTTAACAGAAAAAGGAAGAACTACATATTGGTTAACAAAGACGTTAATTTTGATTTGCAACACAAGTGGTACCTATCTACTGTGTGTGTGTTCGATCGGCTCCTTCTACTTTAGGTGAAAAAAGTGATTCAAAGTGAGAAAATAATTACGGAAAAAAATTAAATATATTATATAAATACTTCTCCTAACGAAATGTATTTAAGTTTATTTTATTATTGTGCTAATTTACTCTAAAATAAGTGTTTTTAAAAATGTTTGACAGCTAGAAACCAGTGTTGAAAATTATAACTAAATATATATATGAGGCGTTAACGCGGTCTTATGAAAATAAGCTCAAAACTGTAACTGTCGTTTTTGAGATAAAACAATAATAAGTGCGATAGACAAAGAAATTGATAATAATTAGGTTAGTGTGAGTGCTAAAACATCAACTGGTTAAGAAATTCAATAAATCTGTAGACCTGTATAAGGAAGGCCTCATATAAACACTACAATTATACGGAAAACAAAAGGTTGCTGCTCACTATCAAGTAAGTCATATAACATTATCAATAAATAATATTTTTACATAACAATTAGTTTATACTCGTATAAAAGCGAGTTTTAAATAATAAAGAGAGTGTATTAATTGTTATAAGTAAAGAATATATATTGTTTTCTTGAAAATTGTGTATGATTGTTCATGAACAATCACATTATACCAAGATAACGCAAAAAACAAACATAACTTGTCGCATATTATAATACTATATAGAATTTATAGAAATTCCAGGGTGCCTTTAATAATGTCTGGTGGCCAAGTTCTTTTCGAAGAATGAGGCTGGCAAAAATCTCTAGGAACGTCTACTGCACTATGAAGAACTATATTCATTGTTAAACATTAATTTTACAAACCGATTACCGTTCCATGAAAAGAGGCAACTATCTAATGGTTGTCCTCAACTCTGGAACATGGTATTCGACGAGGACTGTGTTTCTCACTCGAAAGGTTGTGTAAACGTATGTTTTGCCGAATGATAAAGTGATCCTTGTCGGTGCAAATAGTAGAAAACAACTAGAAAGCCGTTCTTTAGCTTCTATAGATAAAATGTGTAGTTTCTTGAATCTACTTAAAATGGCTATATCTTCAAGTAAAACAAAGATGATGATCCTTGCCTTTGGCAAGACAGATGGGCCTTAACAGAAAATGGAAGAACTACATATTAGTTAACAAAGACGTTAATTTTGATTTGCAACACAAGTGGTACCTATCTATTGTGTGTGTGTTTGATCGGTTCCTGCTACTATAGGTGAAAAAAGTGATTAAAAGTGAGAAATTAATTACGGAAAAAAATTAAATATATTACATAAATACTTCTTCTAACGAAATGTATTTAGGTTTATTTTAATATTGTGCTAATTTACTCTAAAATAAGTGTTTTTAAAAATGTTTGACAGTTAGAAACCAGTGTTGAAAAACATAACTAAATATATATATGAGGCGTACACGCGGTCTTATATAAATAACCTTAAAACTGTAACTTTGTCGTTTTTGAGATAAAACAATAATAAGTGCGATAGACAAAGAAATTGATAATAATTAGGTTAGTGTGAGTGCTAAAACATCAACTAGTTAAGAAATTCAAGAAATCTGTAGACCTATATAAGAAAGACCTCATATAAACACTACAAATATACGGAAAACAAAAGGTTGCTGCTCACTATCAAGTAAGTCAAATAACATTAACTATAAATAATATTAATACATAACAATTAGTTTATACTCGTATAAAATCGAGTTTTAAATAATAAAGAGAGTGTATTAATTGTTATAAGTAAACAACATATATGGTTTTCTTGAAATTTGTGACTGATTGTTTACGAACAATCACACTATATCAAGATTACGCAAATAGAAAACATAACTTGTCGCATATTTTATTACTATATAGAATTTATAGAAATTCCAGGGTGCCTTTAATAATGTCTGGTGGCCAAGTGCCCTTTGAAGAATTAGGCCGGCAAAAATCTCTAGGAACGTCTACTGCACTACGAAAAACTATATTCATTGTTAAACATTAATTTTACAAACCGATTACCGTTCCATGAAAAGAGGCAACTATCTAATGGTTGTCCTCAACTCTGGAACATGGTATTCGACGTGGACTGTGTTTCTCACTCGAAAGGTTGTGTAAACGTATGTTTTGCCAAATAATAAAGTAATCCTTGTCGTTGCAAATAGTAGAAAACAACTAGAAAGCCGTTCTTTAGCTTCTATAGATAAAATGTGTAGTTTCTTGAAGCTACACAAAATGGCTATATCTTTAAGTAAAACAAAGATGATGATCCTTGCCTTTGGCAAGACAGATGGGACTTAACAGAAAAAGGAAAAACTACATATTGGTTAACAAAGACGTTAATTTTGATTTGCAACACATATGGTACCTATCTACTGTGTGTGTGTTCGATCGGCTCCTGCTACTTTAGGTGATTAAAAGTGAGAAAATAATTACGGAAAAAAATTAAATATATTATATAAATACTTCTTCTAACGAAATGTATTTAAGTTTATTTTAATATTGTGCTAATTTACTCTAAAATAAGTGTTTTAAAAATGTTTGACAGCTAGAAACCAGTGTTGAAAAATATAACTAAATATATATATGAGGCGTACACGCGGTCTTATAAAAATAACCTCAAAACTGTAACTTTGTCGTTTTTGAGATAAAACAATAATAAGTGCGATAGACAAAGTAATTGATAATAATTAGGTTAGTGTGAGTGCTAAACATTAAATGGTTAAGAAATTTAAGAAATCTGTAGACCTATATAAGGAAGACCTCATATAAACACTACAAATATACGGAAAACAAAAGGTTGCTGCTCACTATCAAGTAAGTCAAATAACTTTAACTATAAATAATATAAATACATAACAATTAGTATATACTCGTATAAAAGCGAGTTTCAAATAATAAAGAGAGTGTATTAATTGTTATAAGTGAACAATATATATGGTTTTTTTGAAAATTGTGACTGATTGTTCATGAACAATCACACTATACCAAGATAACGAAAAAAAAACATACCTTGTCGCATATTATAATACTATATAGAATTTATAGAAATTCCAGGGTGCCTTTAATAATGTCTGGTGGCCAAGAGCCCTTTGAAGAATTATGCCGGCAAAAATCTCTAGGAACGTCTACTGCACTATGGAAAACTATATTCATTGTTAAACAATAATTTTACAAACCGATTACCGTTCCATGAAAAGAAACAACTATCTAATGGTTGTCCTCAACTCTGGAACATGGTATTCGACGAGGACTGTGTTTCTCACTCGAAAGGTTGTGTAAACGTATGTTTTGCCGAATGATAAAGTGATCCTTGTCGGTGCAAATAGTAGAAAACAACTAGAAAGCCGTTCTTTAGCTTCTATAGATAAAGGTGTAGTTTCTTGAAGCTACACAAAATGGCTATATCTTCAAGTAAAACAAAGATGATGATTCTTGCCTTTGGCAAGACAGATGGTACTTAACAGAAAAAGGAAGAACTACATATTGGTTAACAAAGACGTTAATTTTAATTTGCAACACAAGTGGTACCTATCTACTGTGTGTGTGTTCGATCGGCTCCTGCTACTTTAGGTGAAAATAGTGATTAAAAATGAGAAATTAATTACGGAAAAAAATTAAATATATTATAAAATACTTCTTCTAACAAAATGTATTTGAGTTTATTTTAATATTGTGCTAATTTACTCTAAAATAAGTGTTTTTAAAAATGTTTTACAGTTAGAAACCAGTGTTGAAGAATATAACTAAATATATATATGAGGCGTACACGCGGTCTTATGAAAATAACCTCAAAACTGTAACTTTGTCGTTTTTGAGATAAAACAATAATAAGTGCGATAGACAAAGAAATTGATAATAATTAGGTTAGTGTGAGTGCTAAAACATCAACTGGTTAAGAAATTCAAGAAATCTGTAGACCTATATAAGGAAGACCTCATATAAACACTACAAATATACGGAAAACAAAAGGTTGCTGTTCACTATCAAGTAAGTCAAACAACATTAACTATAAATAATATTAAAACATAACAATTAGTTTATACTCGTATAAAAGCGAGTTTGAAATAATAAAGAGAGTGTATTAGTTGTTATAAGTAAACAATATATATGGTTTTCTTGAAAATTGTGACTGATTGTTCATTAACAATCACACTATACCAAGATAACGCAAAAAAAAAACATAACTTGTCGCATATTATAATACTATATAGAATTTATAGAAATTCCAGGGTGCCTTTAATAATGTCTGGTGGCTAAGTGCCCTTCAAAGAATTAGGCCGGCAAAAATTTCTAGGAACGTCTACTGCACTATGAAAAACTATATTCATTGTTAAACATTCATTTTACAAACCGATTACCGTTCCATGTAAAGAGGCAACTATCTAATGGTTGTCCTCAACTCTGAAACATGGCATTTGACGAGGACTGTGTTTATCACTCGAAAGATTGTGTAAACGTATGTTTTGCTGAATAATAAAGTGATTCTTGTCGGTGCAAATAGTAGAAAACAAATAGAAAGCCGTTTTTTAGCTTCTATAGATAAAATGTGTAGTTTCTTGAAGCTACACAAAATGGCTATATCTTCAAGTAAAACAAAGATGATGATCCTTGCCTTTAGCAAGACAGATGGGACTTAACAGAAAAAGGAAAAACTACATATTGGTTAACAAAGACGGTAATTTTGATTTGCAACACATATGGTACCTATCTACTGTGTGTGTGTTCGATCGGCTCCTGCTACTTTAGGTGATTAAAAGTGAGAAAATAATTACGGAAAAAAATAAAATATATTATATAAATACTTCTTCTAACGAAATGTATTTAAGTTTATTTTAATATTGTGCTAATTTACTCTAAAATAAGTGTTTTAAAAATGTTTGACAGTTAGAAACGAGTGTTGAAAAACATAACTAAATATATATATGAGGCGTACACGCGGTCTTATATAAATAACCTTAAAACTGTTACTTTGTCGTTTTTGAGAAAAAACAATAATAAGTGCGATAGACAAAGAAATTGATAATAATTAGGTTAGTGTGAGTGCTAAAACATCAACTAGTTAAGAAATTCAAGAAATCTGTAGACCTATATAAGAAAGACCTCATATAAACACTACAAATATACGGAAAGCAAAAGGTTGCTGCTCACTATCAAGTAAGTCAAATAACATTAACTATAAATAATATTAATACATAACAATTAGTTTATACTCGTATAAGAGCGAGTTTTAAATAATAAAGAGAGTGTATTAATTGTTATAAGTAAACAATATATATGGTTTTCTTGAAATTTGTGACTGATTGTTTACGAACAATCACACTATATCAAGATAACGCAAATAGAAAACATAACTTGTCGCATATTATATTACTATATAGAATTTATAGAAATTCCAGGGTGCCTTTAATAATGTCTGGTGGCCAAGTGCCCTTTGAAGAATTAGGCTGGCAAAAATCTCTAGAAACGTCTACTGCACTACGGAAAACTATATTCATTGTTAAACATTTATTTTACAAACCGATTACCGTTCCATGAAAAGAGGCAACTATCTAATGGTTGTCCTCAACTCTGGAACATGGTATTTGACGTGGACTGTGTTTCTCACTCAAAAGGTTGTGTAAACGTATGTTTTGCCAAATAATAAAGTGATCCTTGTCGTTGCAAATAGTAGAAAACAACTAGAAAGCCGTTCTTTAGCTTCTATAGATAAAATGTGTAGTTTCTTGAAGCTACACAAAATGGCTATATCTTTAAGTAAAACAAAGATGATGATCCTTGCCTTTGGCAAGACAGATGGGACTTAACAGAAAAAGGAAAAACTACATATTGGTTAACAAAGACGTTAATTTTGATTTGCAACACATATGGTACCTATCAACTGTGTGTGTGTTCGATCGGCTCCTGCTACTTTAGGTGATTAAAAGTGAGAAAATAATTACGGAAAAAAATTAAATATATTATATAAATACTTCTTTTAACGAAATGTATTTAAGTTTATTTTAATATTGTGCTAATTTACTCTAAAATAAGTGTTTTAAAAATGTTTGACAGCTAGAAACCAGTGTTGAAAAATATAACTAAATATATATATGAGGCGTACACGCGGTTTTATGAAAATAACCTCAAAACTGTAACTTTGTCGTTTTTGAGATAAAACAATAATAAGTGCGATAGACAAAGAAATTAATAATAATTAGGTTAGTGTGAGTGCTAAACATCAAATGGTTAAGAAATTCAAGAAATCTGTAGACCTATATAAGGAAGACCTCATATAAACAATACAAATATACGGAAAACAAAAGGTTGCTGCTCACTATCAAGTAAGTCAAATAACTTTAACTATAAATAATATTATTACATAACAATTAGTTTATACTCGTATAAAAGCGAGTTTCAAATAATAAAGAGAGTGTATTAATTGTTATAAGTAAACAATAATTATGGTTTTCTTAAAAATTGTGACTGATTGTTCATGAGCAATTACACTATACCAAGATAACGCAAAAAAAAAACATAACTTGTTGCATATTATAATACTATATAGAATTTATAGAAATTCCAGGGTGCCTTTAATAATGTCTGGTGGCTAAGTGCCCTTCGAAGAATTACTCCGGCAAAAATCTCTAGGAACGTCTACTGCACTATGAAAAACTATATTCATTGTTAAACATTAATTTTACAAACCGATTACCGTTCCATAAAAAGAGGCAACTGTCTAATGGTTGTCCTCAACTTTGGAACATGGTATTCGACGAGGACTGTGTTTCTCACTCGAAAGGTTGTGTAAACGTATGTTTTGCCGAATTATAAAGTGATCCTAGTCGGTGCAAATAGTAGAAAACAACTAGAAAGCCGTTCTTTAGCTTCTATATATAAAATGTGTAGTTTCTTAAAGCTACACATAATAGATATATCTTCAAGTAAAACAAAGATGATGATCCTTGCCTTGGGCAAGACAGATGGGATTTAACAGAAAAAGAAAGAACTACATATTTGTTAACAAAGACGTTAATTTTGATTTGCAACACAAGTGGTACCTATCTACAGTGTGTGTGATCGATCGGCTCCTGCTACTTTAGGTGAAAAAAGTGATTAAAAGTGAAAAATTCATTACGGAAAAAAATTAAATATATTAGATAAATACTTCCTCTAACGAAATGTATTTAAGTTTATTTTAATATTGTGCTAATTTACTTTAAAATAAGTGATTTTAAAAATGTTTGACAGTTAGAAACTAGTGTTGAAAAATATAACTAAATATATAAATGAGGCGTACACGCGGTCTTATGAAAATAACCTCAAAACTGTTACTTTGACGTTTTTGAGATAAAACAATAATAAGTGCGATAGACAAAGAAATTGATAATAATTAGGTTAGTGTGAGTGCTAAAACATCAACTGGTTAAGAAATTCAAGAAATCTGTAGACCTATATAAGGAAGACCTCATATAAACACTACAAATATACGGAAAACAAAAGGTTGCTGCTCACTATTAAGTAAGTCAAATAACATTAACTATAAATAATATTAATACATAACAATTAGTTTATACTCGTATAAAAGCGAGTTTGAAATAATAAAGAGAGTGTATTAGTTGTTATAAGTAAACAATATATATGGTTTTCTTAAAAATTGTGACTGATTGTTCATTAACAATCACACTATACCAAGATAACGCAAAAAAAAAACATAACTTGTCGCATAATATAATACTATATAGAATTTATAGATATTCCAGGGTGCCTTTAATAATGTCTGGTGGCTAAGTGCCCTTCGAAGAATTAGGCCGGCAAAAATCTCTAGGAACGTCTACTGCACTATGGAAAACTATATTCATTATTAAACATTCATTTTACAAACCGATTACCGTTCCATGTAAAGAGGCAACTATCTAATGGTTGTCCTCAACTCTGGAACATGGCATTTGACGAGGACTGTGTTTATCACTCGAAATATTGTGTAAACGTATGTTTTGCTGAATGATAAAGTGATTCTTGTCGGTGCAAATAGTAGAAAACAAATAGAAAGCCGTTCTTTAGCTTCTATAGATAAAATGTGTAGTTTCTTGAAGCTACACAAAATGGCTATATCTTCAAGTAAAACAAAGATGATGATCCTTGCCTTTAGCAAGACAGATGGGTCTTAACAGAAAAAGGAAAAACTACATATTGGTTACCAAAGACGGTAATTTTGATTTGCAACACATATGGTACCTATCTACTGTGTGTGTGTTCGATCGGCTCCTGCTACTTTAGGTGATTAAAAGTGAGAAAATAATTACGGAAAAAATTAAAAATATTATATAAATACTTCTTCTAACGAAATGTATTTAAGTTTATTTTAATATTGTGCTAATTTACTCTAAAATAAGTGTTTTAAAAATGTTTGACAGCTAGAAACCAGTGTTGAAAAATATAACTAAATATATATATGAGGAGTACACGCGGTCTTATAAAAATAACCTCAAAACTGTAACTTTGTCGTTTTTGAGATAAAACAATAATAAGTGCGATAGACAAAGAAATTGATAATAATTAGGTTAGTGTGAGTGCTAAAACATCAAATGGTTAAGAAATTCAAGAAATCTGTAGACCTATATAAGGAAGAAATTAAATAAACACTACAAATATACTGAAAACAAAAGGTTTCTGCTCACTATTAAGTAAGTCAAAAAAGATTAACTATAAATAATATTAATACATAACAATTAGTTTATACTCGTATAAAAGCGAGTTTCAAATAATAAAGAGAGTGTATTAATTGTTATAAGTAAACAATATATATGGTTTTCTTGAAAATTGTGACTGATTGTTCATGAAAAATCACACTATACCAAGATAACGCAAAAAAAAAACATAACTTGTCGCATATTATAATACTATATAGAATTTATAGAAATTCCAGGGTGCCTTTAATAATGTCTGGTGGCCAAGTTCTTTTCGAAGAATGAGGCTGGCAAAAATCTCTAGGAACGTCTACTGCACTATGAAGAACTATATTCATTGTTAAACATTAATTTTACAAACCGATTACCGTTCCATGAAAAGAGGCAACTATCTAATGGTTGTCCTCAACTCTGGAACATAGTATTTGACGAGGACTGTGTTTCTCACTCGAAAGGTTGTGTAAACGTATGTTTTGCCGAATGATAAAGTGATCCTTGTCGGTGCAAATAGTAGAAAACAACTAGAAAGCCGTTATTTAGCTTCTATAGATAAAATGTGTAGTTTCTTGAATCTACTTAAAATGGCTATATCTTCAAGTAAAACAAAGATGATGATCCTTGCCTTTGGCAAGACAGATGGGACTTAACAGAAAAAGGAAGAACTACATATTAGTTAACAAAGACGTTAATTTTGATTAGCAACACAAGTGGTACCTATCTATTGTAAGTGTGTTTGATCGGCTCCTGCTACTATAGGTGAAAAAAGTGATTAAAAGTGAGAAAATAATTACGGAAAAAAATTAAATATATTATAAAAATACTTCTTCTAACGAAATGTATTTAAGTTTATTTAAATATTGTGCTAATTTACTCTAAAATAAGTGTTTTTAAAAATGTTTGACAGTTAGAAACCAGTGTCGAAATACATAACTAAATATATATATGAGGCGTACACGCGGTCTTATGAAAATAACCTTAAAACTGTAACTTTGTCGTTTTTGAAATAAAAAAAATAATAAGTGCGATAGACAAAGAAATTGATAATAATTAGGTTAGTGTGAGTGCTAAAACATCAACTTGTTAAGAAATTCAAGAAATCTGTAGACCTATATAAGGAAGACCTCATATAAACACTACAAATATACGGAAAACAAAAGGTTGCTGCTCACTATCAAGTAAGTCAAATAACATTAAATATAAATAATATTAATACATAACAATTAGTTTATACTCGTATAAGAGCGAGTTTTAAATAATAAAGACAGTGTATTTATTGTTATAAGTAAACAATATATATGGTTTTCTTGAAATTTGTGACTGATTGTTTACGAACAATCACACTATATCAAGATAACGCAAATAGAAAACATAACTTGTCGCATATTATATTACTATATAGAATTTATAGAAATTCCAGGGTGCCTTTAATAATGTCTGGTGGCCAAGTGCCCTTTGAAGAATTAGGCCGGCAAAAATCTCTAGGAACGTCTACTGCACTACGGAAAACTATATTCATTGTTAAACATTAATTTTACAAACCGATTACCGTTCCATGAAAAGAGGCAACTATCTAATGGTTGTCCTCAACTCTGGAACATGGTATTCGACGTGGACTGTGTTTCTCACTCGTAAGGTTGTGTAAACGTATGTTTTGCTAAATGATAAAGTGATCCTTGTCGTTGCAAATAGTAGAAAACAACTAGAAAGCCGTTCTTTAGCTTCTATAGATAAAATGTGTAGTTTCTTGAAGCTACACAAAATGGCTATATCTTTAAGTAAAACAAAGATGATGATCCTTGCCTTTGGCAAGACAGATAAGACTTAACAGAAAAAGGAAAAACTACATATTGGTTAACAAAGACGTTAATTTTGATTTGCAACACATATGGTACCTATCTACTGTGTGTGTGTTCGATCGGCTCCTGCTACTTTAGGTAATTAAAAGTGAGAAAATAACAACGGAAAAAAATTAAATATATTATATAAATACTTCTTCTAACGAAATGTATTTAAATTTATTTTAATATTATGCTAATTTACTCTAAAATAAGTGTTTTAAAAATGTTTGACAGCTAGAAACCAGTGTTGAAAAATATAACTAAATATATATATGAGGCGTACACGCGGTCTTATAAAAATAACCTCAAAAGTGTAACTTTGTCGTTTTTGAGATAAAACAATAATAAGTGCGATAGACAAAGTAATTGGAAATAATTAGGTTAGTGTGAGTGCTAAACATTAAATGGGTAAGAAATTCAAGAAATCTGTAGACCTATATAAGGAAGACCTCATATAAACACTACAAATATACGGAAAACAAAAGGTTGCTGCTCACTATCAAGTAAGTCAAATAACTTTAACTATAAATAATATTAATACATAACAATTAGTTTATACTCGTATAAAAGCGAGTTTCAAATAATAAAGAGAGTGTATTATTTGTTGTAAGTGAACAATATATATGGTTTTTTTGAAAATTGTGACTGATTGTTCATGAACAATCACACTATACCAAGATAACAAAAAAAAAAACATAACTTGTCGCATATTATAATACTATATAGAATTTATAGAAATTCCAGGGTGCCTTTAATAATGTCTGGTGGCCAAGAGCCCTTTGAAGAATTATGCCGGCAAAAATCTCTAGGAACGTCTACTGCACTATGGAAAACTATATTCATTGTTAAACAATAATTTTACAAACCGATTACCGTTCCATGAAAAGAGGCAACTATCTAATGGTTGTCCTCAACTCTGGAACATTGTATTCGACGAGGACTGTGTTTCTTACTCGAAAGGTTGTGTAAACGTATGTTTTGCCGAACGATAAAGTGATTCTTGTCGGTGCAAATAGTAGAAAACAACTAGAAAGCCGTTCTTTAGCTTCTATAGATAAAATGTGTAGTTTCTTGAAGGTACACAAAATGGCTATATCTTCAAGTAAAACAAAGATGATGATCCTTGCCTTTGGCAAGACAGATAGGACTTAACATAAAAAGGAAGAACTACATATTGGTTAACAAAAACGTTAATTTTGATTTGCAACACAAGTGGTACCTATCTACTGTGTGTGTGTTCGATCGGCTCCTGCTACTTTAGGTGATTAAAAGTGAGAAAATAATTACGGAAAAAAATTAAATATATTATATAAATACTTCTTCTAACGAAATGTATTTAATTTTATTTTAATATTGTGCTAATTTACTCTAAAATAAGTGTTTTAAAAATGTTTGACAGCTAGAAACCAGTGTTGAAAAATATAACTAAATATATATATGAGGAGTACACGCGGTCTTATAAAAATAACCTCAAAACTGTAACTTTGTCGTTTTTGAGATAAAACAATAATAAGTGCGATAGACAAAGAAATTGATAATAATTAGGTTAGTGTGAGTGCTAAAACATCAAATGGTTAAGAAATTCAAGAAATCTGTAGACCTATATAAGAAAGAAATTAAATAAACACTACAAATATACTGAAAACAAAAGGTTTCTGCTCACTATTAAGTAAGTCAAAAAAGATTAACTATAAATAATATTAATACATAACAATTAGTTTATACTCGTATAAAAGCGAGTTTCAAATAATAAAGAGAGTGTATTAATTGTTATAAGTAAACAATATATATGGTTTTCTTGAAAATTGTGACTGATTGTTCATGAAAAATCACACTATACCAAGATAACGCAAAAAAAAAACATAACTTGTCGCATATTATAATACTATATAGAATTTATAGAAATTCCAGGGTGCCTTTAATAATGTCTGGTGGCTAAGTGCCCTTCGAAGAATTAGCCCGGCAAAAATCTTTAGGAACGTCTACTGCACTATGGAGAACTATATTTATTGTTAAACATTAATTTTACAAACCGATTACCGTTCCATGAAAAGAGGCAACTATCTAATGGTTGTCCTCAACTCAAGAACATGGTATTCGACGAGGACTGTGTTTCTTACTCGAAAGGTTGTGTAAACGTAAGTTTTGCCGAATGATAAAGTGATCCTTGTCGGTGCAAATAGTAGAAAACAACTAGAAAGCCGTTCTTTAGCTTCTATAGATAAAATGTGTAGTTTTTTGAAGCTACACAAAATGGCTATATCTTCAAGTAAAACAAAGATGATGATCCTTGCCATTGGCAAGACAGATAAGACTTAACAGAAAAAGGAAAAAAATACATATTGGTTAACAAAGACGTTAATTTTGATTTGCAACACAAGTGGTACCTATCTACTGTGTGTGTGTTCGATCGGCTCCTGCTACTTTAGGTGAAAATACTGATTAAAAATGAGAAATTAATTACGGAAAAAAATTAAATATATTATATAAATACTATTTCTAACGAAATGTATTTAAGTTTATTTAAATATTGTGCTAATTTACTCTAAATTAAGTGTTTTTAAAAATGTTTGACAGCTAGAAACCAGTGTTGAAAATTATAACTAAATATATATATGAGGCGTTAACGCGGTCTTATGAAAATAACCTCAAAACTGTAACTGTCGTTTTTGAGATAAAACAATAATAAGTGCGATAGACAAAGAAATTGATAATAATTAGGTTAGTGTGAGTGCTAAAACATCAACTGGTTAAGAAATTCAAGAAATCTGTAGACCTATATAAGGAAGACCTCATATAAACACTACAAATTTACGGAAAACAAAAGGTTGCTGCTCACTATCAAGTAAGTCAAATAACATTAACTATAAATAATATTAATACATAACAATTAGTTTATACTCGTATAAAAGCTAATTTCAAATAATAATGAGGGTGTATTAATTGTTATAAGTAAAGAATATATATGGTTTTCTTGAAAATTGTGACTGATTGTTCATGAACAATCACATTATACCAAGATAACGCAAAAAACAAACATAACTTGTCGCATATTATAATACTATATAGAATTTATAGAAATTCCAGGGTGCCTTTAATAATGTCTGGTGGCCAAGTTCTTTTCGAAGAATGAGGCTGGCAAAAATCTCTAGGAACGTCTACTGCACTATGAAGAACTATATTCATTGTTAAACATTAATTTTACAAACCGATTACCGTTCCATGAAAAGAGGCAACTATCTAATGGTTGTCCTCAACTCTGGAACATAGTATTTGACGAGGACTGTGTTTCTCACTCAAAAGGTTGTGTAAACGTATGTTTTGCCGAATGATAAAGTGATCCTTGTCGGTGCAAATAGTAGAAAACAACTAGAAAGCCGTTCTTTAGCTTCTATAGATAAAATGTGTAGTTTCTTAAATCTACTTAAAATGGCTATATCTTCAAGTAAAACAAAGATGATAATCCTTGCCTTTGGCAAGACAGATGAAACTTAACAGAAAAAGGAAGAACTACATATTAGTTAACAAAGACGTTAATTTTGATTAGCAACACAAGTGGTACCTATCTATTGTGTGTGTGTTTGATCGGCTCCTGCTACTATAGGTGAAAAAAGTGATTAAAAGTGAGAAAATAATTACGGAAAAAAATTAAATATATTATAAAAATACTTCTTCTAACGAAATGTATTTAAGTTTATTTTAATATTGTGCTAATTTACTCTAAAATAAGTGTTTTTAAAAATGTTTGACAGTTAGAAACCAGTGTCGAAAAACATAACTAAATATATATATGAGGCGTACACGCGGTCTTATGAAAATAACCTTAAAACTGTAACTTTGTCGTTTTTGAAATAAAAAAAATAATAAGTGCGATAGACAAAGAAATTGATAATAATTAGGTTAGTGTGAGTGCTAAAACATCAACTTGTTAAGAAATTCAAGAAATCTGTAGACCTATATAAGAAAGACCTCATATAAACACTACAAATATACGGAAAACAAAAGGTTGCTGCTCACTATCAAGTAAGTCAAATAACATTAACTATAAATAATATTAATACATAACAATTAGTTTATACTCGTATAAGAGCGAGTTTTAAATAATAAAGACAGTGTATTAATTGTTATAAGTAAACAATATATATGGTTTTCTTGAAATTTGTGACTGATTGTTTACGAACAATCACACTATATCAAGATAACGCAAATAAAAAACATAACTTGTCGCATATTATATTACTATATAGAATTTATAGAAATTCCAGGGTGCATTTCATAATGTCTGGTGGCCAAGTGCCCTTTGAAGAATTAGGCCGGCAAAAATCTCTAGGAACGTCTACTGCACTACGGAAAACTATATTCATTGTTAAACATTAATTTTACAAACCGATTACCGTTCCATGAAAAGAGGCAACTATCTAATGGTTGTCCTCAACTCTGGAACATGGTATTCGACGTGGACTGTGTTTCTCACTCGTAAGGTTGTGTAAACGTATGTTTTGCCAAATGATAAAGTGATCCTTGTCGTTGCAAATAGTAGAAAACAACTAGAAAGCCGTTCTTTAGCTTCTATAGATAAAATGTGTAGTTTCTTAAATCTACTTAAAATGGCTATATCTTCAAGTAAAACAAAGATGATGATCCTTGCCTTTGGCAAGACAGATGAAACTTAACAGAAAAAGGAAGAACTACATATTAGTTAACAAAGACGTTAATTTTGATTAGCAACACAAGTGGTACCTATCTACTGTGTGTGTGTTCGATCGGCTTCTGCTACTTTAGGTGATTAAAAGTGAGAAAATAATTACGGAAAAAAATTAAATATATTATATAAATACTTCTTCTAACGAGATGTATTTAAATTTATTTTAATATTATGCTAATTTACTCTAAAATAAGTGTTTTAAAAATGTTTGACAGCTAGCAACCAGTGTTGAAAAATATAACTAAATATATATATGAGGCGTACACGCGGTCTTATAAAAATAACCTCAAAACTGTAACTTTGTCGTTTTTGAGATAAAACAATAATAAGTGCGATAGACAAAGTAATTGGAAATAATTAGGTTAGTGTGAGTGCTAAACATTAAATGGGTAAGAAATTCAAGAAATCTGTAGACCTATATAAGGAAGACCTCATATAAACACTACAAATATACGGAAAACAAAAGGTTGCTGCTCACTATCAAGTAAGTCAAATAACTTTAACTATAAATAATATTAATACATAACAATTAGTTTATACTCGTATAAAAGCGAGTTTCAAATAATAAAGAGAGTGTATTATTTGTTGTAAGTGAACAATATATATGGTTTTTTTGAAAATTGTGACTGATTGTTCATGAACAATCACACTATACCAAGATAACAAAAAAAAAAACATAACTTGTCGCATATTATAATACTATATAGAATTTATAGAAATTCCAGGGTGCCTTTAATAATGTCTGGTGGCCAAGAGCCCTTTGAAGAATTATGCCGACAAATATCTCTAGGAACGTCTACTGTACTATAGAAAACTATATTCATTGTTAAACATTAATTTTACAAACCGATTACCGTTCCATGAAAAGAGGCAACTATCTAATGGTTGTCCTCAACTCTGGAACATTGTATTCGACGAGGACTGTGTTTCTCACTCGAAAGGTTGTGTAAACGTATGTTTTGCCGAACGATAAAGTGATTCTTGTCGGTGCAAATAGTAGAAAACAACTAGAAAGCCGTTCTTTAGCTTCTATAGATAAAATGTGTAGTTTCTTGAAGGTACACAAAATGGCTATATCTTCAAGTAAAACAAAGATGATGATCCTTGCCTTTGGCAAGACAGATGGGACTTAACATAAAAAGGAAGAACTACATATTGGTTAACAAAAACGTTAATTTTGATTTGCAACACAAGTGGTACCTATCTACTGTGTGTGTGTTCGATCGGCTCCTGCTACTTTAGGTGAAAATAGTAATTAAAAATGAGAAATTAATTACGGAAAAAAATTAAATATATTATATAAATACTTCTTCTAACGAAATGTATTTAATTTTATTTTAATATTGTGCTAATTTACTCTAAAATAAGTGTTTTTAAAAATATTTCACAGTTAGAAACCAGTGTTAAAAAATATAACTAAATATTTATATGAGGCGTACACGCGGTCTTATGAAAATAACCTCAAAACTGTAACTTTGTCGTTTTTGAGATAAAACAATAATAAGTGCGGTAGACAAAGAAATTGATAATAATTAGGTTAGTGTGAGTGCTAAAGCATCAACTGGTTAAGAAATTTAAGAAATCTGTAGACCTATATAAGGAAGACCTCATATAAACACTACAAATATACGGAAAACAAAAGGTTGCTGCTCACTATCAAGTAAGTAAAATAACATTAACTATAAATAATATTAATACATAACAATTAGTTTATACTCGTATAAAAGCGAGTTTCAAATAATAAAGAGAGTGTATTAATTGTTATAAGTAAACAAAATATATGGTTTTCTTGAAAATTGTGACTGATTGTTCATGAACAATCACACTATACCAATATAACGAAAAAAAAAACATAACTTGTCGCATATTATAATACTATATAGAATTTATAGAAATTCCAGGATGCCTTTAATAATGTCTGGTGGCCAAGTGCCCTTCGAAGAATTAGCCCGGCAAAAATCTCTAGGAACTTCTGCTGCACTATGAAGAACTATATTCATTGTTAAACATTAATTTCACAAACCGATTACCGTTCCATGAAAAGAGGCAACTATCTAATGGTTGTCCTTAACTCTGGAACATGGTATTCGACGAGGACTGTGTTTCTTACTCGAAAGGTTGTGTAACCGTATGTTTTGCCGAATGATAAAGTGATCCTTGTCGGTGCAAATAGAGGAAAACAACTAGAAAGCCGTTCTTTAGTTTCTATAAATAAAATGTGTGGTTTCTTGAAGCTACACAAAATTTCTATATCTTCAAGTAAAACAAAGATGATGATCAATGCCTTTGGAAAGACAGATGGGACTTAACAGAAAAAGGAAGAACTACATATTGGTTAACAAAGACTTTAATTTTGATTTGCAACACAAGTGGTACCTATCTACTGTGTGTGTGTTCGATCGGCTCCTGCTACTTTAGGTGAAAAAAGTGATTAAAAGTGAGAAATTAATTTCGGAAAAAAATTAAATATATTATATAAATACTTCTTCTAACGAAATGTATTTAAGTTTATTTTAATATTGTGCTAATTTACTCTAAAATAAGTGTTTTTAAAAATGTTTGACAGTTAGAAACCAGTGTTGAAAAATATAACTAAATATATATGTGGAAAACGAGAGTACTATGCCACCTCTGATGTGGTAAACGAGAACTATCCAACTTCTTATGTGGAAAACAATAACCAATATGCTAATCTGATGTGGAATCGAGGTACTCTTGTTTAATTTAGGGCAATGTCAATTCAATTAATATTCAAATATGTAATATCTTAGTTGGTTTGTCAGGATGATAAAGAATCACATAATTGGTTTAATACATTTATTGAATAAAATAATAACGATGATAATAATAATGATAATAATAATGATAATAATAATGATAATAATAATGCTAATAAAACAATAAGGTTACAATATAAACGTTGGTGTTTACTTTACAATTACAGAACAATGAATGCATGCACAACCTTAAGTTCTAGTTAATATATACTCAGTCCTATACATTAGTTTTTAGCTTGACTTTAAAAAGGTTTGTTTTTATTACTTCGAAGAATATGCTGTGTTAATTTCAATAAACACATCCCCTACTTATTCAGTCACTGGTTTAAAGTTTCACACAATATAATTGCTTCGACCTTTCACTTGGTTTCTATTTAAATATATACCGTCATTAATCACACTATTTTACGACTTTCCTAGACCGGGTGTTATAGTTACGCCTACTTTCTATACTTGATATATTTTTTCGTTCCACACGGCCGTCCAACTTATCTTTGGCCCCCAAAGACGATACGTCCCTGCGGTCATCTGTTTGATGTTCGGCACCCTGATTAGCGTCTGAATCACTAGTGTCTGAGAACACGCCCCATGGCTTCATGTGGTCTGCACTTGAGTGTGTATTAGAAGAACCTTCTCATTCACCGATACGTCTTACCCTATAGCGTTCATTTGGGTCAACTCCGGTAACCTGATCCGGTCCTAAATATTTGTTGTGTAATTTAAATCCAGTACCAAACTGGGTTCTTTTTACGGCAACAATGTCTCCGACTTTGTTTGTCCTAGCTGGTTTCCTATTTCTATTGAAATTCCTGGGATTCTCTTCCTGTGTTTTTAGTATTTGTTTCTGGGCGTTAACACGTAACTCGTGGAAGTCGTCCTCACGCACTTTTCGATTACCTTTTTCTAACAGCTGAGAGATATGCGTCTCCTCATCTGTTTTCATTGTCGCACCTGTTAACAACTTGAACGGTGTAGTATTTATGCTACGCTGATAAGTTTTGTTTATTGCTTGCTCTTCGACCTTGCCGTCGTTCAACCAGGTTTCTACATGTTTCTCAATTTCTTCTTGTTCGCAGTAAGCCATACGTCGCGAATTTTGAAAAACAGGAACCTCATCGGTCATGTATATTTCTGCTGCTTCAGTAACCCTTGTTACTTTTGGTTCATAAGTTTTAACTAGTTCCTCAACTTTAGCCCTGGCACCTGGACTAATGTTATTACCCATAACGATTTCGTCGTCGGCTACACATAATTTTTTATACTGTTCACTTTCCACGTACTTTTTTTGCATGGTAATACCGTCTACACTTATTATGGTTTCTACTTGATCTAGCAGAGGTTTACCAATTACAACACTATGTCTAGTTGTACTTGATGGAACTATTAAAAAGTTAGTACAGTACTGTTCATTATCTACTTTCACTTGAGCACTAAATTCACCTAAAACTTTGATTTGAAATCCTCCGATTCCAGTCAATACAATATTGTTTTCACGCACAACCGCTTTATTACTTAATTTATTATAATCGTCAGCTCTAATCAAATTCTGATCACTTCCGGTATCAATCAGACATTTAAAACTGATACTGTCTATGGTCATGTCTTTTGTCATATTACATGTTTTATTTGTGTTCACTTTATTTTACTTTCACTTTTTATCTTTTCACTTGATTCGACTCTTTTATTCTCACTGTCTTGGTTACTTTTTCGGCACACGTTTGCTTTATGTCCGAGTTCATTACAATTAAAACATTTTATCGCGTTTGATTCTTTTAGCCTGTCTTTACGTACACTAAAATTATTCCTTTCTTGCACTTATAATAGTGTCGAATCATACCGTTTTACTTTTAACAACAAATCGGGCACTGTTTTAAAGTCGCACATTGATAACACACTTATCATGTCTTTGTTGTTTAGTCCGGCTATTATGTATTTTATCACGGCCTTTTCACTGATATTATCACTCTTACTGGCGATCGCTTTCACCGAGTATACATAATCTTCTATTGCTTCGTTTTTTTCTCGTCGTCTCTTCATTAGTTCCATGTGTACGTCAGATTCATCGTACTCCACTGGAAAATTCCTGATTAATTCGTATTTGAACGTCGTCCAATCCTTGACTACGTTCAAACTAGCATCAAACCAGTTTTTCGCGGCACACTGCAGCTTGTTGACACCTTGATGAAGCTTCACTTTATCACTCCATCCATAAATGTCTGCTATTTCATCCAATTTTCGCACCCAAGCTGTAGCCGTCAATACCGTGCTTGCTGGGTTAAACACAGGTATACATTCCAGGTTCTGTGTCGGCATAAACTCATGATGATTCATTCTCTGTTCCTGTATTGTACTATTCCCGATACTCAACTGCAATAGTTCTGTTCTAAGCCTCGTCAGCTCTGCTTGTACTCCCAACCAACTATCTTCATTAGATGTTGAGTTACCTGAGCGTCCAGCTAACAAACTATCTTCCACAGTAGTATCGTTCATGTTTACGTTATATGCCATTTTCAATTTTCTCCTCGTAAAACAGTTTACACACTTTTCTGATACAATTCACTTGGTAGTCCTATTATAAAGTCCGTCTTATAAATTCTCGACTATTCCGCTAATGAACTATCACTTGAAAGCACTGTTTGTAGAAAACTATCTTGTATTATTCTTCTCCGTATTATTCACTTGTTTATAACTCTTAGATAACTAATCCGCACTTAGTTTAATTCGCTATGAGTTACTAATCCGCACTTCTTTGTATTATTCACTTCGCGCACTTAGTTCAATTCGCTATGAGCTGCTAATCCGCACTTCTTTGTATTATTCACTTCGCGCACTTAGTTCAATTCGCTATGAGCTGCTAATCCGCACTTCTGATGTGGAAAACGAGAGTACTATGCCACCTCTGATGTGGTAAACGAGAACTATCCAACTTCTTATGTGGAAAACAATAACCAATCCGCTAATCTGATGTGGAATCGAGGTACTCTTGTTTAATTTAGGGCAATGTCAATTCAATTAATATTCAAATATGTAATATCTTAGTTGGTTTGTCAGGATGATAAAGAATCACAATAAAGAAGGTAATTGGTTTAATACATTTATTGAATAAAATAATAACGATGATAATAATATTGATAATAATAATGATAATAATAATGCTAATAATACAATAAGGTTACAATATAAACGTTGGTGTTTACTTTACAAATACAGAACAATGAATGCATGCACAACCTTAAGTTCTAGTTAATATATACTCAGTCCTATACATTAGTTTTTAGCTTGACTTTAAAAAGGTTTGTTTTTATTACTTCCAAGAATATGCTTTGTTAATTTCAATAAACACATCCCCTACTTATTCAGTCACTGGTTTAAAGTTTCACACAATATAATTGCTTCGACCTTTTACTTGGTTTCTATTTAAATATATACCGTCATTAATTATTTTACGACTTTCATAGACTGGGTGGTATAGTTACGCCTACTTTCTATACTTGAAATATTTTTTCGTTCCACATATATATGAAGCGTACCGCACGCGGTCTTATGAAAATAACCTCAAAACTGTAACTTTGTCGTTTTTGAGATAAAACAATAATAAGTGCGATAGACAAAGAAATTGATAATAATAAGGTTAGTGTAAGTGTTAAAACATCAAATGGTTAAGAAATTCAAGAAATCTGTAGACGTATATAAGGAAGACCTTATATAAACACTACAAATATACTGAAAACAAAAGGTTTCTGCTCACTATCAAGTAAGTCAAATAACATTAACTATAAATAATATTAATAAATAACAATTAGTTTATACTCGTATAAAAGCGAGTTTTAAATAATAAAGAGAGTGTATTAATTGTTATAAGTAAACAATATATATGGTTTTCTTGAAAATTGTGACTGATTGTTCATGAACAATCACACTATACCAAGATAACGCAAAAAAAAACACAACTTGTCGAATATTATAATACTATATAGAATTTATAGAAATTCCAGGGTGCCTTTAATAAAGTCTGGTGGCCAAGTGCCCTTCGAAGAATTAGCCCGGCAAAAATCTCTAGGAACGTCTACTGCACTATGGAAAACTATATTCATTGTTAAACATTAATTTTACAAACCGAATACCGTTCCATGAAAAGAGGCAACTATCTAATGGTTGTCCTCAACTCTGGAACATGGTATTCGACGAGGACTGTGTTTCTCACTCGAAAGGTTGTGTAAACGTATGTTTTGCCGAATGATAAAGTGATCCTCGTCGGTGCAAATAGTAGAAAACAACTAGAAAGCCGTTCTTTAGCTTCTATAGATAAAATGTGTAGTTTCTTGAAGCTACACAAAATGGCTATATCTTCAAGTAAAACAAAGATGATGATCCTTGCCTTTGCCAAGACAGATGGGACTTAACAGAAAAAGGAAGAACTACATATTGGTTAACAAAGACGTTAATTTTGATTTGCAACACAAGTGGTATTTATCTAATGTGTGTGTGTTCGATCGGCTCCTGCTACGTTAGGTGAAAAAAGTGATTAAAAGTAAGAAAATAATTACGGAAAAAAATTATATATATTATATAAATACTTCTTTTAACGAAATGTATTTAAGTTTATTTTAATATTGTGCTAATTTACTCTAAAATAAGTGTTTTTAAAAATGTTTGACAGCTAGAAACCAGTGTTGAAAAATATAACTAAATATATATATAAGCGTACACGCGGTCTTATGAAAATAACCTCAAAAGTGTAACTGTCGTTTTTGAGATAAAACAATAATAAGTGCGATAGACAAAGAAATTGATAATAATTAGGTTAGTGTGAGTGCTAAAACATCAACTGGTTAAGAAATTCAAGAAATCTGTAGACCTATATAAGGAAGACCTCATATAAACACTACAAATTTACGGAAAACAAAAGGTTGCTGCTCACTATCAAGTAAGTCAAATAACATTAACTATAAATAATATTAATACATAACAATTAGTTTATACTCGTATAAAAGCGAGTTTCAAATAATAAAGAGAGTGTATTAATTGTTATAAGTAAACAATATATATGGTTTTCTTGAAAATTGTAACTGATTGTTTATGAACAATAACACTATATCAAGATAACGCAAAAAAAAACATAACTTGTCGCATATTATAATACTATATAGAATTTATAGAAATTCCAAGGCGCCTTTAATAATGTCTGGTGGCCAAGTGCCCTTCGAAGAATTAGCCCGGCAAAAATCTCTAGGAACTTCTGCTGCACTATGGAGAACTATATTCATTGTTAAACATTAATTTTACAAACCGATTACCGTTCCATAAAAATATGCAACTATCTAATGGTTGTCCTTAACTCTGGAACATGGTATTCGACAAAGACTGTGTTTCTTACTCGAAAGGTTGTGTAAACGTATGTTTTGCCGAATGATAAAGTGATCCTTGTCGGTGCAAATAGAAGAAAACAACTAGAAAGCCGTTCTTTAGCTTCTATAGATAAAATGTGTGGTTTCTTGAAGCTTCACAAAATTTCTATATCTTCAAGTAAATCAAAGATGATGATCCATGCCTTTGGCAAGACAGATGATCCATGCCTTTGGCAAGACAGATGGGACTTAACAGAAAAAGGAAGAACTACATATTGGTTAACAAAGACGTTAATTTTGATTTGCAACACAAGTGGTACCTATCTACTGTGTGTGTGTTTGATCGGCTCCTGCTACTTTAGGTGAAAAAAGTAATTAAAAGTGAGAATATAATTACGGAAAAAACCTAAATATATTATATAAATACTTCTTCTAACGAAATTTATTTAAGTTTATTTTAATATTGTGCTAATTTACTCTAAAATAAATGTTTTTAAAAATGTTTGACAGTTAGAAACAGTGTTGAAAAATATAACAAAATATATATATGAAGCGTACCGCACGCGGTCTTATGAAAATAACCTCAAAAATGTAACTTTGTCGTTTTTAAGATAAAACAATAATAAGTGCATTAGACAAAGAAATTGATAATAATTAGGTTAGTGTGAGTGCTAAAACATCAAATGGTTAAGAAATTCAAGAAATCTGTAGACCTATATAAGGAAGACCTTATATAAACACTACAAATATACTGAAAACAAAATGTTTCTGCTCACTATTAAGTAAGTCAAATAAGATTAACTATAAATAATATTATTACATAACAACTAGTTTATACTCGTATAAAAGCGAGTTTCAAATAGTAAAGAGAGTGTATTAATTGTTATAAGTAAACAATATATATGGTTTTCTTGAAAATTGTGACTGATTGTTCATGAAAAATCACACTATACAAAGATAACGCAAAAAAAAAAACATAACTTGTCGCATATTATAATACTATATAGAATTTATAGAAATTCCAGGGTGCCTTTAATAATGTCTGGTGGCCAAGTGCCCTTCGAAGAATTTCCCCGGCAAAAATCTTTAAGAACGTCTACTGCACTATGGAGAACTATATTCATTGTTAAACATTAATTTTACAAACCGATTACCGTTCCATGAAAAGAGGCAACTATCTAATGGTTGTCCTCAACTCTGTAACATGGTATTCGACGAGGACTGTGTTTCTCACTCGAAATGTTGTGTAAACGTAAGTTTTGCCGAATGATAAAGTGATCCTTGTCGGTGCAAATAGTAGAAAACAACTAGAAAGCCGTTCTTTAGCTTCTATAGATAAAATGTGTAGTTTTTGAAGCTACACAAAATGGCTATATCTTTAAGTAAAACAAAGATGATGATCCTTGCCTTTCGCAAGACAGATGCGACTTAACAGAAAAAGGAAGAACTACATATTGGTTAACAAAGACGTTAATTTTGATTTGCAACACAAGTGGTACCTATCTACTGTGTGTGTGTTCGATCGGCTTCTTCTACTTTAGGTGAAAAAAGTGATTTAAAGTGAGAAAATAATTACGGAAAAAAATTAAATATATTATATTAATACTTCTCCTAACGAAATGTATTCAAGTTTATTTTATTATTGTGCTAATTTACTCTAAAATAAGTGTTTTTAAAAATGTTTGACAGCTAGAAACCAGTGTTGAAAATTATAACTAAATATATATATGAGGCGTTAACGCGGTCTTATGAAAATAAGCTCAAAACTGTAACTGTCGTTTTTGAGATAAAACAATAATAAGTGCGATAGACAAAGAAATTGATAATAATTAGGTTAGTGTGAGTGCTAAAACATCAACTGGTTAAGAAATTCAATAAATCTGTAGACCTGTATAAGGAAGGCCTCATATAAACAGTACAATTATACGGAAAACAAAAGGTTGCTGCTCACTATCAAGTAAGTCAAATAACATTAACTATAAATAATATTAATACATAACAATTAGTTTATACTCGTATAAAAGCGAGTTTTAAATAATAAAGAGAGTGTATTAATTGTTATAAGTAAAGAATATATATGGTTTTCTTGAAAATTGTGTATGATTGTTCATGAACAATCACATTATACCAAGATAACGCAAAAAACAAACATAACTTGTCGCATATTATAATACTATATAGAATTTATAGAAATTCCAGGGTGCCTTTAATAATGTCTGGTGGCCAAGTTCTTTTTGAAGAATGAGGCTGGCAAAAATCTCTAGGAACGTCTACTGCACTATGAAGAACTATATTCATTGTTAAACATTAATTTTACAAACCGATTACCGTTCCATGAAAAGAGGCAACTATCTAATGGTTGTCCTCAACTCTGGAACATGGTATTCGACGAGGACTGTGTTTCTCACTCGAAAGGTTGTGTAAACGTATGTTTTGCCGAATGATAAAGTGATCCTTGTCGGTGCAAATAGTAGAAAACAACTAGAAAGCCGTTCTTTAGCTTCTATAGATAAAATGTGTAGTTTCTTGAATCTACTTAAAATGGCTATATCTTCAAGTAAAACAAAGATGATGATCCTTGCCTTTGGCAAGACAGATGAACCTTAACAGAAAATGGAAGAACTACATATTAGTTAACAAAGACGTTAATTTTGATTTGCAACACAAGTGGTACCTATCTATTGTGTGTGTGTTTGATCGGTTCCTGCTACTATAGGTGAAAAAAGTGATTAAAAGTGAGAAATTAATTACGCAAAAAAATTAAATATTTTATATAAATACTTCTTCTAACGAAATGTATTTAAGTTTATTTTAATATTGTGCTAATTTACTCTAAAATAAGTGTTTTTAAAAATGTGTGACAGTTAGAAACCAGTGTTGAAAAACATAACTAAATATATATATGAGGCGTACACGCGGTCTTATATAAATAACCTTAAAACTGTAACTTTGTCGTTTTTGAGATAAAACAATAATAAGTGCGATAGACAAAGAAATTGATAATAATTAGGTTAGTGTGAGTGCTAAAACATCAACTAGTTAAGAAATTCAAGAAATCTGTAGACCTATATAAGAAAGACCTCATATAAACACTACAAATATACGGAAAACAAAAGGTTGCTGCTCACTATCAAGTAAGTCAAATAACATTAACTATAAATAATATTAATACATAACAATTAGTTTATACTCGTATAAAATCGAGTTTTAAATAATAAAGAGAGTGTATTAATTGTTATAAGTAAACAATATATATGGTTTTCTTGAAATTTGTGACTGATTGTTTACGAACAATCACACTATATCAACAAGATAGATTACGCAAATAGAAAACATAACTTGTCGCATATTTTATTACTATATAGAATTTATAGAAATTCCAGGGTGCCTTTAATAATGTCTGGTGGCCAAGTGCCCTTTGAAGAATTAGGCCGGCAAAAATCTCTAGGAACGTCTACTGCACTACGAAAAACTATATTCATTGTTAAACATTAATTTTACAAACCGATTACCGTTCCATGAAAAGAGGCAACTATCTAATGGTTGTCCTCAACTCTGGAACATGGTATTCGACGTGGACTGTGTTTCTCACTCGAAAGGTTGTGTAAACGTATGTTTTGCCAAATAATAAAGTAATCCTTGTCGTTGCAAATAGTAGAAAACAACTAGAAAGCCGTTCTTTAGCTTCTATAGATGAAATGTGTAGTTTCTTGAAGCTACACAAAATGGCTATATCTTTAAGTAAAACAAAGATGATGATCCTTGCCTTTGGCAAGACAGATGGGACTTAACAGAAAAAGGAAAAACTACATATTGGTTAACAAAGACGTTAATTTTAATTTGCAACACATATGGTACCTATCTACTGTGTGTGTGTTCGATCGGCTCCTGCTACTTTAGGTGATTAAAAGTGAGAAAATAATTACGGAAAAAAATTAAATATATTATATAAATACTTCTTCTAACGAAATGTATTTAAGTTTATTTTAATATTGTGCTAATTTACTCTAAAATAAGTGTTTTAAAAATGTTTGACAGCTAGAAACCAGTGTTGAAAAATATAACTAAATATATATATAAGGCGTACACGCGGTCTTATAAAAATTACCTCAAAACTGTAACTTTGTCGTTTTTGAGATTAAACAATAATAAGTGCGATAGACAAAGTAATTGATAATAATTAGGTTAGTGTGAGTGCTAAACATTAAATGGTTAAGAAATTCAAGAAATCTGTAGACCTATATAAGGAAGACCTCATATAAACACTACAAATATACGGAAAACAAAAGGTTGCTGCTCACTATCAAGTAATTAAAATAACTTTAACTATAAATAATATTAATACATAACAATTAGTATATACTCGTATAAAAGCGAGTTTCAAATAATAAAGAGAGTGTATTAATTGTTATAAGTGAACAATATATATGGTTTTTTTGAAAATTGTGACTGATTGTTCATGAACAATCACACTATACCAAGATAACGAAAAAAAAAACATACCTTGTCGCATATTATAATACTAAATAGAATTTATAGAAATTCCAGGGTGCCTTTAATAATGTCTGGTGGCCAAGAGCCCTTTGAAGAATTATGCCGGCAAAAATCTCTAGGAACGTCTACTGCACTATGGAAAACTATATTCATTGTTAAACAATAATTTTACAAACCGATTACCGTTCCATGAAAAGAGGCAACTATCTAATGGTTGTCCTCACTCTGGAACATGGTATTCGACGAAGACTGTGTTTCTCACTCGAAAGGTTGTGTAAACGTATGTTTTGCCGAATGATAAAGTGATCCTTGTCGGTGCAAATAGTAGAAAACAACTAGAAAGCCGTTCTTTAGCTTCTATAGATAAAGGTGTAGTTTCTTGAAGCTACACAAAATGGCTATATCTTCAAGTAAAACAAAGATGATGATTCTTGCCTTTGGCAAGACAGATGGTACTTAACAGAAAAAGGAAGAACTACATATTGGTTAACAAAGACGTTAATTTTAATTTGCAACACAAGTGGTACCTATCTACTGTGTGTGTGTTCGATCGGCTCCTGCTACTTTAGGTGAAAATAGTGATTAAAACTGAGAAATTAATTACGGAAAAAAATTAAATATATTATAAAATACTTCTTCTAACGAAATGTATTTGAGTTTATTTTAATATTGTGCTAATTTACTCTAAAATAAGTGTTTTTAAAAATGTTTTACAGTTAGAAACCAGTGTTGAAAAATATAACTAAATATATATATAAGGCGTACACGCAGTCTTATGAAAATAACCTCAAAACTGTAACTTTGTCGTTTTTGAGATAAAACAATAATAAGTGCGATAGACAAAGAAATTGATAATAATTAGGTTAGTGTGAGTGCTAAAACATCAACTGGTTAAGAAATTCAAGAAATCTGTAGACCTATATAAGGAAGACCTCATATAAACACTACAAATATACGGAAAACAAAAGGTTGCTGTTCACTATCAAGTAAGTCAAACAACAATAACTTTAATTAATATTAA